>OY728140.1:1928904597-1929504597 GCA_963277665.1 Viscum album | reverse complement strand
TTTTTTTTGAAAATATTTCCTATCAGAGACACATAGGTTTGAGAATCATATAGATTTTTTATTTATATAGTAACAAAATTCAATTTTTATGGAAATTTGGTTTAACGATTTAAGTAGTTTCTGTGATATTACTATAATTTTTGGACTGATGAGAATTTAGATTTCATAATTTTTTGATGGATTTTTGGTATGTGATTTATAAGAAGTTTTGAATACTTTAATCCACTCAAATCATATAAAAATAAGAAAAGTATTATATAAAGAAAAGTTATGGATAAAGATGAAACATTTTTTAGGAGCACCTAAGAGGGTATAGCTCTAAGTATAGATACAGAAGGAAGATCAATATTTTCAAAGTAATCTACAGTTTATTAAGGCTATATGACCCAGGTTATTGGGTGATGTAATTCCATTAGTGTGAGTATTATGTTTCCATATACAAATATCCAAGGATTTCATTGTTTCTCTAGTGTTTATATGTTATTTTTCAAGACTTTATTCCCATATCTTCAAGGTGGAATAGAATAAATGATTATTGTATGATTTTGGATGACCCCCTTTATAGCCAACATAGTCACTGTTTACAGATAACAAATAACATAGATATTACTATTGATACCACTAATGTAGTGAGTTCCTAGAAGAGTACATTATAGAGGATATTTACTGAGATATTACGAAAGATTAGGAAGAGTAAGAGAACATGGAAAATGATTAGTAAATTCTAGAAAAGGAAATATCTTGGGCGTTGTTGTTCAATATGTGGTGGCACCCAAGTTGGTTCAATGTAAAAAATTATTTAACTACACTTTTTCTATTATTTTTATTAATTATGGATCCTTTTGTTTTTATTTTTACCCATTACCCAATTTATTGGGTGGATCTTCTTGTTTATAGGCTTTAATAAAAATGGGATTTTATAAATCTTGTGGCTGGTTACATTAAGATGAATGAGGTGTTTAGTTTTGAGTTTATTGCGGGGTGATATTTGTTCTATTAGAATCTATTCTTATTATATATTCACCCATACTATAATATCATTGGAATTGATTGCTTATATTCTGTAATTTTTTTATTGTTTTTATATAAAAGGTTAATTTTTTATAATTTTTATTGTGAACATATAGTGTATGTCAGGAAAAATAGATATCTATCTAGGGTTTATAAATATTAAAAAAACAATTATCAAATACCAGTTGGTGATATTGATACATTATGTGTGGAATGTGGTAATGGATATGTTTCCATGATTTGGGTGGGATCGTATTCTTTTGTTCCTAAAAAATTTCATGTTCATAAATCTAATGAAATATATTGAGTTTGGGATTGAGTTGTATTCAACCATTTCTCCTATAATTTTTCTAACTTATCATATAGAAACTATAGAGATTCAATAATTGAGAATATAGATTGATAAGTTTTGCCATCAAGGTTTTATTCAACATAGTGTGCTTCTATGAGCCTCTCTAATATTGTTAACAAAAAGGTAGGTTAAATACTGATGTTTTATATATATTATCGGTGGGTGAATAAAGTGATAGTGAAGTATCACTATTCAATTCCTAGGATAGTTAATTTTTTTAATCCATGGAAAGGGGTGAATTTATTATCTATATTTTTAGCCGTAAATTGATTATTTTTTGGATTTCTTCATTGAAGATATTTTGTTTTATTTATAGATAGAGTAATATAATGTAGAGTTGATTAATATGGTGTTATTGTTTCTTAGGAAGAATTATTTATATATTAATATGTCTAGGTTTCAATTTAGGATATGTGAGGCTGATTTTACGGGTCATGTTATTTCGATGCTTGGTGTAGTAGTGTAGCCAACAAATATTTATGTGGTTTTAGTATGTAATCCCCCAATAAATATTTCTGATTTATTAAATTTATTAGGTGTAGTTTATTATACTAATAGTTTCAAGCCCAATTTTTCTTGAATAGTGACTATAATATCATCTTTAACAATGAATGAGAATGATTTTTTTGGATAGAGGAGTTCCAACATTCTTTTAAATGAATGAGGTTGATGATCACGGGTGATCCAATTATTTAATATCCTAATGATTCTGTTTCTTATGATGTCTATTATGATTTCTCTTTTTATGATTTTATATTTTCCTTAATTCAAGTGAGAGAAGGTATTTCTTATGGGTCTAGGATGTTACAATCCCAAGAATTTATTTATGACATCCATGATTTGAAATTTTTAATGTTTGAGTTTAGGGATATGATTTGGTGTCATTATTTCCTTGGAGTTTGTATCATGGTTTATTTTGATCATAATATATTGAGATATATCATTTCTCAAATAGATTTAATTTTTATTAAAAAAATAATGTGTTTTTATTTTCCCAAAGTTAGGATTGTGGATGGTCGGTTAAAATTAGAAATGGACAACAATTTCAGCCATCTAATTGGGGAAAACTATATTAAATGAAAATAAAAAATTGTTGATGATTAGAATAGAATTGATATAATTAAAACCTGTTAGTTTATATAAATTTAAATTAATTTAGATTAGTTAATAAAAAAATATAGAAAAAATTAATTTATGAAATATTGTTGTATTAAAAATACCATAAAAAATCATGACTAAAGGTTCTAAGATAAAAAATATCATGATAATGTTTACATTAAAGATAAAATATCATTGAAAAAATAATTTGTCCAATATTATCATAATGAAAATAATTTGATAAATAATCAAGACATAGAAATATAAAATATTTGAAAGTTTTTAATAATGTAATGGGAAACTTTCATTATGGATTAATTAATTTTACTAACATAATCATTTCATATGTTCATCGAATTTCATTATATTTGAAAAATAAATAATGATTTATTTTTTATTTAACTTTGATCATAAAAATTTAATCAGCACTTGAATTTTCAATAATTATTTTTATATTAATTTAATTTTTTAGCTTCAATTAAGATTGTTTAAGAACAAATAATATTACTAAAATATAATTGAACTAGATAATGGAAATATAAACTACTCACTAACCAACATGAACTGATTAACCACTTTATACCACATTTTACTAGTTTAAGGTACTATGGTTTGGTCAATTTGTGTTGGATAATTAAATACTTTATACCGTTAATCCAAGATTATGATTTCAATATTATATATAACTTTTTTAATTGAAATGTGTAGTTTACACCCAAGATTTATAACTCTAATTTTGATGATTATTGTTGAATGGGTGATAAATGGAATGAAATGGAGTTGTTGAAATTTTTTCAGCTTAGTTGTAAAGAAATACCTGAAGGGACTTATCATTATGAAATGATAGTTCCATATTCATTAAAGAAACATTTATAGAATTCATAGCTGTAAGACATTAAGGAAGAAGTATAAAAGTGACAATATTATTTATTGATATTTTTTGGATTATTGTTCTAGGGATGAGATGTGTCAGCTATCATTTAATTAAAATTTATTTATTAAATTTAGTATATGAGAAGTAGTTTTTCATGTCCTATTCCTCCAATGTCCCCCTTAACAATATAGAAAATAAGAAATAAATATAATGATATGAAAAACTCACCTCTAGTAAGCTCTGAGTTGGATACTTACAATGAGGTTATAAATAAAGTCAATCATATGGGCGGCATTACCATCAATAAGAATAAAAGATTACAAGATAGGATACCAACCATCTAATAAATACAACACATAAAATAAAATCAAGAACAAACTATACTAGAATGACTGAACAAAGTCAATGAATAAAAACAAAATTCTATAAGTAATGTACCCAATGATATTCCAATGGTAGAAACTAAATAACTACACAAATTCACAAGTTAGTAAAGTATATGTTAGTACTTTAAGTTTTTATAGTATTCAAAAAAAGACTTTATATATGAATAGGTGGTGTATAACATGTATAATCGGTATGATCATAACCAAGGACTCTCATACATAAGTGAAATGATCATACTAATGCCTTAGTGAACAGACAACATAACCAAAAAAACCTAGAACCACACTGTTGTGAAATCACCAAATGATTCATCCATTTATAATAACATATCATCAAAATAGTATAACAAATAGAACCCCATTACCACTTCACCAATAATTTTTCACTCTCATTCACCAATGTTAAACATTAAGGAACACACATCCCTCATATATACAACTCTATCATATCATCACATGTCTCATCATAATGGGAAATCCCCAACACTAATGTTGAGATAATAACTACATGAAAATATCATCATAATTGTAACACACCATAACGATAACATACCCATAATACCTTAACCACTTTTATATAACAATAATAGTAGGGTGCCATGACCATGAAAGAAATCAACCCCGTTCCCTTCTCCAACTATACACACCACTATAAACCACCTCATCCTCCCATAAATAATCACCTATAGTGCACTATAACCACAATCCATGAAATCCTATATGTAACAAATTTTATAGTAAGAGAGAGTGTTGAAGAGTTGGTATCCAAACGTCTAATTCACCATTATCCTAGATATTCGAAAAAACATTTGGAACCCAAAACAAATTTGGGTGTTGGTAAGGTTATCCAACTCAAGTGGTGCACATAAAATAATAACAACAAACATATAATAAATATATTACAGAAAATCAAAATCTATGGGTTCATAAAAATAGAACCAATGTGTCTCACAACATCACCACAATGACTTATAGCCATCACCACTATCTCCTTCCACCACTAATGAATCACACTATACAACTACCACAGACAAGCCACACAATCCTATTTTCAAATGAAAAGTTATAAAATTTGTAGAATTATTGATTTTCTACTAACTCCAATTTACTTGTCCATTCTATTCCACATTAAAACAACCCATTCATTTAACATTAAATTCATTTAATATAAATATGAAACATTACTTTCAATCCATGATTATTTAAATCAAGACTATGACATTTCACTTTTATCAATTCAAATTAATTCCACATATAACTAGGAAAATAGTAAAACCACACTACAGTACAACTCATCCAACTCATATCCACCAATGACACATTGAAATATTTTCTAAGCGATCACTACAATACAACTACTTCATCAAAATAACTATATAACAAAAACCTCATAATTCAATAATTTTACAATAGAACTCATCACTCCCCATTGCAAAAAATCATAGCCTCACTACCAACACAATTTTGCTCAACCATGGACACCCCCATAACTAGTAAAATACCTACAATATCCCCACAAAACACACAATACATGAAAACAAATCACAAAATAAAAAATAACAAAATTTTTCTTTAGTATCTACCAGAATTCCAATTCAAGGGTTTTCATAACATTATATCTTCATTAGCATTGGTATTATCACTCAATTATTATTTTCAATGGGAAAATAATTCATTGAACATATATAATTTACAATAATTTTTTATGCACAATGGTATAAATCAAACAAACAAAATATGGGTGTCACGATTCATAATAATACAAACACAAATAACATTCCCAAAATATATTTTTAGAAATATCAATAAGAAGGTATCATAATAATAAATATTAAATAAATAGTAAAAAAATACAAAGACTCAACATTCCCCTAAATTTTAGTTAATCCAATAATCTATCTTTGTTATGACTAAAATTACTATCCACCCATTGGATGTAAAAAACATGAAATAAACATAAATATTCCTAAAAAGAAGATAATAAGGACCCCTTCCTATAAAAAATAATTTTGAATCACAACATATGGAAGGAATGGATAATAAAAATACTAGTAACCAATAACACACCATGTATATATTGGAAACATATATCACAAATCCTAATATCACTATTCAGTCACCACATCACCTTAACCATCCATATACCGAAGTAAAACCTTCCAAAAGATGAAGAACCCCGGAAAACTAATATAGAATCAAAGAAATCATCATAAATTTTATATTTCCAAATATCTGGATTCTGATAATAAAGGACTAAAATGATAGGGTGAAGGGACTCCTAAAATTTCAAAGGAGTCAAACCAGAATTGTGAGAGAAGGTAAGGGAAAGATATGGTTCAAATGGTGTCAATAATGTCTAGTTAATATTGAAATTATAAGACCACATCATAACAACCTAGATTACAACACAACATGATAACATAGACAAGCTTATACTGTATAAGGTATAAGGCTACACCACATTGGTGCTAGTCAAAACCACAACTCAAAAACATGGTAAAACCTACACCGTAGATCCCACAACATAGGAGAAGCACCAAAACATAAAGAAACCACCATATTATAGAATTATAATAACGAATTAAAATGTTATTCCACAATCCAAATCCACATAGCATCAACCCCAAAACTGAAAAAATGACTAAACTGAACTCTCCAACACTCCACTCCACAAACTAGCCCGCATACCGCAAAAATATTGAAAATAATAGAACTACTAAAACTCTATATCCTTGTTTCCATGTTGCATGGAATCCATCACACCACACCTCTTCTATGAAAGGGTCATCCATTATACAACATAAAGGACATGTCTTAGCTACCTCAAGATAAATAAAACCACCAAACCTCACAAAAAATATCCTAAAGGACTTCATTTCATATGTAAATTTCCATCTTGTAAAATAAAAACTCAATTGAATAATAAAAAATACCTATATAATCCTCCACATGACAATATTATGGATCATCCCTCAACGACCATCTTTACCATGTAATGAATACTACAACATTGAAAATAACTTCCCTAATTAGTATCTCAACTCCAAGATACTACCTTTACCCTGAAACCTTATGCAGAAACTTCTATTTCATAAAACTCAAAAATTAATAGATCAAATAGGTTTGGTATATTACACCAGATATCACTCAAACAATTTTCATCCTTTAGAATAAAAATATAAACAGAAAGGAGATGGAAATAGTGATGCCCAAATGACTATCCATGAGATAACACTAATGGAATACACCACATAGAATAGAACAAGAAATGAAACATGTGACATAAATATTTTAAAAAAACACTTTTTAGAGATACCACTAAAACATGTGTAAACTACTTTCCAAGCACAAAAAAATAACAGAAGGCCAATAACTCAAACATTTCACATAGAGAAAAATTATTTTCCAATTAAATCCCCAAAATCACAACAAGGCTAATTATAATGGCCTAACAAACCCAACTATTTATTCATATAAATATATTACCATTTCATTTTTCCTTCCACATGAATCCTATATAAAAAATAACAATATCTCCCCTAATTTTCATATTAATAATAAACTATTTTCAATACAATATCTAATTAATTATAATTTTTAAAAAATTAAGTCCTGAACATTTAAACACAAAAATTATATATAATAATAAAAAAATCATAAAATATAATCCCTTCACATATATTATAAACCGAAGGAAAATAAATTTATTTTAATGATTTTATTTAATAAAAAAAATTATTGTTACCAATCCTTTAACATAATCACTATTATATCGTGAAATATATATTTTAAAAAGGCCACATTAATTTATCAAGATAAAAATATATTAAATAGTACATCATGGAATATTAATAATTTCATAAAGTTAATTTAAGATAAATCATCATATTGAAAAATTCATAAAATTTTACATAGGAATGATTTCAAACAACAATATTCACATAATTTATCCTCATGTAGAATTTTATACATTATGCACCTTTTAATGATTATACCATAGAGGTAAAATGATCTAATATTACAAAATGAAATTGAAAGTGATCTATTCATTCCCATTGATTCATAATTATTCAAACATAGCATAATATATCATTTCATGAATCTACCCATGATACGACTAATTCGATACTCTAGATGGATTGTGGAAAGGCATAATGGGAATTCCTGATCACCAAGGGATGGTGATGATCACCTAGGAATCAAGAAACAACCTTTTTTATTTTTTTTTTCAAATAAGATATTTAATCAGTCAAACAAAAACATAAAAAATATTAATCAATTTATAAAATAGAAAAAAAACTCAATCAATAGATATAAAAGAAAAAATACAACCACTATAACACATATTCATGTTTTCCAAGGCCTCACACTGCATTCCACATTACTTTCCCTTGGAAAACCAATAACAAACCCTCATTAGATAGATAGGGAGAACTTGAACACCTGCTAAACAATCATAAAGTCTATATTTAGAAAGTGGTGTATGTAGGGTGTGACAAAAAAATATCCTCGGAGGTTCCCAACGAGATGTTTATAAAATTTACTACATATCTAATTTTTATATTCAAGTTTTAAATAAAAAAAATAAGTTTTTTATTTACATCAGAACAAGATTAAGAATGGCATGATTTTTAAAGGGATATAAATCTATAAAATTAGGTTCTGAGAAATATATTGTTTAAATGATTACATTTAAAAATTTTCTAAATCCCTTTAGAATTATATGGAGAGAGAGTTTTATAATCAATTAAAATAAAATACCAATTTTTGTAAAAGTTTTATACATAAATACATAAGTGAAATTTGACTAACCATAGAAAAATTCTGAGTTAACACCTTATACAAAGAGTAATAAAACATATTAAATACAAATTTAAGATTTAATTTGGTTCCTCATATCAATAATCAAGTAAATTAAGAATTGAATCCAAATGTGGCATATCTAGTGTTGAGTGACATTCAAGTGACCATAATCATATATCAAGTACTATGAATTAGGTGCTAAGGGTAATGTGTCGTGGGTTAATCTATGATATGTAAGAATGTACAAAAAATACAAGCTAATAAACCTCTTGAAAAGATTCATGAAAATTTCATCTCCACTTTGTCCACTTGAAACTCAATTCCATGCACACTTGCTTTTTTAGAGCATGTACCTATCCACAACAAATTTTCTCTAGGGAGACACTAGATGATGTTTGAGTTTTAACTAGTATTGAATAAATTTAGGTCTATTATCTAGCTTCCATGTTCCCATGGAAAATAAATAGAGGTGATTGATACACCAATTAGTAAAGATCACATTTGGGATCCACATTAGTAACAATATGCACAATAAAAATTTCACCGCATAGAATCTACATCTCACCCTCACCACCAAGTTCCCTCCTTGAGAATAATCCCAAATTTAAAAACCCTTCACCATGTGCACTAATTAACCTTCATCAAGGGAAAATTAATCATAATGGGTTCTTTAAAGAGTTTACAATAAAAGAGAACTAACTTCATAATGTTTTGAAGAATCTTTTATGGGAAAAAAATTAAAAACCAACCATTTATGAATTATAAAAATGAAATTTTGAATTAACCATTCGAAAAGGGCCATATATACTCACTTAATTTGAAATAGACATTTTAATATATAGAATTTTCCTTTGAAAAAAGTACAAGAAATAAAAAAAATTCAATATATTTTTTGAAATATCATTTAAACAAATCATCCAAAGATAAATCATTATAAATTATTCTTTAAATAATTATAAATTCCAAGGAAAAATACATTTAACCATGTGTAATTAAATCTATATAATCAACAAATTTTCATTAAAATGAGTTTTATCACATTAAAAACCAAACCCTTTAAGATTATAAAACAAACAAATTTTATTTATTGTAAATAAAAATATCTATAGATTAAATATTTAGAGAAAAAAATGATTTTTAATAAAAAGGATAAGTGATTATTCAAAATAAAAAATCCATGATTAAAAAATTATATATGGAAAATATAAGAATCTCATGAAGAATATAAATCACAAGAAAAAAAAATTTATTGGAAAACATACCTTGATATATTTGGGATAAATTCATAGTAAATTTGGAACATGTCACATTTGATAGGGAACACCAAATAAAGTGAGATTAGATCAGAATAACCAATAGAAATCGGTATTCCCTATTATATTATGATATAAATAATAGATTTATTTATAAGAACACTGATCTATATTTATTCCCGTGAATATAGTGAAGACTGATAGGGATTATGAAGAATAATGAAGAAATACCTTATTCTTTGAATTCTCCAGATCTGATTCATCAAGATAAGTTAAAATCTCACTTCTAAAGGAATAGAGTTATAAAAGCTACCCAAGTCTATGCTCTTGTTCAACATTCTAAGATATAAGTGGAATAATGGGACCAAATGGAAGTGTTTTATATTTTAAATTAAATTTTTGGAATAATAAACTCTCATCGCATGGGTTGTCGGAATAGTTTGGTAAACTATTCACCAAACATGTGTTTTGTTGTGAGACACTAGAGACGAAAAAAATGCTTGGTTACAAATTTGTGAGTAACTATGTCCCAACCTTGGGAAAATAATTTGTACCCTAGTGCACAGTTTCTTGAGAGGGTTCCATAGTTTGGAATAACTATAGTACAACTGTAGGCCCTCTTTTAGGAAACTTCATGGTTTCTAAGGGAGCCCCTCACAGTGTGGCTAACCATGAAAAAGATATTCATGTGCCTAGAAAAATTAAAAATTATAAAAAATCACCTAGAAAAACATGATAAAATCTTCATAATAAATTTCATAAAAAATGAAATAATGAACAAGGAAGTGACATCAGGATGTGAAAATTATCCCCACCATAATAATATCCATTTCAAGAAACTCTCCTTTATAATGAAATAAATTAATGATTAAGTGTAACTACTACCCCAAAATCTTGAGGTATATAGTTTATGATAGAGATGAAGATTGAACCTAGAATAATCCATTTGGAATTAACTCCAAAATAATGGTCAAAATATATTCTCAAGTATCCTTAAAGTAAATATTTTAAGACCACTACATTCCTTCAATGAAAACATATAAATAGACAAGAAAAATAATTCTAGAGAAGAACCAGTGACCCAGCATAGGTCTCCATAACATTTAAAAAGAAAATCACTAAAGTGGCGTAATAAGGATAAATAATTTTCTATAAAATAAATATATATATTCAAAATTTACAACATTCATCTTGTAATCATGGAATACTAAAAAATCATACCCTCAACCTAAAGAAAAAAATTCAAAACATTGAGAGGAATCCAAAAAAATGATCATGATAAATATCTAACAATGATTGATCTATAAAAAAGTATATTGGAATATTTAAAATGATTCTTATATTAGGTAAATACTCGATGATAACCTTGGACATTAAATATATTGTCTCACCACATAGAGATCTTACAAAGTCAATCATTTTTACCTCCACATTCCTGATATAATAAGAATATAATCATTACTAGTTAACCATATACACATCCAAGGAATATCCAAGTCTATGTATGAAGAGACCAAAACAATAAGGATCAGGAGAAAACAAAGAACCTGAAACTTCAAAAATAGATACCACCAAAACATTGAGATACAACTCTAAACAAATGGAACAAACAAAGAGATTCCTAACAAAAAAACCAACCAAAAAATTACCAAATATAATTTATAAGGATATAAAATTATTTTATAAAGAATTTGAAATTTTAATGTCATAAAAAATCTAGGAGTATCCCAAAACCATTAACATATTTCATCCCATAAAGGATATCCCCATATTTACATAAAATATACTATACATAATGATTTTAAACTACAACCCCAAAAAGATCCTAAAAATTATCTAAATAATAAATTAAAAATGATATCTCGTGTTTTTATAAACAAGATTGAAAAACTTTTTAAGTTTACCAATGAGGCCACATCGATTAAAAAATCCGATGACCTTATAACAAGATGACTTATAATGACCACGTTCACCACACTGGAAGTAAAAAAGATACATCTACTTCTTCTGATAAGACTACCCCCACTCAACTAACTACTAAAACTCATATTATAGGACATATTTACCTAAAATATCTATAAATGATTAATTAAAATATTCTTTTAATTTCATTATCCCTTCTTTAACTAAAAAATAATTTTCTAGAACCACATGATAATAAGATAATCCTGAATTGATGAAAAAAATTCTCAAGTCTTGGTAGAGACCTTATTTAAAACAAATTCCATTTTAGGAGTCATCATTGGATATATCAAGAGAGAAGTATAAAAAAATCTAAAAATGTTTGGTTTTTTCCCTAACTTGAGACATACCATTTTAAAGACTAATGATCTCAAAATTGTTCTCTTTATTAACATCCTTAGGGTATAACCATTGAATGAAGTATATTTTAATGAATTCAGGGGACCTGAATTTATTCTATTATAGAGAATTAATGGTTTCCCACCACACTCAGCTAGGTACTTTAACTAATGATACATAATCTTTTACCCCAGAATTATCAAGTTTCTTAATAAAATTAATGATTCCTTTGATCCTATAATTCCACTTAATCACCTTGTAAGTACCTAGAAAAATATATATAAATGGTTGATAATGAGTCAACAAGTCATGGATTAGGTCCAAAGATGAAGAATATTCCATTTTCGCCAGTCAATCCATATTTTGGGAAGAGTCATCAACATTCAATTCCACTTCTATAAGACATGAAGTGATACATTGGTGATCTTCCTAGTGAATGAACATTCTACCTTATTATAAAAATTTATAAGAGAGATTTAAAACTATCATGAAATATAGACTCATCAACTAAAACATAATGGGTTAATTGAAATATTTTAGCATGAATCAAAACCCAGGATAGAACATATGAAAACCATAATATTTCAAAAAAACCAAATCAGTTTCACCAAATTACAACCACTTTAAAATATATTTTCTCCACATTTTAAAACATTTCACATCCATTTTGGAACATATAGTTTTGATAAAAATCTATCAAAATTTTAAATCCTTTTCTTGATTTTGGAACTCCTACCATGATTTCAAAATATTTTCCCAAATGACCATTTCAAAACCATTACCATTTTAAATACATATAAAAAGAAAAATTATTTGTAAATCATTATTTTAAGAACATCACACAGTAATCACTTCAAATCAATTTTCAAAACTAAGAATTTCATAAATCACCCATTTTTTGTGATAAAAAACATTAAAAAATCAAAGAGAAACACATTTTAATTTTCTAGTATAGATTTCTAAGGGAATAAAAACCAATTTAAAATACTAAACTATAACAACTAAATATGAGAATGAAAAAAACTACAGCCATTATCATCCAATAAAAATCCAAGACCCCTCAAAACTAACCTCAGGTCAATAAATCCAATTAAAATGAAAATGACAATGAATCATGTTTAGGGTTAATTTGGAACTATTTATGTCTTGGTTAGGCTATTAAACCATGGAAAAAAAATCTAGTAGTTTATTGATTGGTTTATAGAACAAAAAAATGCAATATACATAGTTTACCAAATTATACAGGTTGCCATGTGACCCTAGTCACCTCTCTGGTCTAACCTAGGACTTATAAGATATTCAAAAAATCTATGTTTTATCATTCAGGATATAAAAATAATAAATCATTGGAAAATAATAATTCATGATAATCTGTCAATTCCCCAATATCTTTGGTTACTCAAGTTTCATCGCAAAGGGTGGTGATTAGGCACTCATTCACAAACTACCACTTGATCCGTCAAATGTTTCTAATCATATTTTTACAACGAATCACCCAATAAAACATGATGGATTTGAAATAAAAACACAAAATATAGTCCACTCTAAGAAAAACCCTCATCTGAAACCATTTTTTCATGCCCCAACCTGGGATAACACAAATCTGATATGGGTTATGGCATATGGAAAGGCCTGAAGGGTGTTCCTGTCCAACATGTTCTATTGAAAATCAAGTGGGAATAAAAAATAATTTGGACAAAATCATTCAAATTTTTTTTTAGTGATACCCATGTTGATTTCTCCATCCATTGGGGATTAGGAGTATCCTTCAGGCCTTTGTACTGGAAAACTCATGTATCAAATTATTGGTATCCCAATTTGGTTAGTGACAAGTCATGTAGAAATTTAAATCGTATATAATAAAATCCTACAATGAGATTAAATAATTATTTAATACTTTTTTTAATTTCTTTCTCATATAGTATATAATTAATGAATATGTTTCTAATTTTTAGCAACACCTTAAGATAATAGAATTAAAAAATTTCGGGCGTAATTTTTTTTATTCTTATTAGTTATTCATTTTAATTTAAATTATAAATCATTTTCACTTCCTAGGTACAATTTTAATCTATCATACATCACAATATTAAATCAATTCTCTTAAACGAGTAGAATATATGGTCTAGTATGATCTTGAATATAATCCTTATAACCTTTATCCAATTACAATTAATATATTAAATTTATAGTTTTTTTAAAACATGTAATTAATTTTCATTTTAGGAAATGAATAAATCTTAAACCTTATAAATCATATATTTTAATAAAATTTTATTTACTAAATAGTTTATAAAGGCACGTTTAAATAAGATATATTTCCAAAAACAATTCATGGAAAAATAACGTTTTCTAGGTTCTCACATTTTATTATTTTCAATATAATACTATATTTATTGATACCATATCTTGAATTTAATCTAACAATTTATTGAAACATGTTTTCTTCTCCATGATTTATATGAAATTAATAAATACTATAATAATCATCAAAAAATTATAAATCATGTTTCAATAACTATAACTCATCATACAAATCAAGGAATGAAATATTATTAACCTAGCACATACTTTAGCATGATAACATAGAAAATCAATTATTGAATTTAGTTTTTTTAGATATGTTGTTCAGAAGAACTAGTTCATGCATCATAATAATGTATCTAGTCATGAAGGAAAATAATCTATAATTCAATTAGTCTATTAACACCACATGGCTTTTAAAATCATTATAGAATCCCCATTTTCAAAGGAAAATTATCATGATTTTAAATATAAAACCAATTATGAAACTTATTGATGGAAAAAGTACTAAAAAAAGGAAAGAAATAGCTTTTTAATGTTAAGAAAACTTTAACAAAATATATTATGTATATTATGAAATACCATGAAGAAATTACTCAAGATCAATATACTCAATTCCATGCCATGTTTCCAAAAACATTTCAGTATAATTTAAATAGACTCAATGACATATGAAATTATAAATTTTAACTTATAATCGATGTAATTGTATTAATTGTTCAATTTTAACTACATCAAAATTGTGATCATTTTTTCATCATAATTTTCCCATTCAACAAACACAACTTTAACATTCCCTTTACTGATTTAATTTCCTTTTAAAATATATTATTTGGAAACTATTTATTGCATTTCATTCTTCATAAATTGGTTATTTAGTACTTATTAATATTAAAAAGTGAACCATATTTTAATTTTAATATTATATAATTACTTATGGTTTAAATAAAATATACATTATAATTTGATTTCCTCTCTTCTTTAAGTCACCCAAACTATTCAATAATAATCCAAGAATCATAGCATGACCGATAAATAAATTAATCATATCTCAAACATGTAGTTAATTCTAAAAAATGTATCTTATCCCATGGAATAAAATTTTACATTATGTCATCTCCAAATATAAATCATATTGTCTAAATAACTCCATTAAAATAACGAAAAATCAAGCTAAAGAGTTTTTAATTAAGAAAATATTTCATAAAATTTATTTATAGAAATTGAAATCAATTAAGAATGATTAATATTTAAAGAAAAGCATTATGATATGACTCCTGACAGTTTAAAATAGTATTTTAAATTCCTAAAATTATTATATCTTTTAAATTTTAAAATTTCCAATGAATATAATGAAATAAAAATAATAATTTTGACATATCCATATACATTAGAATAAGAGAAAAATTTAAACAAAATTTCAAACCAATTTCTAAACCCAACTATGGTAATGATTCATCAGCCATTAAAGGTATTAACAATAGACACATATAGTTTTAATCCCTTACAATTGTTGATGAAACCTTAAAATAATACATTCTTTTTTAAGACATGAAATTTATTCCCTAAAAATAATGAATTAAAACATAATAATAAACCATAAATATTTAATAAGTAACTATTAAATAATCTATAATTTTTTTATTTAAAATCTTCTATGTTTTGTTTTAAATTATCAGGGTAAAATATTTTTTAAAATATTTTAACAAGTTATATTATCACATAGAAAATCATTATAACCATAACTTGAATAATTACTTCCACTAATTGAAAAATAAAGCACAACAGGTTTTAAAGAAATTTGAGAAGTATTTAAAAATCATTTTAAGCAATTTCATTAAATAATTAAATCATTATTTTTGGTAATCTAATATCAATGTCCAAAAATTAAAAACTAGGGATTTCATAATAAAACATAACATGAATCATAACAATTGAGGTTGAAATAATTTAAACTATTAATTTTAAATTTATTCTAGGTCCTTAGACTATATTTTATTATATAAGATAAAAAAATAAATGAATTACAATAATTTTAGCATTTCAGTTTACAGTTTACCATATGCTAATATAATTACTTTTATAAATTTTTCAGTCAACTCCACATTAGATTCCTCATAAAAATAAAATCACCTATATCTATATAAATAGAGTTGTTGCAGGCATACAAATCAATGGAACCCAACCACCACCCGTGTGGTTTTAAAACATGCCATCGAAAATATCATGTTATAGTGGGAGAAGTATCCCTTGTCATCATATACTTTAATACATATTTTACATTACTAGAATAAACAAATTGTAACACCCCAACCCCTGAATCCCTAAGTTGGTGCATTATGTTATTATATTGACATGATTATCTAAATTAAATCCTAAAGGGATTATTAGTTTAGAATTTTTGGTAGACTGAATTACATACATGTTACCCATAACATACGTGGAAAGATAAAAAATAACATGATACGTAATATACAAAAATAAACTACCACCTTGAATTCTTATTCAATGTTCTCTTTTTTCATAACCTGGGGAAAGGAAACATAATTAGGCTGAGCTTAACTTTTTAGTAAGGGCTGCATATAGTGAATTGTGAATCAGTAATAAGTGGATCATAATAAATTTTACCTAACTAATACGACCTGGTGAATAAATGAAGACATATTCCATCAATAAGGTGAGAATAAAAATGTATCCATAGATTTTTACATAGTGAAAACCACATGGAATGTAAAAAAACACTAAATAAAGAGAGTTATTATTATTTGGACATCTTTTATCTAGTACATGAACTATTCTACCATGGAGATGGTTTAAGTTAGTGGGTAGAAACCCGTCTAATTTTTTGGAAACAAAATCCAAGGGTTTATTTCTTACTGATTTGTCTCATGAGACTTGTTGATTCATCAAGGGATATAAATGTCCCTAAAAATCACTTTCAGTCAAAATTATTCTTTATATAAATATTTAATACAAGTACATTATGAATTTTCAATATACATATTCAGTAGAAGATATAGATTCATTAATATTTCCACTGGTAAAGAATTATTCGACATAAATACCGTATGTAAAATTGTATATAGCTAGAAAAATTATCATATCCATGTAACAAGAATATGTAAATATAATTTAAATACAATTTAAAATAAAAAATTATCTCAAAGGGGAAATATTTACTCAATATAAGAATGATTTTGTGCACAATACCATGTAAATCACAATGAAATGGAAACAAAAACAAAAGTCCCTTTCAACATTGAAATCAATCAAGTTAATAATCATCAAGTGAATTAATAAATACCATGGATATAGAAATAATGATGATAATATATATCAAATTATAGTAAAAATTCTACACATGTAAGAAATATGTTTGGAACAGTAGAAATCTCATAGAAATAAAAGTGAGATGAGAAACCCCTTACCTTATGCTCGAATGTTTTCTTCCATTGATCTCAATGTCCAATATAGTCAAATTTGATTAATTATTTACGAATTATAGAACCTTATATACATGTAATTGACTTATTATGTCTTTATTATGTTCTTTTATGGCCTTTTATATGGGTTAAGAGATTCAATTCCATCATTTGGTAGTAAACATTTTCCTTGTTTTTATGATCGGTTTTCATGTATTGGAGTATGGACGCTCATATAAAATGGAAATTAAAATACTGAATTAAAGTTTTGAGTTATTAAGGATAATAAATAAGGTTAAATTATCATATAAATTATTTGGTTATTTTTTGATAGGATGAATCATTATTTAAAATTTTAATGATAAGCGTTTGGATTATTTTGATGGATTTTTCAACACCATGAACTAATTTTATTTTATAATCAAATATGACATGTAAAAATTGATTCCAGAAAATTAAATAGGATATATTAAATATATAATGATCTATTTAAACCATAAAAAGTGTATCATGTCCATAATTGAAAACAATAATTGAAAATTCAATAAATTAACACATATCAGACAATGTTTTCATATTTTGTATAAGTGGAGGGGAAAAGAGGAATAATGATGAAATATTCCATTAGAATAATAAAATTCCATTAAATTTAAGGTAATGTAATTATACGAATATTTGAATGAGTATAGGTGAGGGGAGGGAAACAAAATAATGAAACTTGTAAAATAGTTTGAAAGGAAAAGGATGAGAGGTTTGCCTCCTGAGTACTCCTCCATGGGAATCTCCTTATGGGCTTTGTTTTTAGAATTTTTGTGAGGAAAACAGGTCTTGTACATGGGGGGGGGGGGGGGTGTCTTGGGAAGTATATTTGGAATAACTTATAAATTCTAAAGGCTTAAGTGGTGTGAGAGTAAAAGGGGGTGATGGGTTGTTTAAATAGTGGATGAGAGGAGGGTTTTTCATTATTTTAACCATTAGTTTATTATTTTCCAAAAGGAAAGGAATAATAATGATTATTATGACAAAAATTGTAATAAATACTTGTGATTTTGAAACAAGTGTTCTTACCTTAGTAGGACATCATCCATGACTCAATAAATATTGAATTTAACATTTACCATAAATTATTGTATTTTTCTACTCATAAAAAATTAATGTATTTCAGAAAAATCCCAAAAATTCACCCTAATAATTTTTTAATGTTTAGAATAAAAAAATGAACTAAATTTTATAAAAATAAAATCTTAAATAAGATAAATATAATTTTTATATAAAATCATCATTTACTTGAAAAATACATATTTTAATATTATATCCTATTTTATTACACTTTGAAAATTTAACTAGGGTATCCTAAAATTATCTTAGGTCATAGGGGAAAAATATTGATTCATGAATACATTTTATAAAAATTTATTACCTTTTAAATCATTTTATTAATTATAAAATTGTAATTCAATATTTATTGCTCCCAAAAATGCCAACACTTAATTAAAAATATTCATATACATTTATAAGGTATCTAAATTATATTTATACACACATGGGTGAGGATAATATAATTTTGGCCAATTTACTATTAGTAAGGTTCATATTAATATACATAATTGTAGGTTTCTATTCATAAGGGTAGGTTACTATTCAGCAAAAATTAAGTTGATCCTATCAGACTCTAAATATCACACTGATCGCAATCGTGTATGCCCATTTTCCAAAATTCAAATCACATAACCAAAAAAATAATGTTTAACGTCTAGTTTATAGAAAAGTTATTATTTCACAGCGACTTAGTGTTATGTCCATTGGGAGCTATTTAATGTTTTTAAATTATTTAAGGACTTACCAATAAATATTGAGGTGTTATATTCTTCCTTCCTTTGAAAATTTTGCCCTTGAATGTTTTCATGTATATTACTCCATAATAAGAAGTTGGTGGTTCTTCTTCATAACATCCTCTGGTTCCCACATCTCTTCCTTCATTTAATGATTTTTTTGGATAAAAATTTCTAGTCATTTTTTTCAATTTCTCAATACCTTCTCCCTTGTGTCAAGAATCTCAATAGGCTCTTCACTATATGAAAAATCAGGTTCCAACTCTATTTCATCATAAGTGAGTTTGTGAATTGGGTTTATCATGTATTTTTTTTAAACCGACACATAGAACACATTATGAACTTTGGGGAGACTTGGTGGCATTACTAAAATAGTAAGATACAGCTCCTATTATTTCAAGAAATTTGAACAGTCCGATGTACTAGGGGATCAGTTTCCCTTTCTTACTGAACCTTAAGAAACCCTTCAAAGGAGATACTTTTAAAAAGAGATGATCTCCCAATATAAATTTTAAATCCTTTCTCTAGTTATCAGCATAAATATTTTTTCAACATTGGGATGTGTTAATATTGGCATAAATTTTCTTTACTTTACAGTTGTCTCTTCGATAAGTTTTTAGCCTATAAGTTTCCTCTCACCAACATCATCCCAACAAGTTGGAGTTCAACACCCCTTACCATATAATGCTTTATATGGATCCATTTGAATCATAGAATAGAAAATATTATTGTAGGAAAATTCCACTTGAGGAAATTATCGATCCCACATACCTTGAAAGTCATTAGAGCATGATCTCAAAATGTCTTTTAGGGTTTGAATAGTCCTTTCAAACTATCTCTTGGTTCGGGGGTGATAAGTAGCACTCATATGAAGCTCTGTATCCAAAGACTTCTAATGAAATTTCCTGAATTTCGATGTAAATCGGGGATATTGATCATACATAATTGGTTGAGGTAAACCATGATGTCTTACAACTTCATTAATATAAATTATTGTTAGGCTTGCATGTGGTAAATCATCTCTTATAGTAAGGAAATGTGATGATTTTGTAAGACTATCTGCAATTACCAATATTTTGTCCTTGGATCTAGGTTTCCTATGCTTAACTATGACAATGCCCATTTTAATTTCATCCTAATACCACATAGGAATAGGTATAGGTTTCATGACCTCTATAGGATGCTATCTCTCGAACATCTATTATTTAAAAACTAGACACCTTGACACGTAGTCATAAATTTTTCAATTCATGTTATCCCACCAAAATTTTTCCTTCATATCACTATATATCATGGTGCTACCATGGTGTATAGAGAAATTTGAGCAATGATCATAATCTAATAATTCCCTTTTTTAGCTCAGGTATTGATGGAACACAAAACATGTTTCCAAATTTCAGAACCACATCTTCATACACGAAGTCTTCTAATCTTCCTTTCCGAACTACTTTAATTTTATTATGTAGATTCTCATCATCAAAATGAGATATTTTTATCTTCTATATTAAATATAGTGTAGAAAAAATTGGAAAAAAATTCCCCCTCCTTAACAATTCACATATCCATCTTTAGCATATCCATGAATACAAGATCTCTCCAATTGAAAATTTGGGTCAAAAGTCCGTGATATTTCCTGATTATTGAATCAGTAACCATATTTTATTTTCTTGGGTGGTAGTGTATTGAAAAATCATAATATTTTAGTAACTCTATCCATATCTTTCACCTCATGTTGAGTTATTTCAATGTAAAAATATGTTCTAAACTCATGTGATCCGTATATATCTCACATATTTCACCATAAGGATAGTGTCTCCATATTTTTAGAGAAAATATTACAACTGTATTCTCCAGATCATGTGTTGGATAATTTTTCTACTTAGTGTTCAACTTCCTTGATGCATAAGCAACTACTTTATCATTTTTCCTAAGGATGCAACCTATTAAATTATTTGATGCATTATTATATATCACGAATGCATCATTTCTAGAGGAATTATTCTAAATTGGAGAATTGGACAACCTTATTTTAAATTATTCAAATAATTATATACATTATTTTTTCCATAAAATATTAACCCCTTTATGTGTGATCTTCATAAACTGGTTATCCAATCAAGAAAAATTCCGAATGAAATTCTTATAGTAACCTGGTTAGCCAATAAAAATACATATCTCAGTTATGTTCGTTTGCATGGGCCTTTCTTGGATTGCCTTTTTCTCTATAGTATTAAATATGATTCCATCCTTAGAGAAAACATGGACAGGAAAAGAAACTGATTAAAGCTAAAATTTAAACTTTCTAAACTTCCCATATAATTCATTCAATCTAAGAGTTTTGAGAATAATCCAAAAGTGATTCTCATGTTCGTCACAGATTTTGGATTATACTAGGATATCATCGATAAATACCACAAAAAATCAACAAGATATTAATTTGAAACTCTATTCATTATATCCTAGAAATTAGAGGGTGAATTAGTCTATTTAAAAGGCATTACAGTAAACTTATAATGCCCATACCTAGTTTTAAATGAAGTATTAGAAATATATTCCATCCTCACACATAAATGATGATATCCAAATTGATGATGCAACTTAAAAAAATATTCTACTCCCTAAGGTTGATGAAATAAATCACCAATGTGGGGAAGGTGATACTATTTATTTATCCTAATAGCATTTCTATCCCTATAGTCAATACACAACCTCATTAATATATCTTTATCGATGACAAGAGAACAAGGGCTACCCATAGAGAAACACTAGAGTGGATAAATCCTTTATCACCCAACTCATCTAGATGTTTCATGGGATCTACTAATTCCATAGTGCAGATTCTATAATGAGTCTCTGATATAGATCTTTCTGTAGGAGTTAAATCAATTGAGAACACAACTTCTCAGTCCAGAGGATTTCTGGGTAAATCGTCAATAAATGAATCGATGTATTCTTGAACTATTGGTATATCTAGAATTTTAATATCCATAGATGATGGTTTCTCTTTCCTCCCCAAGAATTTAATTTAGAAGATCTACCAAAGGTGGTTCAAGATGAGATATAAATGATGATGTTTCTACTCCAAATATAAGGGATTCTACATCAAATAACCATGGAAAATGTGATGCTCTAAAGATGATAATGTTTATACTGTTTTATTACTATTTGGAGCTTCACCTTTTTATTAAAGGTCTCAAGCCACAGTTCTCACATAATGGTAATTTCTTCATTCCTTTATCCACTGCCCTTTGAAGACATGGCTTGAGAACTTTAATGAAATGATCAATCTTCTCTTCTGAATCACATGCGTAATCTATAACATACCTAGCTAATATTGTAAAGGTTGACTCATACACCTCTACACTATCTTCTTCCCTTTTCATTAGGCTAAATAATTTTCTCTTCATTTTAGTTTTTTGTTCTTGAGGGAAGCTTTTAATGAATAATATTTCATTAAAAGTTCTCTATTCCATATCTTCTATTTCTTCTTCCTAAGTGGAATTTTGGATCAAGTACCACTATTGATCAACATCACCCTTGAGGTAATATACTACCATTCCATTGACATTTCTTCTTAATGACATAAATATATTTTCGTGGGACTTGATCCACTTCTTAGCTACCACTGGATTAATAGTCCCCTGAAAATATGGAGGCTAATGTCGCATGAAACGATCAAATATAGGCATAGCTTGGTTATTCATCACAACCTAAGTAAGTTTTCCCAAATATATTCATGATCTGATCTACTGTAAAATTGATTGTGTTGACTTTATTAGTGGGGAAATCCAAACATTGTCCCTAGGTATTGATTCCCTTTCATCCCTCAGGTTCTATCACTAAACAATGGAATACACTAAATTAGTTCTTCATGAATAATTTCTAACTAGAAAATAGTTAACATAATTGGAAAATTTATGAAATCATAATCTCATAATAATAAAATTTATTTCTATTTACATTTAAATACTTTATAATGGATTGTAAATAAAATGTGAATTATCCTAAGCATATCCCCCAAGAGTGTCAAACTAGGTGCGCAGTAAGGCACATTGTCATGTACCAGGATACCCCATGTCAAGCCTGAAACTCCTTATTGGAGTTGTCACTCCTAGTTACATCTATTCCAAAACCACATCCACTTGTATTTTTGAGACAAGGATGTATTTTATAAGAAGACCAAAATAGTCTCTACCTTACCAAAATACTATGATGTTACTCTATTCTTATCTTAAAAGTCTATCTTAGGGTTAGGTACTTTAAACTATCTTTCTTAAATCTAGTTTCCAAGGATGGTTCTATTCTTCCTATGATACCAACTGTAACGACTCATACCCTAACTCTTGGATCCAATGCATTCTGTTATTTTATCTTCTTGATTACAAAAAATAAAATCCAGAAGTTCCAATTATCTTAGAGGTTCTTGAAGGCTATATTACGTACATGATACCCATAATACACTTGGAATGATAGAAAACAACATGATACATAATAAACTAAAATAAAATTCCTCCTTGAAAGTTTATTCAAGGTTCTCCTCATCAAAAACTGGGGAAATAAAACATAATAAGGGTGAAATAAAATTATTAGTAAGGGTTACACATATTAGAATCATGAATCCAAAAAAGGTTGATCATAATCAATTATACATATCTAATATTACATAATTAATAAATGAAAACAAATGACAACAATAAGATGAGAATAAACATGAACCCATATATTTTGTAATAGTTAAAATATCATGGATACTAAATACTAAACACTGAATGTAGAGAATTCATATTAATTGAGAATAATGTATCTAGAACATGAACCATTTTACCATTGATAAGGTTTATTTTTTTGGGTAGAAAAATATCTTAGTTTTCAAAAAAACTCAAAAGATTTTTCACCAACTGCTTTGTATCATGAGACATATCGATTCATTGAGGAGATATAGTGGGCCCCTACAATCACAGTTGGTCCAAAAAATTCTTTATATAAATATCTAATACAAGAATAGTTTTCCTTCTCAACATCAGTGTTGAGTAGAGGATATATATCCATTTATATTTCCACAGTTAAAGAAATATTCCCCATAAATACGGTATGTAAAATGTTATAAAACTTATAAAATAATCATATCCATGAAACAAGATTATGGATATATAATTTAATTACAATTTAAACTAAACAATTTTCTCAAAGGGGCTATTGTTACATCACATAAGAATGATTAAGTGTATAATTCCATGTAAATCATAATGAAATGGAAACTAAAAAAACATCACTCACTACATTGTAATCAATCAAGTTAATAATCATAAAGTGAATCACTAAATACATTTAATTAAAATATAATCATGATATTATATATCAAATATATGTATAAATTCTCCACATACAATAAATAATTATTAAGAAATGGAAATCCCACAAAATTGAATGTGAAAGGAGAAACCCTTTACCTTATGCCCAAATGTGATTTCCTTTGATCTTAATGTACTTAATAGTAAAAATATATTCATTAATTAAGAATTATATAACCTTATATACATGTGAATGAATTATTATATCTTTATTAAGATCATTTTTTTACTTTTATATGGGTTGAGATATTCAATTCCATCATTTGGGAGTATATAATTTCTTAGTTTTTATGATCGATTTTCTTGTATATGAGTATGTAAGTTCGTATAAAATGGAAATTTAAATACAGAATTGAATTAATGAGTTCATAATTATAATACATAAGGTTTAAAGATCATTTAAATCATTTGATTACTTTTTTATAGGATGAATAATTATATAAAATTTTAATGATAAAGCCAGGAATTATTTTGATGGTTTCTTGATCACCATGAACTCATTTTGTTTTTTAATTAACTACCATGTGTAAAAAAGGATTAAAAAACATAAAATAAGATATATTACATATATAATGATCTGTTTAAACCATAAAAATTGTTTCTTGACTATAATAGAATATAGGGATAGAAATTAAAAAACCGTATTCCTTGAATGTGATAAATTAAGACATCTTAGACAGTGTTTTCATTTTTTGTATAAAAAGAGGGGAAAAGAGATATGGTAATGAAATATTACAATAGAATAATAAAATTAAAATAAATTTAAGGTAATATAATTATTATAGAATTTGGATGGGTGGAGGTGAGAGGAGAAAAAAAATAATCGAACTGGTAAAAGAAGTTGAAAGGAAAAGGAAGAGAGGTCTACCTCTTAAGTACTCCATCTTGAGAATATTTTTAAGGCCTTTGTTTTTGGCCTTTTAGTGAGACAAAATGGTCTTGGATATTGGGTGGGGGATGGATAAGTTTACTTGAAATAACTTAGAAGAGTATCAAATCTTGAGTGGTGTGATAGGAAAAGGAGGTGAGGTGTGGTTTATATAGTTGAGGAGAGGAGGGTTTTTGCATTATTTTAATCATTAGATTATTATTTTCCCCAAGAAAAGAAATAGTATTGATTATTATGACAAAAAACAGTAATAAATGAATGTGATTTCAAACCAAGTGTGGTTACCTCTATAGGACTTCATCCATGACTCAATAAATCGTGTATTTATCATTTATCATAAATTATTTTATTTTGATAAACACAAAAAATTCAAGTATTTTAGAAAAATCCCTAAAAATCAACCTAACGAATTTTCAACATGTGTAATACAGAAATAAAATGCATTTTATAAAAATATTTTTCGAAATGTGATAAATTTAATTTTTAATTAAATTCATCATTTACTCCAAGGATACAAATTTTAACATTATAACCGATTTTAGGACACTTTGAAAATTTATCTAGGGTCTCATAAAATTATATATAATAATAGGGAAACCAAATATTGATTCATGAATTCATTTTAGGAAAATGAATTATGTTCTAAATAATTATATTAATTGTAAAATTGTAATTAAATATTTATTACTCGCAAAAATAGGAACACTTAATTAAAAATATTTACCTTAATTAATAAGGTGACTAAATTCTATTTATATACTCATAGGAGAGGTTACTATTCATTTGGCCAATTTACTATTTATAATCATCATGTTACTATTTATAAAGTTATTTTAATATTCATAAGTGTAGGTTACTATTCACCAAAAAATAAGTTCATTATATCAGACCCCAAATATCATACTGATCACAACCATGCATGTTTATTTTTCAAAATGTAAGTATAAGTAGATGAATAATTAATATTAATGGATTGGTTATAATAATGTGTTTGTTTCATAAAGGATTAGTGTTATGTGCATTGTGATCTATCTAAATAGTACAAATTATTTAAGTATGGCATACCAGAAAATATTGGGGTGTTATACAAATCACTTTTTTCAATATTATGGAATTCAATAAAATAATTTAATTAAATTATCTAAATTCCCAAAATCACAGCATTAAATCACAGACACATAAAACCATGATGCATATATCCTTTCATGGTCTCTATCTTGTAAGTGGTACCAATTTAAGTTTTACATTCAATAATATCATATTACTTGCATCAGATCATGGAGGGACTGAAATCTTATTTCATAGGTGGCCACCCTAGTCAATAATACACACCAGGTTATACAGTCACTATTTCCCTACCAACCCATGCCATCGTCATAAGTTCCTAACTCTAAAATCCATCATGTATGTCACCCTAAACCTTTGATTCCACTACTATCACGACCCCATCCCACCAAAGACACCCCTTAGTGGCTAAAAATAAATATAAAAAGATAATGAACCCCACATCCCGCCTCCAATATGACCCATGTTGGTGACTAGCATCGATGGTATAGATAAATTCACACTTATGAGAGGCATTACCATCAACTGAATTGTAGGACCCGAAAACATGATACTACCCAATTAAAAAACCCCTCAAATAAAATAAAATAATGAAAACTACATCCCCCAATGAATGAAAAATGTAAGTAAATATTAATAAATGTATCTAAGGAAAGTTCAAAAATACAATTATAAGAAAGAAACTCAACAAATTCTTCAATGAACTAGTTAGTAGTGTCCAAACCAGTCTCCGATGTCCTCCAAGAAACCAGAAATAAAGTTATTATGTATTTAGGGTGACCATAACATGTATACTCAATACGATCATACCCAAGGATTCTCATGAATATATGAAAAGATTATAATAATTTACTAGTGAATAAAAAATAGAACCAATAATCCCTGAGTCAGTTAAACTATCAATTCCAAACCACAAAATCCCCCAATCAACAAATAAGTTAATAAAGTATAATAAAACTTCCCTAAAATATTATAAGAAACATCACCCCACAACCAATCCCCTATTGATTTTTCACTATCAGAAAAAAAAATTAAAACATCATGGAACTCCCGTTCCTTTTATATCCATCAACATAATGTCATCCCAAGCCTTATAATAGCAAGAACACACAAACTATTAACTCACTCTAGTCACTAAATCACGACCTAATCATAATTACTCCCCATTCCACAACCATCGCATATTCATTGTCCCAAAAACATTTCTATATGACTCGAATAGTTGGGTATTGTGAATATATAGGACCTAATCCTTATTCTATACTTCCGTATATGACCCCAAATATGAACCACCTCACCCTATCATCAATAATTAGCTATAGTTCACAATTACCATAATATATTATATCCCATGAGTAAAACTATTTTTGTAATGATAGATTGAGGAATAATGTGCTACTAGCCATCTGATTCACTATCATCAGGGATGTAGAAAAAAAACCAAAACCCAAAACATCCAGGTGTTGGTATGGTTTTCCAAACCAGGTGGTGGAATGTATAGAAATGATATAAAGTATCTGTAAATAGATAACATGAAATAGTTACTATGGTTTTACAAAAAATAGCAACAGTGTGCTTCACAACATCACCATGAAATCCCACAACCACCTCCACTTTCCTCTTTCAACACTAATGCATCACACCATTCGACTAATACACACTAGTCACACAATCCCACATAAAATTAAAAATTCAATAATTTATAGAATTATTATATCTACAATAATTACCATTTACTAATACATTACATTTCACATTAACTCATCCTGTTTATTTATAATTTAATTCATTTAATCCAATTACCAAACATATATTTCATGCCACAGGTTTTTATAATTAAGCCAATAAAATTTTAGTTTATTCATTTCAAATTCATTCCATAGATAATTGGGAAAATACCACATGAACCCCACAATATAGACCATTTAACCCATACTGACCAATTCCACATTGAAATATATTCCAATCCTTCACCATAATCAAACCATATCACTCTTAATAAGAATCTAATAGATCATTCTCCACACATTAGTCATCATTGATCCCCAATCCAAAAAACCATAGCTTCATTACCACCATATTCCACCTTGAACCTAGTCACCACCATCACGGGTAAGTGCCACACAATATCCCCAAACAACACAAAAGACCAAATAATAATCATATAAACACATAAAATCACATTTCAACGTCATCATTTATGAAATTTTTTGTTCAAGGGATTTCATAACCTTACCCCTTATTTAGAATGAGTATTATCACAAAATTATATATTTACATTGGAAACTAGTTCGTGAACCATATATATATTTGTGTGTGTGTTTGTGATAATACTTTTTCATTTATGGTGGGATTAACAAAAAACACAAACATGGTATCATAGTTAATATAAATCAAAGAACAAACAAGGTTCCTAAGAACTGTTATTTTTAGTAATGTCAATATAAATGTATCATTATAATTAATTTTAAAAAATACTAAACATATGTGATTAATCCCCATTCCCATCAATTTTAGTTAAAATAATTCATTATATTTTTTAATCTGACCCTTTATATCGGCCCATTGGATGTCAGATTCGTGGATCCCCCACACATACACTTAAAAAGAGTGATAAAAATTATTATCTACCTCAAATAAATATTTCTAAAATTTTATGTAAGGTTAGAATAAAAAACATAAAATATCACAACTGGGATCACAGCAAGGATGGTTGAAAAACCTAGAGTGCAAAGCCTTCTATCAATCTCCATCAACAAAATAAAAAAAACCAACCATATCCCTAGGCACAAACCTCTTTGAAATGAATAACTGGGGAAAAACTAAAAAGTAAAAGAGATGAATCACTTTATAATTTCCAATGATCAATATATGGATGATAAGAATAATATACCGCATGGAGGGAGTGAAAGGAATCCAAAAATCACATATGATACACCTTATAATTGAGAGAAAATAAAGAAGGAAGATACAGTTTGAAGGGAGTCTATAATTTGTAGTTGATATTGAAATTAGAATTCCAGGACACAACACTGTTTATTACACTACAAAATGTTTATGTGGAGTAGGATCCAAGGTGAAATGGTGAAGATCAAATTATAATGGGGCTATTAAAAAACACATCCAAGAAACATGGAGCACTATACACCGTAGATCATATCTGGATAAGGAACATGATGTAAAGGAACCACCACATCATATAATTCTAAAACCAAAATGAATCCCATGAATCTACCCAAATATATAGAATAACAACCCCAAATTCCAAAAGAACCAATAGAAATCATCTCTCTTGGAATCCAAACTAAGCCCAACCTCTTATGAAGTAGTTATACAAAAAAAATGAACAACAAAAAAAATATACTTTATAGTTTCCATGTTGCACGTATTCTTTCATTGTATAGGAGATATAAAAATGGATTATCCATAATGGAACTAAAAGTTCATAATAAAACTATATCAAGATCAATAGAACCACCAAAACACTCGAAGAAATCCTATAATACAACATACCATAGTTCAATGTATACAATTTAAACCAACCACTCTATAGAACCACAAATAATCCCTATCATTGCTTCTACAAGGAAATTCTCTAAATCATACCATAAATACAATATTTGTGGATCAACGAACACTACCACATCATAGGGAATATATCTATTTATAACCTCTTCTCCAATACTCTTCCTTTAACATTATCCAAAAAATTATTATTCTTGAAACTCACAAAGTAAAGGATAAGAGAGGTTTGGGAGATTACATACTGAATGAGTACTACAGTTTTTCCATGTTATTTAATTTGGTTCTTTAAAATATATATCATTCATTAAAGAAATGATTTTTTGGGACATGGATTAAGAAGGTGGTATTCAAGCTTGTTTCATGATATCATGTGTTCTAGTAGGTGAAAGTTTAACATCATGATCTGATATAATTTTTTATACTCTGTAAATTACATAGAAAATGTTCTATGAATAATCAATTAATTTTACAATTGGTTTTATCATTTATTTTGAGGCTTAATTATTTTTTTTCTATTATCAATATATTCACGAGGGAAAATCATTTTTTCAATTGAGTAAATGATTTTAGGGTAATGTTTATTGAATAATTATATGATAGTGATGGTGAATCTTCAAGGAATTTTGTGGGAAATATTTTATAAACATGATTTTCAACCTACATCATGGATGTTAAAATAATTATAGCATGATTTCAGTACTAATTTTTTCTTAATCACAATGTTTCACCCATTATTTTTTTGAAAAATTAAATTGATGCTTAATAAATTAGAGATAATATTGAGAGAACATTATTTTCATTGTTGAGGATCATGTGTTCGTCAATTATCATTAATCTAATTTACCTATAATAATAGTTTTTATTCCTCCACCTGTATAGATTCTTATTTGGCTTTGTATTGAACACTATATCGATCACTACTATGTTGGGTTATGGTTGGTAAGGCCATTATGGTTAGGCTATAGATGGAATGATATATTATTTAATATTTGAATGTTATTTGGGATTACTTGATGAATAATTAAAGTAGATATAAATCCTTTATAAATTATCGGATGAGTTCACTATAGGTTGTGGCCAGAGAGAATATGTTCTTACATGTTTCTGCTTGAAAAGTACATCAGACACTTATTACGGGAATAATGATGTTACTGATATTTATTAGTCCACTCAAAGTGTTAAAATGTTTAGATAGGTATCTTATCATTTGGTGCTACCTGCATGGTTTGAAAAAGTTTACCATGTATTTTATTTGTCACAGCATTATAAGTATAATCAAAACATTTTGAAAGTGATTGATTTGTGTGTTGTGGATATCTATGATGATATGAACATTATAGTGTTTGAAATTGATATTTATGGTGGTAGAGAGAAAGTAATTCAAGGATTAGTTATTCCATTAGTTATAGGGTTCTAAGGAATAATAAATTTTATGAGACAACATTAGAGAGAGAATAATATATGAAAGTGTTTTTTTTCTTGAATTGTTTTGAATTTTCTTATTAATTTGATGTGTAATTTTGTTGTAATAAATAAACATTAATGAATGTGTTGGTATATTTGTTTCCCTATGTTATGATTATAGGTAAATATATTTATGGATGAAATTTTTAAAGGTGGGGTGTAATTCAGAATCATAGGAATTTGAATTTAGAATGTTTCTGAACATTTATAGATTATTTTCTATAAATGGTGAAGTGGTCAATTTTTAGTTCTGAAAAATTTAATTTTGAATTAATTGTTTCATTTAGTATGTGACTCTTACCCTTAGGTGGGTTTTGGTTAATTTTATTAGGTGATGTCATTTACCTGTGAGTGGTGAGTAGAAGCAAAATATAGTTATTATTGATTTATTTATTTAGTTAATTGTTATAATTATTTTATTTTTATAAAATAAATATAATATAATGTGAGATATTTTCAGTGGCGGTAATTATGTGGAGATTTTAGAGGAATTAAAAGAAAAATATTTATCTGTAATCCTTTATAGAAGAGTAAATTTTGGGGTATGATAATTAAAAATTTATAATTAAAAATAGGTATAAGAAAAAAGAAAATTAAATGGTGGAATTAATGGTGAAATTAGAGTAGTTTAATAAAGGGAATTCATTTTAACTTTTGAAAATAAATTAGTAAATTTTTATCCTCTAATAATCCTTAGTGATAATGTAATGGTAGATTGGAGAGGGATTAATAGTGTCCTATTTTTTTATTTTTGATTTTTGGCTATCATCTTTAAATTAAGAAGTAACACTCATCCAAGAGTCCAGGCTTGTGACTCAAATTATAATCTCTTCCATAATCCTCATAAATCTACCATGATTTTGATATCATTATTTAGGAAAAATATTTATAATACCCTATAAGAATGAACATAACATAAATTGAATTGTAAATATTGGTTGAATATGTAATTTAGGGAATAATTATTCATTTTCATTAATTTTAATGAGGTGAAATATGAAATAATATATCAATTGATAGAAATGTAAAATGATGAATGGTGTATATGATCATGAAATGATGATTTATTTTTTAATGTTGTTTATAATTCATATAAAAAATATTTCCTTGTTTTTATTGTAGTATATTAACTGTAATAAATTTAATGAGTAATTATGAAACTTTTACAATGTCTTAAAGATAAATTGTGATCCTGGTATGGTAAATGTAAAGACCCTTAAATTTCAAGGAATTTTTTTTCTTAAAATCTTTGTAATTTTACAAGTACAAAGTTTCTGATAGTTCTTGATTCTGAGGCCTGGTGTTCCCGAAATCAATTTTTAATGTTTAGCTTGGGTACATTCAGTGAACGAACAGGTGAGTTTTTCTAACTTTTGAACCAGTGCTCGGAATTAAAATCTATGGGAACCGATGAATTTGCAGCACCGGGATTCGCTTAGGCGAAGCTTAACTTCAGCCGGAAAGGGCCGAGAGGAAATGTTTTTTACGGACCTTTCGAGAAAAATAATAAAATAATTTAAATGAATTATTTTATTTTATTTTTATTCCTTCTCCCTTTATGGGTGGTGGGGCGGCGACATGGCATTGAAGATACACATCAATGAGGCTCATTAATGGGTCATTAAACTCATAGTGTAACGACGCTTTAATGATGCCATTAGGGTAATACTGCGACGTGCTCCATTATATGTTGGCACATTGAGAATGTGTGGAGGAAAGAAATTGGAGGATTCTCTGGCGAACCTCTGATGGACCTATTCCCCAACAAAGAATGAATAATTCCGAGAAAACATCTTCTTCTTTGATGCCTATGATCCTATCCTCCGTGATGCCACGTACAATGACGCCTATGATCCTCTCCTCCATAACACTGTGTACCGTGACACCTACAATCCTCTCCTCTGCGACGCCGTGTACCGCGATGCCTACGATCCTCTTCTCTGTGACGCTGTGTACCACGATGTCGATGATCGTCTTCCTGGTTGAGTTAGGGGTTTATTTTGAGAATGTTAATTTCACCATGTTCGTTTTCCTCTAAAACAATAATACGGATAAACTCATTATTAAGTTGATCCACGAATGTTATTATTTGCGGATTGGGGATTATTTTTATTTGCGGGGAAATTGTTGGGAGTTGTTTTAAACCACTAACGCGGTGGGTACGGACAAATGAACTAGTCCTAACCCACCTATTTTCTCTTCTTGATGCGCATAACATTGGGTGACGATAGAATGGGACCACAATGGCATTTGAAGGCTGTCGTAGTGAAGATCAGGTCCCGAGACAGCCGTAGGTGCAGACAACAGACAAATCGGACCACCGGAGCACATCTTGGGGTCCGTGGAAGGCGCTGCCGCCATGCCACGCTGGTGCGGGGGCACCCCAGGGTGCCACCGTGGCTGAAGCTGTGGCGGCAAGCGGCTTGATCCTAGGACCGCGCGGGATCCGGAGGAGGAAGCGGCGCCCGCCGCGTCCATGGAGCTCAAAGGAGGGGGGACCGCGTCCCCCCCCCCCCTACTCGGCCCACTGGCTGATACAGTGCCCCCCCGGCCAGGCTGGGGCGGGTCGTGCGTATAGGGCTGGGCCGCGCCCAGCCGGGCCGGACCCAGACCCGGGTCGGGTCGACCCAGTTCGGGCCGACCCAGGGGGGTTGGGCCGGGTCGGGCAGGGCCCAAACCCCCCATTTCGGACCGTTTTGGGTCTTTTTCCCATAACATAGGTTACGGACCTCCGATCGATGCACCGTCAGTTGTGTTGGGATCTTTGAATCAAGTAGGTCATTTCGGTATATTACACTCAAGGTTTCAAAGAACATTGGGTAAGGGAGAGTTGGTTGGAACATGAAACCAACCTAGCCCTCGAAGCGGAAACGCTTATAACTCAAGCTCCGGACGTCCGATTGACGTGCCGTCGACTTTTTTGGTTTCCATGTTATGAGACGGTTCTTTTGGATTACTCTGATAGAAGTTTTGATGCTACTGGTGTATGGTCGGGTTGGTTTTAACTTAAAAAACCAACTGGGCCCCTGGGATGGAAAACCAATATCTCTCAGACTGGGCGTCCGATCTACGAGTCGTTTGTCGTGTTGAGTTTCTATTGACGAGACAGAACTTTTTGATACATCAACTCTGGTATTAATGATAGTTCATGTATCGACCCCTTGGTTCGTGGAGTGGATCCTCCGGGAACTGAGCGTGCTGTGTGCAGGAACCCTAGAGCTGGCTGCGACTGCGACGATGACGACTGCACTTGGATCCTCCGTGGGTTCGGCAGTGAGGAGGACTGTACGTGGATCCTCTGTGGGTTGGAAAGGGAGGAAGACTGTATGTGGATCTTCCATGGGTTCCACATTGAGGATGACTGTACCTAGATCCTCCGTGGGTTTGGCAGCGAGGACGACTGTACCTGGATCCTCCGTGGGTTCGGCAGCGAGGACGACTGTACTTGGATCCTCCGTGGGTTCGACAGCGATGACATCTGTACTGTAATCCTCCGTGGGTTTGATAGAAATGACTACTGTTCTCGTATCCTATGTGGGTCTGGTAGTATTTGACTATGTACTTGTATACTATGTGGGTCCGGCAGAGTAGCTGGTCTTGTATCCTTTGTGGGTCCGACAACTTTGCTGGTCTTGTATCCTATGTGGGTCCACCATTTTAGATGAATCAGTGGCTACATATGATCATATCCATCACCTTATGAAGTGTATACCTATGTGAGCTATGTCTTGATTCTTAATCATTATCATCTATGTGGTTGAATTGATTTTCTGTGTGGATTGGGTTGTGATTTCCTATGTGGATTGGGTCAGGCTTTCCTATGTGGACTGGGTTGTGCTTGGGCTCGGGAGATGGATTCAAACTGTAACTGATGAATTACGTATAAGTATGGGCATATACCTAATTAGTTTTATTGATGCTTCGTGATTTTATATTTAATTTGTTGTTTATCCTTCATGGATTCGGAGAGACCATCAGGGGTATCGGGGTCCCTACTGAGTATTGTATACTCACCATGCACGGGTTATGCCCGCACTATGTTGTATTGGATGCAGATGACGGGCAACACTGATCAAGGTGGAGGCTTGTAGATCTGGATGGTACTCGGAGGTGGACCACTTGACGGGATGTACACAGAGCAGACGGTCGGGCCGAGGAGTTGAGAAGACTATCTGTACCCACCCTTTAGGTGGGATTTCCAGAGGACGACTCAGTGTTTCTGTTTTACTTTCTACTGCTGCACTTTCGTTTTCAATTGTACTGTACTTTCAGTTGGGTTTGTATACTGGCCTATTTACTTTACAGCACTTACCTTTTACTCAGTTTTACTAAGTGTTTACTTCGTTTGTGTACTCTGTTGTGTATGTTACTTCCTAAAGGCAATGTCTTCCCTTATTTTGGGATTTATGCCTTTGGTGCTAGTCTCTAGCCCCTGGCCTATGGAAGGTGGGCTTGGGGTAGTCACGACACGGGCCTCGAGGATGGTTTGTGAAAGAAAAAAAATGTAAAAATCACCTTGGGGATCAGTGGATGAATTGTTGATACATTGGAGTGATACATACCAATTTTATATGAGTGTGCATTACATTCGATGTAAAAAAAATTAGAAGTGTTGGCGAGGGATTGGGATAAATTAGTAGTGAGTCACTTGGAGGTTTGTTATATATTCAATATTTTGTTCCACTTTATAGAGTTAGAGGACCTTTTCTAATAGTGATTTACAAAGTCTAGTATGCTTTTGAATAGGTTATACCACATTAAAATGGGGTTTTACCATATGTAATAAGGGTTATGTAGCCTTATTCTCTTGATATATGGTGATTGTAAGATGAGACGGTAATTGTGGTGGAATATGGAATTAACAAAAAATGCATTGGATGAAAAATCTAATGTGAATTTATTAAGGTATGATTGATTAGTTATGAGGTAGATGAATTGGGTTTATTTGAATGGGTCATTTGAAAAAACAATCCATGTTATATTGTTTTTGTGTTAGTATATTTCTTGAATATGAGATATTTAAGTGATATAGTGTGGTAAAACTCCATAGGATTTGAATTGTGGAGGATATTGGTGGGAGAATGGTATATCTATGTAATGTGATTGTGTATCTATGGAACTATTTTTGTGTGATAGACTGGTGAAAGAATAAATGGTGATGGTTTGAGTGCATTTTCTATGTGTGATAACTATTACTAATTATGTGGTTGTATTTTTTAGATAGGTATGACATAAGATGAAGATGTTAGAGTCCTTAATGGTAGACTCCTAGTAACATAGTGATATTCATTAAGGACGTAAATCTAACCATGAAATTCAATTTTAGTACATGTGATGTGTTCTAGTGAGAATACAAGTTGATTTGAGGAGAGACCTCAATGGTGGAAACTCTGTAATATAGTGAGAATCCGTAGGGTTGTAAATCTACAAAATGATCTATGGAAATGGTAAGGAGATACCTCATGTGTGGGAACCTAAAAAACTAGTAAGTGTTTTCATGAGTATATATGAAAATAATCAATAAATTATTATAAATTTTTATGTTCCCTACAAGTGGATATCTACTTGATCGTGATGAAGGATTGACATTGAGGTCCATATAGGCAGACAACTACTTGTTGGTGGTTATTCCACATTGAGGTCCATGCAAGTGGGAAACAACATGAAAATGTATTTTTTTATAAAGTTTTACATAGTAATGGTTATATGATGATGTGATGTGGATTGTAAAACATGATTATGTGGCTTGTAATGAAAGTGGTCTGTTGGTTGAATTTTGCAAGATGCTTCTGATTGATTGTTTTATTTTTCCATAAATTGTTTTATTAGAACATTTTATTCATAGGGGCAAAAAATTGTTTTCTTAGAAGAAAACTAATCAGCAGATTTATTTTCTCTCTCCACCTTTATAAAAACTAATTTTTATATTATTTAAATATATTCATTGGTGGTGGTTTTGAGAAAATGTAACATTAGACACAAGATACCTTTGAGATGAATTTGTTGCATTATACCTTGGCTGATGTATAGAAGAGATGTGATAGTTTTTGTTCTATTTTCATATGTGCCTTATAATTTTATAACATGGGATGAATTTATATAACTTATTCATGTATTTTATTTGGTTGATTCATTTTATTATATATAATGTATGGATTTCCCTTTTATAATGGTCCATGACTTCAATATATCTTTGATATCATTCCCTTGATGACAATTTCCAACCTATAACCTATTGATGATGGGTTTTAGGGGCCACACTATAACTTATTTTGGACTCAGGTTGAGTCTCAATGATGGATGAACCTAACACAACATTTTTTAAGATATGTTTTTTAGAGTTTTTATCATAATTTATTGATTAAACATGTGTAATTCTATTCTCAAAGGTATAATAAGTGTTGTTCCTTAGTTATTTGATGAACCATTTTCTTATAATGAGATAGTATGGGACTATAAAAATCCATATTCAATTTATAATATTGTATTGGTGGAGTTGATATTCAATTATAAATAAAAATTGTTATTTATATTAATTATGGGAATGACTTATAAATAACTTCAAAAATAGTGATGATGGTTGTAATAATTATTTCCTTAAAAGATATTTATTAAAATAAAAAATTACTAATTTTAGTGGAATTAACATTTTGATCTTGAAGACATTGCATGTTGGATAATAAAGGGATATCGTCACCTAGTCATCAAGGTGGTATTTTATATTTTAAATTGAGAAGGATTGTCTTTTCCCATATGTTGAATGTTGGATTCAATGATACAATCAACTAGAATTATAATGTGGTTATGGAAAATTATATTGTTATCATTATGATGTTGAGTTTAAGTACTCTATTTTAAATTGGTAATAATTATGATAAATTTACCTAGCCATGGAAGCTATATAATATATCCAAAATTTGGGATTGATGTTGGTGACATTTTTACTTATTGATCAATGTTTGTGGAATCAACTATAAGGCATTGAGATTGATGTTCGACATGAAAAATTATTCCCATGTGACATTGTGTATGGGATATGCTTAATTTTGGGTAACATGATGTAGTAACTTTTAATATAATAGTGATGTTACTCAATAAATTGAAGATATGTTTTGGGTGAGTTTCACACTTCTTGAAAGAATATACAATAGGATGTTATGAAGATGAAATAAGAGTTTGAGTGAAAACAATAATGAATGGGTATACATAATATCATTATAATGGCAGATTAATTCATTACATGTCTCCATGTTCTAACCAAATTGTGTTGTTTTAAATATATTATATCTATTTTTTGGTAATATTGTGATTATTGTGATATGGTATAATTATTAGTTTCATGTTATATCATCAGTATTTCAATGAATGGTCATGAAACAATCAAGGTGACCATTAATAAGATCAAATAAATTAATTATTCCTTCAATATTTGGATAAAAGCTCTATAATATATACCTAATTGATATATATAGTCAAGATCATGTTATTTCAAGTGAAATTATCAAGTAAAAACTTTTTGATGTCTTTATTTCATCTTGTAATTAAAATGGGGATACCATAGGTTATGGGAGACTCAATTTAATTCATGTATGATTCTCTAATCTATGGTTGGGGATTAAATGGTGTATATTGTTTAGTTATACGGGGATGTATGATGATCACATGGGGGTATTTTATATGAATTTTTTTTACTCTAAAGGTCATTTTCTATCAATGATTGATGATCTTGAACAGATAATTGGAACACCTTTTTAGGTTCCACAAATGATTATATGTTTGTGCAGTAAAAGTGATATGAAATATAATCAATAATATACCCCACTAAAGAATGAATTTACAAAATTTCATTAAATCATATATTACGGGGTGATTATATGAAAAACCATATATCATTGGATGATATTAAAATGTTTTAGAGATTCGTTTATGTATGTGTGAATAATTAAGCGGACAATGACTTTATTTTTTCAATTAAAATAAAGGTTTTATATTTGTGTATACATGTAAATAAGTGATTTCTTTATAGTATTTGGGATTTTTGTAGAGAAAATAAGAGTATGAAATACTTGTGTAAATTTAGTTGTTTCACTATCGTAATAAGTTATGATTTTGAGGATGAAAATTATTAATGGTTGGAATAAAGTGATGTATCAAAAAGAATATTGAGATTCAACTTACATTTTATTATAATTTTTATGCCATTTAAATGAAGTTTTGTTCATTATTTCTCATATTTATTGATATTTTCTTTTGATATTGTAATTGGGGTATCATGAGAAGTTTTGAGTGAAAGTTTTAAAAATGTTTTTTGTCAAATTCCATTCCTGAGGAAAAAATGAAGACATCATTTTTTCTAATCCTTTTACTATTTCTATTAAATACACATAATTTTATAATAAAATGAAAAAAAATTATCAGAAAAGAAAATGGATGATAATTTGGAATATTAAATTAACTCTTAATCATTTAAGGAGGAAATATCAACAAGAATGTGTTATTGTGAGAATTTGAACATGGATTAACCAATGGATTATATGCATATTGAGAAATAGTAGTTAAAAATGTGGAAAACTCAATTTATTTGGGACTAAAACCAACTAAAAATGAACACAAATAAAATAATATTTCAATGGTAAAGAAACTCTATACCAAGTAAACAACATCATTGGAATAGAAACAATATATATACCATGATGAAAAATATCTTCAACAGATGGGTTGAAAAAAATCATTGTGATGGAAGAAAACCATCAATAGAAATAATTGAATATATAAGAAAAATGGAAAATATAACACTGACTCTAAAGACTATTGGTGACACATCAGTATTGGTAAATAAATATATCCCAAAAACTTATAAAATAACTAATCAAATTTCAGATTCAATCATTCATCAAAAGTGAAATATTGAAATCTAGAACCACAAAACCCCCGTGACTGGATCAACCCCCTGTTAAAGATAACTTTGACAACGATGCAAAAAAAAAACTCACAATGATGGAATTGAGGTCATGTGTATCAAAAGTTCAAAAACAAGGCGATATAATTTGGGAGTATTTTACTACATTTGTGTCATAGTAGTATGATATACACATGGAAGGCCTTTTTTTGTTTATTAAAAAGGGGGTACATTTCTCTTCTTTATCATTCAATTTTTTTTACTGGAATGATGCATAGGGTATGAGGAACCAAAGAAATATTAGGAGAGCGTATAAAAAATTATTAATGTAATATTATTGATACTATTATATAATATCATTTATGTAATGTCCCATACTGGGTGACACTAAAACTAGTTCCATGATCCAGTGCCCAAAAAGAACTCAAGCATGCCTCCCAGTATACCAAAGGCTACCAACTTGTGGTGATGATCTAAATATGAATGTGGGGAGACTATACCCATTTATTAGAGTAAAAACACAGTATAAATAATACAAAAAGAAACAGAATCAATTATAAATGGCAAATGGAACAACATATGACAAGTTTCAATAATAATCCAAGTTTAATACATGAAAAAAATGACACGTATAAAATACTTGTCTAGAAGGCATGAAACAAAAATAGTAATACAAAAAATGATAAAAATATTGAACACAGTATTAATTTTTAGCCTGGTCCCAACATCCCATGCCCCATCCCAACAACCCATTAGTAAGTTTTTTTCTGATACCCACTCTAAACATGTAGTTAAAACAATTATTATCTTCCCATGTACAAACATTTTATAGAGGCCAGAGTAGGGTGTGAGTATAACTCTGTTGGCCAACACCAACGGTATCTAAACAAATACTCATTTTGATAACAATACTGTATGACATTCATAACTAAAAATAATAACAATCTATCAAAAAAGGAAAACATGTTTCAAATAAACTACTTATCATTTAATTTCAGTGGTCAAGTAATCTTAAAGTTTATGCCCTACAATCTAGGGTCTATCAGATAAAAAAAGGTATCAAACATTATTATTTTCCATTTTTCAAATCTCAAAGAGTTACAATCCAAGTTGCCACACCATATCTAATCATATGTTCCCAGATTATCATGTTGCAACCCAAAAAAATATTATTAGTTACAATGCTTATCAATCTAAACCAGGGTTGTGGAACTTCATTTTTTCCATTCTTATTATAGGATTTGGAACATGTTCAATATCCTAACCCTTGGTTCTTGGAACTTAATGTACTACTTCCAAGAAATTTCTTCAACAACCATTTACAAGTTCTTTAACACATTACCATTCTACAGATGCTGACAATAAGGATTCAAAACAATCACATTCAATCATTAATCACATGGAAAACTATATTTGACAGCAATTAACAAATTCAATAATTGAACCAGTTCATTGAAAAAGATGTAACACAATAATTATTCACTTCCTTAAAAATTTATCTAATCACACACACATCCTTTTGAACATATCATGCCTCAAGGATTCACCTATTTCATTTATCTTTTCAAACTATCAATATCACTCAATATATTTAACCCAAATTCATATTCAAACACCTTAACCATTAATTCCCTTAACACAACCATTTAGGTTTTCTCAAAAAAAATTTACAACACAATTAGTCCCCTTTTTACCATTTACTATTTATCTATTTTGTCCATTTGAGAAAATTCATATTTCAACCACTCTATGTTCAACACCTCATTAAAAAAATAATCAATTTTGAAAACATATTTTCACTTATTGAAATCCAAACCGAATCGATATCTGACACTTATGAAAACCATTTCACAAAAATATTCATCGGCATTTGACAATATCGTAGCACATTCAACAATTCACTAAATTTTATCAAATCAAAAACCATTTAATTTATAATCCAAGACATACCACCCCTTAGTCATTTTAACAAAATACAAAGAAAGTCTAACTAGGATAAAAATACTTAAATCTGAAATTTTATCAAGTTTTCTTCAATTTATAATTTCCAAGGGTCTATCATACCTTTTTGGTGGCCTATGTTCTAGTCTCACATTGAATCACAGGCTTTATGGGGTTCAAGAAGGGTCTTACACTTCAATTTTGGGTTCAATTTTTATTTTATAGTAAAGAATATTTTTAACATAGTATCACAGTGAAACATTACCCTATGAAAACCAAACATGAAGACTATTAGAGAAATATTATAAAATACAAATTTAAAACTCATTTAAAACCACTCATCTACCTTTTCAATTGATTCAATCTAAAATTAAATCAAATACCAAGATGAATAACTCCTTAAAAAATGTTTCATGAGTTTCATAAGAAGGAGAAACAACCAAGAAAGATACTTCTAAAAAATTATAGGAAGAGGAATCTTAGACATACCTGAATCTTTGGTTATCACTAAATGATACTACAAACTCCTAATAAACGATGTATATCCATCCATTGAAGATTTTGGGGAAGGTGGATTACACACTATGATATTTGGGTTAAGATAGGGTGAAAATAAACATGAGAAGATAAAAGCAGAAATTTATCATTTTTAAGGGGTGTATGGTTGAGGTGTGGTTATCCAGACAGTGTTCCAACTATGTTGTTACACCTATCTAGTAGGGGATCATCCTCATTAGTTTGTAGGGGGAACCTACACTATTTAAAAAACCATTCAATTTTGATGTACTGACTTCTATAAAATTGGGCTCAAGTTGCATGGTTAACTAGACACTTTGTATAGTTTACTAAACCATACACCCTACTCGACTAGGCCCAAGGTTATGGTAGTGTGAACAAACCATGATCCAAGCACAATATGGATTCTTTTTCCACATTTTTATGTCTTAAACCCCGAGAACAGTCCTATGACATAACCTACTCTTAGGAAGGACTGAATCAACTAATTTAAAAAGGAATTTAGTAAAATTTAGACTGAAACACACATAATTGAATTTTGGGGACCTTACTACATCCCCACATTATAACATCTCCTTCTAAATCTGCAATTCCAAGCAACCCTAGGTATCCACTGAAAAATATTCTTCGATATCGGGCCTACATATCTGCCTCCATTTACCGAGTCTTCTTATAAAAATTTCTATTCCATTACATCACTCAACTAATGAAATTAACTTACCTACAATAATTTTCTCCCCACTATCGGAAGAGATAATTGATATACCACCTGTACAACTATCTCCACAATCTCAACTTTCTAAAATACCAGGAAACCAACATATCCTGTTTCTAAATTTAAATGTGATTATATTGCAGAATAAAGTTGGAGGAATATATAAGAATGGAAAAAAATCCCCTCTCTAGTTTTGATCTATGATTTTTCGACCTAACATGCATTCCTCACTCTGAACATTCAAGATACGACCAAGAAACAACCTCAAACATAATGTGCTCAACCAACACTACTCAATTCAATAAACGCTATCAAAATCCTAACATCAAGATTTCACTTATATTAGCCCATCAAAAACTTAAACACTGATGGTGTTTTCATTTGGTCACCACCGGGTCTATAGTGGTCCCCATGATAAGATTTCATTTCTGAGAAACAATATCATATGTTTTCTCTATGCTATCAGAAAATATTTCCCAAACCTCGAACTCTCACACCCGTTGAATAGCCAACTTGTTAGCTAATATATAATATTCAGAAACCCATGAGAATTCCAATCGTCATTGATGATTTTCCTCATATAAAATATATAACAAAAAGGATGTATACTAAAGGTCAATGTGAACTATGGCCAAGGTGTATTTTCTTAAAAATCATGATTTCAATCCTAGGACATAACCATAAATTCTATAACAACACAATAGATGTGGTTTTTAACTCACCAAATATCTTCCACAGTCTACCATAAGTAGAATTATCCCAAGACAACTTGTCCAATAAATGATCAATCTCCACTATTAGTGAATTTCCATATTATATGAACATGATGCCTTCAATCCTATAAGAGTTTCACAACCACCCGAACACATCCAATGGAGTCTATACCAAAATTCTATTTAATACTTAATAATCAAAACCAACACTCCCACAAAAATATCATTATTCCCTACTATACCACATCAGCACCTCAATGGCATCTCAGTGCCACCTTGACCAACCAATGGTCAACTTCAGCCTTCAAAAAACCCTCTAGCTAGAGGGTCATATCCTCACAATTAAGAAATCACTATATTACATTGGAGTGTTATTTTTCCCACCTCAGTAAATAAACTAAATAACCATGTATCATGATCCCATCACTGCACCAATAATTGGACATGTCCATCTCACTCTCACTTGAGTGAAAAAAAGAAAATTCAACAATTTTCTACTCAAAATATCTTAGAATGGGACATGTGGACTTCAATAAAGTGTTTTCCATTTTAATGATGATATTGAAATATGTTTAGTGGTGAAATTCCCACTAAATGGATTCAACTACACAACTGTATGAGAACAAACTTCTTGAGGGACCATATCTAACTAGAATAAAAACAAATTAAGTAGCTATGTGTATTGATAATTCTATATCAGTGTACTCTGTATGGTTTCAAGATGTTGGGGATTATCGTTTATAATTTGGGAGTACTCTAAAATGTTGTGAAAGAATACCACCACAACGGATCCATTTGGATCACACCACTCTATAAAGAGATGCATAAATCCATCCAAATTCATTAATTGTCCCTGTCCATAAGCATATAATCATCTCCCGAACACCACGATTTGAGTTGATTTTTTTAACCAAAACTCAATACTGCCACATGGGTCTCTAACAAGTAGTTTTTAATTAGAATAATTGTGAAATTATTTTCACCATACTTCTCATGTTCTTCTACCATGACCCAGACAATTTTCAAGGGAATTGCACACGATCCACCACACTGATCCCAAAACCACCTTTAGCATTATTAGCTTGTAAAAATAACCTTTGTTTCACTAAAAATAATTGTCACATGATATTTAGTTACCAATTCATGTATACCTATTGGATCTTCCACCTCTAACAAATTACTATCAACCTAGCCTCATAAGAAACCCTGAGTCACATGCCTTCCTATAACCATTAAATGAACATAAATCAAAATCCTATGAGTCATAAAAATTTTAAAATAGGCTCAAAAACCACTAAAAAACTACCCATTCCTAATAGTTGTTAACCCCATCAGACTCGAGGAATAATTGGTGTCCCCATTGAAAAATTTGACATTTTCACAAGTCATGTCCAACCACATTATCACCAAATAGTGTGACATCATTTGTAGATCATATAACCTATCCATGTTCTATCCAAACTTGTCTCATACATCTAATGTGAACATATATTACCATATTAAAACTTTCAATATAATTGGGTCATACATCTAAACAACCTCTCCCCTTTTGAAACTGGCCTTAAATTGAACCCTAAGCACTTCAGGTGCTTCCCATAGAAAAGAATCCACGGAATAACCATCTATCTTACAAAAAACATGAACTCACCCACCTCACATTGATTCTACATATCTATAATTCATTATTATCTACATTTCAAAGCATCTGCAACATAGGTATAACATTCCTCATAGTTACCCTTGATTTCCAAAGGTCATTGAATCATGACGATAACCCGAGTCACATTAAAAAAACTACTAGATCATCTACCTATCCCCCTCTTCTGGAATTCTCACTAAGAATCACTCTTCATACATCATAGTTAAAATACCAAAACATCGTCCAATTCATCACCAACCCAAAGTCACTCACAAAATGGATGACCCCTCTCCCGGGTCACCCTCAAAGGTCCCAAGGAATAAAATCCCAAAGCCTAAGATACACCAAGAAGGTCACCAGGCTCTCCAACTATTCTATAAACATTATACATTATAAAATTCCTAGAACATGAGTGACACTGCTTTTCCTATTCCAAAATGTCTAATATATAATTCAACAAGTAAAATACTTATCATACTAATGGAATCACAAAAAGGGCACCCATTTCATGGTCCAAAAAAACCCACAATGTCATAACCCACAAAGGTTTCTATATACAAAATATTAGACAACCACTCCCAAACTCATGTTTAGAAGCCTATCAAAATTCCTAATAAGTAACATCCTATTATCCAGAATATTCATCCATGTCATGGACTCATATTCTAGGACCATGGGTCTCAAAACTAGGGAACTCTATGAGCCCGAACCACTCATACACAAGGTCTGATAAAAATTAAAGGTATTACCATTTTTAATGTCCCAAAATGTTACGTTATTAAATATTTACCTTTAATTTAAATTTTCTGTTTTAAAACCCAAGGATTTAAATTTCAAAACCATTCATTAACTGGATTAAAATTAAATTTTTTAATATCAATTCACTTTTAAGGAAAATGTGATAACCCATAGGGTTCTAACGAAACACTCATTAAACGAAACCACATAATAATTGAAAAAAACTTAATCCTATTGAAAAACTTCTCCCAAAATATAATACAAGATAAATTGGTTACCTACAAGTCTATATTATCCATTATAAGTTCTTATAAGTTATATTCCATCTTAATACAGGTTTTGATGTACTCATCCTTATTGATATTCCCTTCATTGAATCCTTTTATTAGTATTAAATCATGTTTATCAGTCTATAAAAACTATTCACTAATATAATCTACCAAAATCTATCTTTCCATTATCTTGTTAGATTCTTATTGAGTGGAATTAATCAGAAGAATATCCTCCGTCATGTCATCTTTATAATAGATAATCATCTCTAGATAAATAGAACCCTTTGAACCTACCTCCAATTACTATTCAGTTAGTGCGTGATTTAGCGGAGTTTCCACATGACGTGTATGCTTAGCTTGATCAAAGTGGACTATTCCAGAGGAGAGATACACCATTATTGAACCATCCTACATTCGATGGAAGACTCCAATGGACATACCAATTCTCAGTGCTGTTCAGATATCCTATCAATTAGTCTCACTCTTAGTAAGATCCTCCACTACCGAGTCACCCTGTATCAGGTTGGAGAATCCCATAACCCCACTATAAATCTCTTTTTTCCATAAAAACTCAATCTTCAGGTTCTTATACATTATAAATCAAAACAATTTCCATTTATTGTACCCTATACTTTGATACAGATCTTGTATTCATTAGTTTGGGAAGGAATGAATTGTCTTTAATTTCATTAGATTTCTTCCCCTTAACTATGTTGTATCTCCCTATGTACCTACCACCCTTACTACATTTCTTTTACATCGGACTATTGAGCAATCTACCAAGATATACTCTTGCACATTCATCAAAAAAAAGACCAAACTCTTCCTCACATGACTCATCTCATATCCAAGCATTCCCATCATCCAAAGAATCAAAAGGATCACCTTTGTATATGACATTCTCTTCAGAACCCAAGATATAAAAACTATTACATAGATTTAAATTAGAAATGATTTTTCTTGGTGTGGACCCTTTTTAACCTGCCCCAGACATCATCACCATCAAAATGATTCCTCAAAACCGTACATACCATTTAAACACCCTCACATTTTTCCTGGATCACCCCTTAAGGATAATACCCACTTTCAAACCACAAATCCACTATATAGTAACTCTAATAGGGTTCTAGGGCCACAGAATTAACCTCCTATATAATTACGCATAACCCTAGATGGGTTTGTATAGTGGTATTAGGTTCTTCTAGAACCTTCCTCAATCAATTGAAGAAGACTACAACCTTTTGGTCTGCATTCCAAGACCATTGGTCTTTATAATGAAAATTTTTCAGACAAGAACCTGTATCTCCCACCCTGTCCACTATTATAGAAGTTACCCTATCCATACTAAGAAATTATTTACCCAATAACACGGGGAACATGATACCCTCTTTATGACATTGACTTCATGTAGAGGGAATATGATCCATGCACTTGCAGAAATCACAATAGTCCGACCAGGATTGATAAAATATATGATGCTTATAATAGAACTCTTCCCCAACATCAATTCAAATCTATCCCACTAATTAAATAAATACATTGACTTCTAACGAAATGTGTGGGGATATTAGATGAAAAATAGAATCAGTTATACTATCTATTCACATGAACCTTCAACCAAATTCCCAATAAATAAAATAATGGAATGGTTTTGAAAGTGTAATGGAAGTTATAGAAAACATACCCACTATGCAGTTATAAGAACCTCAAGAATCGTATGAAATTCATATTACCAGTGGAATAGAAATAAATGATTCTCATTATAGATTATCATCACATTGTACCAAGCATGAATCAAGTCCTTTTGTAAAGTCACATGAGGACTTTTTTAATTAGAGAGACACCATACACTTATATATGACCATATAAATGGTTGAATACATTTTAAAAAATACCTCCAATTAATCAATTATATCCATAAAAAACATGAATGACCACCATAAATAAACCATAGATAAAAAATAAATTACCAAAAAAGTGAATCCTATGAAATTATCAATCATATACAGCATAAAAATGGAATAAAAATCCTATTTTCCTAACATCATTCATAAACACACACCCTCTCTTTACTATTACAACAGATAAAAACCATATAAATAAATAACAACACATCTAAGTGAACCAATCAAGGTGTAAAATCAGTCATCAGTAAAAATGAAAAATAGAAAAATTAATTTCACACATGGAATATAAGGGATATGTGAATGGTCTTACACATAAATTTAGGTACCAATTTACATTTCATAGTGAACAAAAAAAATTTTGGCATAGAAGAACATTGGAACATTCATCTACACAAAAAGAACATCAAACAATGGTAGATATCTTTAAACCATATACCAAAAAATTGTGGACCACCACTTATTAATCATTGTCCATTGAATCAACCAAAAAACCTAGAATATTAAGAAAATAATATCCCCTAAAAAGGGTTTATAAATTTCATATGAAGAGGAAAACACAAACAAATTTTAATCTATAAATTGAAGGTTTCAGACATGTAGATATACTCAGAGCTTTGATTCATTCTAAAAGGAACTCAACCACATAATAATCAAATAAGATCAATTCTTGGAAGATTTTGGAGAATAGGGTTCACAAACATAGTATCTATGAGTAAAATGGGGTAAAAAATTTGGGTAAACCCTTTAATACCAAGTGATTTTTCTGTAAATTCCACATTTGTATCGGGGCACATGGTTGGAAAAATTTTGTACCAACTGTGTAGTTCCCAATGTCTATAAGGGGACTAGAACACATGATTTTGGGGAACTTATATACACTGGTTAACAAAATATGTGGTGCATGTGAGCTCTCCTTTGTCTAAGGGGGATTGATCCTCACAGTTACAAGGCCATGTATCATGGTTTATAAAACCCAACATCCTCCTTCTATATGCTACATAGTTATAGTACACGATGATGTTTAACTGCGTGTCAACCATTCTCTAAGAATAATATGTCTTTTGTTTCCATTTTTCATGTTTATTACTCCCAAGACACCACCAAAAACGTCTCGACTAGATGGAAACACTCAATTAACAAATTTAAAATGGTGTTTAATATATTCTAAATAAAAACAAACCTCATGAAAAGTAAAATACATTAAAATTTATGTATCAATAGAATTATTTTTGAAATTATAATATATATTTGTTCTAGCTGGTATTGTTTTATCATGGAATTTATAATACACATATTTTGGAATCATCTCTACTTCAAAGGTTCATATATTCTAATCCTAACCACCTCATAGGAATCCTCTATTACTGAGATTTTTTTTTAAAAAAATTGTGTTTATAGGTAAGGAGGTGATTTAGAGATTCATATTTAAAATAAAAAAGTTGGTGGCCAATTGATTGGTAGGATTTAGGCAGATGGTGGTGAGTTAGACCAATATCTTGTTGAACATAATATATGGTAACTGATGTTAAAGATAGTATATAATATTTGGTTAGATATATCACTAAGGAATATAGATTTATAAGGATGTATATGATGTGGGAATAATACCAGTTATACCAATCTATATATTTTATAGAGTCAAAATAACTCACGTAATAGTTTATTATTGGGTGAAATTGATATGTGGATGTGGTGAATCTTTCCTGCTACCACAATGATTTTTGTAATATTAGAAAAAATATGTTATTGGATGACTTAACATATTTAAAAAATATCATCATGGTCTAACATATTTATAACTCAGTCACCTCTTATAAATTTGAACTTTCAAAATATAAAGTTATTTAGGATAGGTTGTTTAGTTACATGATTTTTGGTTTAGGGTTAATTACTAAATATTATTTCAAATCTAAGGGATTTGTCTAGCCCAATTTGGTTGGGTGAGTGTGTTATTATTTTTTCATGATTTTATAACAAAAAAGTATATCCAATTACAGTAGTTTTTAATATTACTATTCTTACTAATAGTAATATTATTATTGTTATTCATTACCAACCTTACGCTAGTGAAGGGTGACTAATTTAATCATGAGTAGGACAAGAGTGGAGGAATATAAGATGAGTTTTAAAGAAATTAAATTAACATATCATGATAACCCTTGTAATGTTGAGGATGGATCTATGTTTGGCATGGAAAGACACCCCCAATGATGGGTTATTCATAGTCATCTAAGGTTGGATGAAGGTTGTAAAACCAAAATAGAAATTCAAAGGTGGTGTTTGGATAATAGTAATAAAATAAAACCCTTCCCTTAATTTTTAATAGAATACATTATTTATAATTTTTTAATATACATATACATATACATATACATATTTATATTATTATTTTCATGTTTATTTTTAATTATATATTTTACATGTATTTTATATACATATATTAATCTCCATATATAGGGGGAAAAATAGGTTGGTTGATAATTTGATACCACATAACATTTATTTTAATTAGAAATATGTTTAATGTTATAAGGATGACCAAATTTTGGGTTGGAAGTGATCATACAGGGGGTAACCATTTTAGATGGGTGTGGTGTTCATGGAAGCTAAACGGGAGGTCGATGTATTAGAGGAAGGGAATGAACATCTAACTAGGTGGTTTGTGTGTAAGGACTAGTCTAGTTGGACCCTAATAAAAGGATCTTATAATTAGTATTTCGTGGCATTACATATAAGGGAACCACACAACACCAACTGCTGGTTCATGGGTTACCCAATATCATGAAATGTGTCATTCAGTGTCTAGAACATACATGAGTAATTCAAAATCTAGATTAAGGTATATTATGACTTGAACACATGAAATATGACTACACATGATCCATATTTTTTTGGAAATCAATTAATATTGTCTTAAAAATTAATTATGTTTTGATTCTCATTGTACTTTTTGAAATTTAATCTATACCAATGGTTTCAAACCCTTAGTATTGGATGGGAAACTGTTGGTATAGGATCTACCAATGGTTTGAAAAACAATTGGGTTGTTAGGTGTGAGAATAACTCTATACTACTAGTTCCAAAGAAAACATAGGTATAGGTCCAATTAAATTTCTTTCAATAATCATTTTAGTGAAACTATTTGTATAAATGAAATAATAATGGGTTTTAAATCCATTGAAATATCTTTCAGAAACCCAGGATATTAGTATCCATTCCCATATTATTGAGGAACCTATAAACACACCCCAAACTACTTGTAGCTAATATAGAAAAAATGATAAAAAAATTAATGCATTGACCTAATCACAACAACCATTTAAAAAACACATATATTATGAATTGTATATTTGATCGGTCAATAACTAATGAAATCTCAAAATATATGTCAATTTAGTTTTGTTGAACAATTTTTTTTCAATAATATTAGTTAAAAATATAGGGGATTAACCTCTCTCTCATGGACACCACCACCATCATTTTCATCACTAATATACTTATCTCTATCATTGTGACCATAAACATCATCATCACCAACACTATCAAGATCACCATCATCATCATCACGATCAATATCAATATGACCATAACTATCACCAAGAATGTCATCATCCGAACCACCACTAGGAACATCACCACCATCACCTATTTCACTACATAATGAATCCATTATTTAAATGCATCTATAAAAAACTATGGAGGTATATGGTGAATGTGCTAGACATAATTCTTCTATAAATTACATAAATTAGCCTTTTATGATTTAAATAAATTCATGAACCTTTATGTTAATTTTTTTCTATCATACATCTACATGATCATATGTTGCCTCATTACAAGTCATTTTTAACTCCAAACTACCATAATTGTCAAAGACACATTATGTAATCCAATATCTAGTAGAGAAAATACTCTTCACTAGTTTCTAATATAAACTCTATTAGTTATCATTTTCTAATATCTGTTGATGATGGTAATTTTTCCCAAATTTATAATCTTCCAACTCATCATGGGACTCCACAGCAAATTGTTAAAAATGTTAATGAAATATTTCGATACAAATAGATATTAGAATTCAAAAGTATAAAAACAAAACATATAATATTTCATTATGTTTGTTAATTTATATTGTTTTATTATTTCTTCCTTAGTCTAAATAAAAACAATTATTCTCAAAGAAAGTTACCATTAATGTTCAATTCCACCCTCTATAATGAAACTAAATTTATAAAAACATTATTCAATTGTATTTTAAAAAAAAATTAATATTTAATTAATATTTTACTGAACATAACCAAAACCAACTGAACTAAATTTCATAGAAATGTATTTTAATTTTGTGAACTATGGAAAACAATAATCAATCAAACCAAATTAAAAAAATGGTAATCGTTTAAGTGATTCTATATTCAATTTAGTTTTTTGATTATTTTATTTTCTCAACGTCATTTTGTATAGGATTGACTATGTATGGATGAATTTTATTTGAATACGAATGTTTTTGGTCAATTCAACACTTATAGATTCAATATATCATTTTTAATTTTTATTATGAATACAACATATTAATTCAGAATTTTTCAGGTCAATATGGTTTAGCTTATTTTGAAAAACACAACTATAGCTTAATTCTGATAGGTTTATTACTATTTTTAGGTCAATTTTATTCATTTTGGTTTCATTAAATTATTGATTCCGTTATAGTTACATTCAGTAAAATATATGATTTATTTTTCTTTCATAATTATTGTTGAAATGTAGTTCATTTTAGGATTTATTTTATCGATTTTGGTTCAATTTTATTTTATTTATATCTAGATTGTTCAAGTCTGTTAGGGTAATATTTTTTCCTTTTGTCTAATTTTTTTAGTATGATTGATTGGGACTACATAGTTATGGATAATAAGGCTTATTAATATTTAATTACATTATATTCTCCCCAATTTAGTTAAAATATATAGTTCATAAGTGTTTATATTAATATTAAATGAATCTATTTACATGTTTATATGTAAATATCATTAAAAATAGTATAAATGTTACTAATGGGTTGAGTTTAGATTTATAATTTTTAATATGCTAATATTATGTGAATTTATTATAATTTTTATATCTTAAAATTAACTCATAATATTTATAAAATATAAATTTAAACATTTAATTATTATATAAATCTATTTACTTTTAGTTAAAAATTTAATAAATTTGAAAGTTGTTTTAAATGTAGTTTGAAAGGTCTTTTAGAAACAATTTAAAAGTGGTTTTAAAAAAAAATTTAATATGATTTTTAAAAAATATTTATAAAATATTTTTAAAACTATGTAATTATATTTTATTATAGGACAATAATTTTATTAATTTTTATTTTTATTTATTCTCTTTATTTTTTAAATATTTTTTAAATATAAATGTCAAGTTTTAATATTATTTGTAAGGATTTCAATTACCCTTACATGTGTCTTTGACTTTTTTTTTATAATTAAGTAATTTTTTTACAATTAATTATATTTATTTTACACTTACATAACATTATTTTACCCTTACATAACATTATTTTACAATTAAATATATTTTTACCCTTATGTAACTTTTAACCATACATAAAAATAGTTAATCCTTACATAACTTTTTTTTACCTTTACTTAACTTATTTAAAATTCATATTAGCTATCCGAAACCAAATTTGATTACTTAAAAATTGTTAATATAAATTTTGAGTTACCCTTACTTCACAAAAAATCAGAAGTGAGTATTCACTTCTAGACTATTTTTTCTACCATATTTTGATTATAAAATGTGATATAAATATTTTAATTATGGTATGATCCATTTTTTATTTCTATTAGTATCTCATTAAACAAAAGTGTCTATGAAAAATACATGATTCCTCTCTTGTTTTGGCACTATCATCCACCCTAATGTGTAGAGATACTTCATCACATCCTTGATTATTTATTTATTTTTAAATATTATTATTAAATAATATTACATAACAAAACAAAATATTTATTAAAATAATCCTCATTTTCAATAAAAACCTAAAATTTTACAAACAACTGAAACTCATCACAATTCTAACTAGAAATCATTTCTCGATGTTGTGTTATAGACACTCATTCGGGATTGGTATAACCTCTCAATATATTCCAACTCTAGAAACCAATCAATTATATAACTCCTTTTTATATTATCTCTATATCTCACCTAATTCAATTAATCTTGAAATCCTTGTAGCATCACCCTTGAGAATATTATAATGAAGTTGTTACCAAAATACTAATTCATTTAATAGTAGTAATAATAAAATATAAATCTAATGAATTTTCATTCCTATATTTGAGAACAACAATTATACTGTATTTCATTTTCCTAGTGTCATTGGTCAACCAGATTGATGGGAATGATGTAATAGAATTTGGAAATCATCTATATAATGATCCTACATTCTCTCCATGTGTCACCAATCATTTGAATATCCTTATTTTAATGGACCATAACCTGTGTGTGGTTGTTTCAAAATTTATGTATGTGTGTATGTCCACCTGCCTTATAATGTTAGGTCTAGCTATAAAAGAATAAAATAAATATATCTTATAATGAGTGGGTATCGTTGGATATATACGATATGAAAGATCAATGACCTGTATAGTACTAATGGAATATAATGTCTTCTCATGATGATTAATATAATTCGGAGGTTTAGAATGTGTAATAAAAGAATTAGAAGTATTATGATCATAAAATCTTAGATAAAAACAAAATATATGAAATAGAGTTGGCATAAATGCCTCTGAAAAATGATAATTAGGATAGGTTTGGGATTCATTATTGGATAATGAAATGGTATATGAAGAGGATCATATTTAAATGGTGGTGATAGTATAGGTTGTGTAAATAGTCGTTTTCTCTTCAAATGCATATGTGGGCTAATAAAGTTTGATATGTGGAATATATGTTGACGTTTCTATGTGTGATTAGGTATGAAAAGTGTTGTAATTAGATCTAGTTCCCCTCCCCCCTTGAGTTTTTAGGATGAGCACTATTTCTACTAGGATGATTAGAGGATTGTTGTCTCGTAGGTTATGGTTCATTATTAAAATTAAAAAAAATGAATAATGACATGACATTATATGTTATTGATATTTACATTTGAAATAGTATACTCACAACATCAACCAAAAGAGGAATGTGAATCTCTCCCATTTGGTGATTATTATCAAACATTCTCTTCATTCGTATCTCTTCAAATTTTTTCATTTACTAATTTATAAAATAAATATATATTTAATTGGAAATTCTTAACAATGTGTAAGATAAACAAGAAATAAGAGGTGATGTGACCTAATTAAGGAATACCAATTATCATTCCAGAAGATTTATATGAAGTGAAATATTATAGTCATTTCATATTTAGTGGAAACAATATAAAAACATAAAATATGTGTCATTGAAAAATAAATTCTTTTAATTATCATGTTAAAAATGTTTACGATATGGTTTTCTTCATTTATTTTCAATTTTATCCAATTCATTATTGTTTTGGTCATTTGGTTTAGTTATATTATTTGATTATGTTATTTGGATATTTTTGGGTCAGATAATTCGGTTTAAATTTTGTGTTAGGTCATTTGGCCATTTTTTGGTTTTGGTCATTCATTTTACTATTTTTTTCAATATAATTATTTTAATAAGTTTTGGTTCAATACATCTTGTTCTTTTATAATTTCATTTTTTACATATCTATTTGTTTTTCATCTTCTAATACTGTTTAAATATATACTAAAAAATGAAACTCAAATAAAAATCCAAACACTATAAATTAAAAATTTATATAAAGTTCAAGTTTGACCCAAAATATTTGAAACAAACAATAAAGAATATTAAATAGCACAAACCTAAAAACCCAAGTCAAACTAAACCAAAATAACTAAAAAAACATATGATTGATTATATATATTACACCCAATATCTTGTGGTTCATAATCAACTATTACAATTAGAATATCTTAGTCATGATAGATAATAAATAGATTAAAGATAATGTTGGTAGTGATGGTGTCAATTTCATCCTCACCATCATAAAATATTTTCATAGGGATTACATTGATAATGGAAAAAAAATTAGACTGGAATGGTATTTCACATAAAGAACTTATTCCATCATAGATGCCAAAATATATGGCTCCTTAGTAGTAATAATGAGAATCATGTCAATAAATCTAAATATAAAATCATTAATAAATGTTACATGTATCATAGTTGAACCAAATCACTATCATTTCATAATTTTGATTCGACAATGAGTGCAATAATATAATAATAATATTTCTACAAAAACTATATAATAAGAATTATTTTCAAATCAAGGAATACTATTCGATTCACTGAAATAATAGTTCTTTGTTGAATTTAACATAATACCATCAGGTTTTTAATCATTTTCACTACTCAATAAATGATAATAAATTTGTACCCATTGATCACAATTTCTTTAAATTCATGAACAACATAATCAGAAAAAAATACAAAGTTATTATTTCTTTAGAGATAGGGTGAATTGGAAAAATAAATACCCGAAGTGTTGATGAATATTAAAATAAGTAAATATTTAGTTTTAGGTCATTATAACAATAATTATACCATTTATTTCCACCAGGAATGATAATTTTTTGTAAGAAAAACTCTCTCCATATCAATGGTAAATAATGTTAATATCTATTTATAATTTTATATATTCAATATATTAAAAAGAATAAAAAATTTAACACATATGTATTGTTATATTAGATTGGATAAACTATACATGTTCATTTTTCTTACTTCATGTTTTCAACAAAACTAAATCACAGTTAATAAAGAATTTGTGATGTTCCATCTCCCCCCCTTAATGTTTTAATGTATTCAATGTAAAAGATCTTTGAATTCCACATATTTGGATAACTGGTATAAAATAGGGATTAATTTTTTTCACACATATCTTCTTTATTTTTCATTGGATTATTTTGTCTTGTGATCACATCGGACAAATTAATTGCATATAAATCCATAAATTCATGAGCCAGGTAACCTTTCACAATAAAAACATCCGTATAATTCTTTCTTTCGAAATAATAATTTAATGGGTACATATTTATTTCAGGTGTATAAATCCAATTAAAGGTAATTGATTCTAAAAGAATAATTTTAGTTGGGTGGTATATAGTTAGATCAAACATGCATGTGAAAAATGATGGAGGAAAAAAATTATATAACTCATAAAAAAAGTGGTACCACTTATGGAATTTTTTATAATAAATAATTGGAAATTTTTTTAAAACAAATATCACCATAAAAATTGAAATATCAAGTCCCTTCTACCCTTACATTATTGGAATGTATATATTGAATTGATATTAGAATCAACTCATGAATAAGTATGTGATAATAATTAGTTTTAAAGATTTCAGATTCAAATATCTTATATTGAACTATTTTGATATGTCTCATGAATAACATCAGAAATCTTGATACAATATTATTCTTTTAGAATTTTAATTTATTCTGGAGGATTCATCACATAATAATCATACCAAATATTCCATTTAATTTCGCTGATACACATAAGATGATAGTATGGTTCAGTACCCCAATACACTAAGTTCTGATGAGATCATAAATCATATTTTGACTTCCCTTAAACATTTATAAGAATTTAAAGTATCATTAAATTCATTTTTAATGTGAATTTCATATAAATAATGATGTAACAAATTTCTTGATCAATAAGGGTAGTTAAAGAAGGTAATTTTCCTCTACCAATTTTAATTGGATTTAGTGTAAACATTCTTCTTTTTTCTAGATTTCTTCTGACCATTCCCAAATGAAAAAAACACCATTCAATTCATTAGAAACATCAGTTGAAGACAAATACATATCTGGATTTACAGTCACAATAGTATTTTTAAACACTCAACAATTATTCCAAAAAATAAATGATACATTTGAAATAATCATCGATGTCTTATAAAAAATAAATAGGGATTATATTTAAGTATTATATATTCTATATTATTCATACAAAATAGTCAGAGACATCTTTCCTTTATTCCCCTTCTAGATATAATTTCATAAGTATGAAAGTCATTTACAATCAATATAAACACAACATTAATATGAAATATGTCTACTATAAAAGAATTTTATGTGAAAATATCCACATTACAAAGACTCATCAACACTTTTATTATAGGATTCAAATATAAATTTATCATTTTTGGATTAAATGGTCTAGATATGATTATTCTCAATAAATTAAAGTGTTTTTTGTTCTCATCGATGGAGGAAGGTTGTAAACGTGTATAAAAATAGGCCATGTTATGTTTGAAGTATCACATGAACAAATATATTAAAACCATCAAATTATATACTGAACCTGACATTACACACCAAAAATACAAAAATTAGGATATCAAGTGTCAAAAGTCCACCATTATAATCTCTTAATAGGGTTAACAAATCATTATTACCATTATTTCTCTGACTGTCATTCCATTACATATTTGTAGATATTTCATCTTACATTAAATGGTATTAGATTCTAGGAATCAATAGAAACTTAAAAATTTCATTATGTGTTAAAAAATATATCAATTTCTCAATATTTCACTTCCATCAAGACATACCACATTTTATAAAATCATTTACACAATCACACTCCTCATAGAACATGTTTTATTATTTTAAGAAATTATGAATTTTTTTTTGTAAAATACTAGTTGGTTAATTAACTCTCATGACATATAATGGTTCAATGAAATATATATATAATTAGGAAGTAATTAGATCAAAATGGAAAGAATATAATCACTGAATGTAATATAAATTCCATTCATGGTTTTCCTTTGAAAGAGTCATATTAAAAATTTTATATTTTTCATTTACTATATTGCCGATATACTGGAGTCATGGTAACAACCTTCAATTATTTTACCCTACCACCATAATTATATTCAATACATGAATCATTTGTACTCACATCATTATCATAATTCATTGGAATACATTATCATGATGATTAATAAATATTAATCGGCCGTATAATAAATTCTCTAATCTAGAAATCTCATTTAGATCATAAAATTTTTGACATTCTATTTTTCCCCATTTTGATAGTAGACATAATAGTTTGTTTGGAAAACATGTTTTTCATATAGAAGAAAACTTATTCATGAAATAACTACGTTCTTCAAACATAATTATAATATAGGCAGTGCATATGACCTATGTCTAAATCATTATTGAAAATTGATTCTGATATGATCAATATAATACATCATAATTTTATCCATTTTATTAAAAAATGATACATATAACTTCACAAAAATCATTGAAATAAAATTTATGTCAAATCCAAAACTTATTTAAGGAAATGATACTTGATCAATTTATTTCAATCACTTTGAAAAAAAATAAAAAAATATTGAATTCAAATATATTTTCAATCACTCCCCATTTTTTGTGCATACATAAAAAATTTAATATACATGAATGCTTCAAAAATAAAAATTGAATTAGTTATCAGTAATACTATAATTTTTGATGGTAAAAGGCCATTTTTTAATAATTTAAACTATATATTTACCACCCATAACAATAATTTCATAACTCAGTCCTATATATTACAAATATATATATATATAAAACAATAATATTGAAATCGATTATATAAATGTGTAATAACTATATATAATATCAAAAAAAGTATATGTATGGAATAACTAAAGAATTAGTCCATATTTTAATTATAATATAAAATAAACGAGATGTATATTAAACACAAAATATGGTATATATAATGGTATAATTCTCACAAGATACAAACCAAACATTAAATTAGTTGTAGTTAGTCAATAACATGATTATATTAGTATAAATATAATTAAGTTGTTGTTGTGGTATAGGTTAATATAAAAGATTACTTAAAACAACACGCATAAGGTAAATGGCATAAAAACGTCTCTTTAGACATATCTAAATAAAAGGAAATGATCCATTATATAAATATTATTTGCACATATTTAATATAATTTAAGAAATATGATCTTTCAACTAAAAAATCACATCCATATCAAATTTGTCATTAAAACACCATTTAAAACGAAAGGAAAACATATGTAAAAGATATAGATTATATTTGAGGTGAAAATTGTGTTATATAAAAAAATATATTAAATGTGAAAAATAATATATCAATAAAAATATCTTTCATAAACGTTTTACTAAATAAAATTTCTTATAATATAAAATATATATTCAAATATTTGTGAAAATATGGCCAATATGTATATTCAAACCATATAATACATTTTAAATCTAAAATTGTTTTTGATATGAAATGAATAATTTCATGTTTTAAAATAAATAATTGAAATTAATAAGTTCATAACCTCATAATAGATTTTAAAAAGTGAAAAAATATAAAAATATAATTAATTATCGATATTATTTCATATATCACACAAAATAATAGAATTATATTCGATTTATGTAATAGTATTGAATAAATAAAATTAAAAAATGTCTCACCTATAATAAAATTTATTCTATATTACTATAGAAAGTATAATCAATAAAAATATAGATGAATTAGAAAGTATACCACCCAAATATAATCTATGTTAGTGTTTCATACCTATAAAAAACTAAAAATTATTCATGGAAGAATATATTACCGCTTTAAAACTCAAAAATATAATTTTCAAGATTAAAGTAATCAAAATGAAAAGAAGGAAATATATTCAAGGGTAGTGAATAATGACACTGATATGGTTGAACTGGTACGGGTGTGAGATGGGAGTTGGAGAGGATGTATAATTAGGGATTATTCCAAGGGATATAAAAACAATTTATAAAAAAATATTTTTATGGAATACCTCTATTCTAACAGTTTCTATAAAATATTGGTATAGCCTCCTATAACCGAGGATTTATTTAAACCATTTTTATAACCTTCTCATAATTACTATATACCAACGGTTTCTCTAAAAAATGGCTATACGCCCATTGTAATATAAAAAAGTTTTATTTGAAATTATGCGGTACTGATCTATAGGTCAATTGAAAATTATAATTAACATTGAAAAAATTATTAAAAGAAAAAACATTTTATTAATTAATGTTAAATATTTAACATGAAATAGATATCACATAAATGTCTATTTATATATGTTTTCATTATATATTTAATAAATATACTTTTTTGGAATATAAACATGATTAAAAATGAAATAATACTTATACAAACAAGTAAAAAATTATTATTGACCAATTGGACAACACACAAATCTTGAGGTTAGCCTACTTGAGGATATAAAGTTTTTCACCTTGTTTATTTATGTTTTTTTTAAAAATGGACCATTTTGTGTTGATCTAGTAACACCTATAATTATGTGCTAGCTTGTCAAGGCCAGGGACCTAAGGTCCATTAATCACAACTCACCACATGGTACCCCACTGTCAAAAAATTAAAGTATATTTGGTTTCCCATATGATGATAGTTTTAATAATATATAAGTTAGTTAACTTATTTTTTCATGAGAATTATAATTTTTATAATAAGAAATCAATTTTATTCCATTTAATAGTATTTTCAGATATTTTTAATTTTCAAACTTAATTTTTAAACAAAAGGGGCTTCGAAAATTCAAAGAGTACTGTTGTATTTTTTTCATGAGTAGAAAAAAATTATATTTTGTATAATTTCGATTTCTTATGGTTTCATTTTAAATTGATGAATAATTTAGACATATATGTGCATGCATGTAGTCTATCAGTAGTTAAAGCGACTATGAAATATAATTATATCTTCATGGGATGATTAATAAAAATTAGAACATTTATGATTTTTTAGAATCAAATATTTATCCTAAAATAAGGATTTTATGAAATACTTAATAATAAAGTGAATTGATAAATCATTTATGGGTAAGGTAAGTTGTGAAATTCTGATATGTTTGAGGAACATATAATTTTTTTTGATACATCTGAGACAAAAAACATGGTTTAATATTTTTTTACAATATTTATATTCTTATTATTATCATATTATAAGAATCTTATGGGTTATGTGATGTCAATTTTGGAACATAATTAGAGAGTTTATCCATGATTTCTCGATCTGTCCATATTGGGATAATTGATTTATAAATGGAATTGGAATAAATTTATAATTTTGTGGGTTATCCTTCTTAAATTTATAATATGAACTCTTGAGTGATTTTATATGATGTTTTAGTTGATGTTTTACTATAACATTGATCTATCCATAGATAGTCTTTGAATAATATGTGAAAATTTTCCCAATACTGTGGTACAAGGTATTGCATTTTTAGGGTTTTTAGCCATGTTAATGCCTGCTCCAACTTATGTTCATTAGAAGAAGATTTAGGATTTCAAATTGGGGTATTTACCTTTCTATGGATGTGTTTTCCCATGATTTCTTGATATTGACAATTAGGTCTAGGTTTACCTGTTGGGTTTCTTTGTTTTTCATTCCTAGTATTGTTAGGATGGAGTGATTTTTATCTGATGTTATTATACTTGTAGTTGTTTATAAAATTAGTCCTTGAAAACTATAATCCAAGTAGTTTATAAGGTTTACTTTGGTTATTGAACATCATTGGTAATGATTGTCTTACTTAGGGATGTGGGAAACTAGTGTAGTAGACCATAGGGAGAATGGATGCAGAGGGATTCTCCAAAGTGTCTGTTTAATTTTCACGTTGCGAGACCACATGGGGTGGACATAAGTGCCCCCTCAGAGTGTATTTAGTTCCTCATTACGAGACCACATGGGTAATAGGAAATTGAATGCTTCCCCGAAGTTTTTGTAGTTACTGATATGAGATCATATGGGGAATTGACGGTGAGTGCTTCCCCAGAGGGTCTTTGATAAAGCTAGACTTGAGGGGTTAGACTGTGTATACTTCCCAAAGGGTTGCTTGTGTGTTCTAAATTTGAACCGTAGGGGATAGGCTTTGAGTACATCCTAGAATATTACTTGATTTCTATTATCTTCTTACTTTAAAAGAGGTAAATGAATGCAATTGAAACTGTAGGATTGTTTACTTTTGAGTACATTCATGCTTAAATATTCATTTTGATTATTGCCTACCATATATATTCCCTGACTATTAGGAATAGATCATGGGGTGGTTTCCAACAGGGATTCATCTCACACCCTGTTTGGGTAATTCTTTTGGTCCCAAATAGATTATATTTTCACCAGTAGAGATAAAGACTAGCACCCTTCTACTTCAGGTACTTGATTGTTTTGGAGCTGCAGAGCATGGAACCAAGCTAAGGTTTGCGATACTGTTGGACATGCTTGCCCAATTTTTTTTTAATTTTTCTTATTACTGTACTTCCATCATTGTGATTTGTTTAGATTCTTTCTTAGACATATGTGACATGCATCATTTATTTGTGTTCTCTAGTTTCTTATTACTTTAAGTCTTCTACTTTTTACTATTTTATGGTATTATTACTATATCCTCTATTACTATCTATTTATTTTCCACTATGTTACTCTGCCAATGAGGGCATAGTTTCCCCACTATCACACCCAAGGCCCACACAGCTTGTCGACTGCCCCTGGAGTTTGAGGAAATGTGCTTGAGGTAGTGTGACCAACTGGGTATGGGGCACCTCTGGGTGGCAGCAAGAACCAGGATGTTACAAAGTGATATCAGAGGGTTATTTTCATGTTGACTTACTATTCAGATCTTATAGCTAGGTATAGGAGGGAATAGGTACTTGGTAATAAATTATGCCCAGGAGTTGCAAACCAGTGTAAAAGGGAAAGCTAATCTTCATCAATTATTTCTGTTTTTATTGTTTCTCAATTTTACAGTAGATTTGATTTCACTATTGGATGATTCACATGTTTTTTATAGTTATCATTGATATTATTGAGGTTATATTTCTATTGAAACTCGATGATATTGGGGTATTCCATCCCATGCATCATATAGGTACATGTTAAAGATCACATGTCATGCTTTTTTTCATGCCATTTAGGGTGCATTTTTGATTTTATGTTGTTGAGATAGATGTTGTGATTGATATGCATGCTGTTGTGATAGATTCCTTGAAAGAATACATGCTTTTGATAGGGTAATGGATTGTGTAAGGTTCTGTTTGAATGAATGCCAAACTTTGGTTCTTTAGGTGTTTTAGGCCCTCATGGATCAGAATTTGGTAGATCATTGCACTGCTATGCGTATATAAGACATGTATAAGATTACAAACATTGATTTTAGGGGAGTATGGGCCCTCACTGATAAGAATTTTGAACTTCATTGTTTGTTTCAGTGTTTTGATGGGTTACACAGTATTTTTTGAGGATTATTGTCCAGAAAAAGACAAAATACATAGCATGTAATAATGAATGCACTCCATGTATCCTTTTGTTTGAGAAGGAACAAATTTTCTTAAGTACGTGTAATTTATTGAATTTACATGCCATGTAGTATTATACTATGTGACTGACTATGTGGGTATAGACATGAGGTTGATAATTCTTTGGCAGAACATGATGTGTACCAGAAGTACACGTCAAGTTCTTTAGAAAATGTTTTTTGTTGTGTGACTAATGACACGAGTGGATAATGGGTATTTAGTACACATCATGTTTGGAACAAACACGCTGTGTATAATTAGCTGTGTAACTGGCCATTTGACTAACAACATGGGACGATGATGTTCTTCTAGTATACGTTGTGTCTAGTTCAAACAATCCAGGTAGTCTTTCTCTTGGAGAACTGAGTGGGTAAAGTCATGTAGAAGAACTCAGGTAGGGGAACAAGATTCAAGTACATGTCGTGTCTCTATAGAATAGAGCACATGTATTGGGTGTTACATGAACAGTTCTTGTAGGAGAATAAACCCATGTGAATGTTTTTACAAAAACACTATGTAGGGGACATACACTCTATGTATCCATGTTTTTAAAAAAATGAATGCTTTCATTATCATGTTACCTTCAGGCACTTATAAGTTTCTGTACTTTTTAATATTGATCTAAGATGTGTGTTTGACCTTGAAGATTCATGTCGTCGAGATGTCCTCAAGTTGTATTCTAGTTACAAGGCAACAATCAGACACTGGACATGTGTAAGAACCCAGTTCTTATTCGTGAGGTACAAGTTTCTTCTTTTCCTTCTTCCATAAGTGTTTTTGAGAAAATAAGGATAATGGGAAAAAATCCCAAAATTTGTGGGTGCACACCATGTACTTTGGCCGTGTTGGATGAGTATACAGGGCATGTAGGCCTATTGGGGATGAAAGGTGTAAAAAACTAACTACACACCATGTATTTTGTATATACACACCATGTAATCAGTCGGTAGGTAAATAGTAATGTGGTGGGAGTAGCCACCAGCAAAATGGCAGTACACGCCGTGTACTCAGACATACATGCCATGTAATCAAGTCGGAAGATGAACAGTGAGGTAGTGGAAAGTGTCCTCCAGAGGAATAGTTAAAAAAATGGAAAGTACAAGCCGTGTACTTGAAAGTACACGCCGTGTAGTTATGTTTTTTCATTTAAAATAGGAAGTAGTATCCTCTTTCAATAGAGGAATATTAGAATTCTTGAGAGCCATGAGAGAGAAGGCTGAATCTTGGAAGAGCTCCCGACTGCACACCGGGACTCTGATTCCTTCGCCGATGATCTCATTTGAACCGTGCGGGTGATTTTTTCTCTCTTCTTGAGTGTTTCCATCCAATTATTTCCCAAGGGGATTTTATTTATGTTTTTATGGGTAAATATTTATCCCATATCTATGCAGTTCTTGGTTGATTCTGGAGGCATCGTTCATGTATATCAATTAGAGGAGATCGAGGTAGGTGGTCTGGTTTTTATTTCCAACTGTCGAGTTGATTTTGTGTACCGTTGTGCTACGCGCCCATGTTTGGGGTATCGTATGGATGAGGCCATAGCTGTTAAGGTATCTATAATTGAATAGATATTCTAATGAAAATGTATAAAATGTTGTTTGGGATCTTTTCCTTGATCCAGGGCCACCCTGAGGGTGCATTTCACTTGTTTAGCTATTTGGCTAGGATACCCGTTGGTATGTTGTGATTATTGTGTACATTGAGTTTTCTTGAGATTAAATGTATTCATATTTCACCCTTATGTTTTGGGCTCCGCCTGGTTACTTTCATAGCCTGAGGGAACTATTTGTCTTAGCCTCATGGCAGTGTTTTGATTCACCTGAGGGAAAGGTACTGATTCTCTTAAGGGTAGGGTACTGATTCGTCTGAGGGAAATGTTTCTTATGCCTGATGGTGGTAGCTTCGGTGCCCGAGATAAAATATCAGGTACTCCTGAGGGCAAGGTTTTTATTATCCCGAGGGAAAGGTACTATTTAGAACGATGGAAATGATCACATGAATATTCACTGTGGTGTTTTCTTGTTTTATACCTGCCATGCTAAACCACAAGCTTGGTATTGTTATTACCTTCTTTTTTTAGTCATCCTATTGTATTTTTTTTGTGTCACTGTGCAAGAGATTGTCAGACGAGGACAGGACTTAGGAACTTAGAATTAAATTATATTTAATTGATAAATAATAATTAAATGGTAATGGAATGGGTAGGAGTATCTTCTTTTGAGTACTTCCAAGTTTACTGCATGTCTTTATTGCACACTACTATTGCACATTTTCACTGTCAGTTGGGCACGGGCCTTTGGTGGTTGCCTACTAGGATTTATTTCTCACACCCTTTTTGGGTCATGTATTGGGCCCAAATAAACTATATTGTTGCCTGTGTTGATAAGGGCAAGAGTCCATATACAAGTACTTGATTGTTGAAGAGGAGTTGGAGAGCATGGGACTGAGCTTAGGCTTGAGATACTGCTGAGATCTTGTCGAACTATTTTAGTTTTTCTTTTCTTTACTTGGTACTTGTTACTTTATTGTACTTGATTGCAGTGTATCATGTTTGACTAATATATTAAGAATAAGACATATTTCATCATCATATATGTATGAATGTTGGTTATATTTTGATTTAGTACCATTGTCCTTTAGCTTTGTATTGTTTACTACTTCCTCTTTTGGGTATATTTATATTTTTCCACTATGATAAAATTTGACAAATGAGGGCATAGATTCCCTATTATCAGACCTAGTCCCTTACTTCTAGTGGGAAGCCTTTGGGATTTGGGGAAATGCGCTTGAGGTCATGTGACCAACCAAGTTCTGGGCACCCGTTGTATGGCACTCGAATCTGGGATGTTACAAAGTGGTATCAGAGAATTTGTTTTCTTTGACTTACATTTTTGAGCTTGTAGTTAGGGATATGAAGGAATTTGTATTTGGTAATATGATTTTCCCGAGAGTAGCTAACCCGCATACAGGGAAAATCCAATCTACCTCGTTTAATTTCGATTATTCTGGTTTTATAATTTTACAGTTGATTTGATTTTCACCGTTGGGTGACGCACATGTGGTGTGTTTTTTATGCTTTATATTTGGGTTCTATTTAGTTTCAACCCGATGAGATGAGGGTATGACATTTAATTCATAATTTATGAACATGTTAGAATCACATGTCATGCCTAGTTTCCATGCCATGTAGGTGCATTAGAAATCACATGTTGTTGTGATAGATGTAGTGCTGGGAAATTCATGTTGTTGTGATAGTTTCCTGGATAAAAAAATACATACTATTTGATAAGGTATTGTTGTGTGACGTTTTTTAGAATGAACACCAAAATTTGGTTCTTGAGGAGTATGGTCTCTCATTGGCCAGAATTTGGTGGATCATTGACTTGTTAATTGGTTTATAACATGTATAAGATGCCAATATTTGATTCTTGAGGACTATGGGCCCTCATAGTTTGGAATTTGGAACTTAGGTTTTAGTTTCAGTGTTTTTATGGGCTCCAGAGTAGTTTCTAAGGCTTAATGTCTGGAAAAACCCATAATACATGTCGGGTAGTTGTGAACACATGCCATGTACTCTTCTATTTGGGAAGAAAGTCAAAAAAAATTAATTACATGCCATTCACTATATATACACGTCCTGTAGTTTCTAACCGTGTGATAGGCCATGGTGGCAGAGACACAGGATATGGAATATCTTTTGCAAACATGTTGTGTAGTGGTTGACCACTCCGTGTAGCGTAGACCCTGTGTCAACCGTGTGATTGAAAACATGGATGGAGGAACCTTAAGTTATACACTCTGTTTCTACCATGAACACGTCATGTAGTCTGACCCAGGTGCCCAGCCGTGTCACTAACAACATGGGTCAATGTTACCTTTTCTAGTACACGTCGTATACCAGTGGGACATGACATGTAGTCTTGATCGGTTAGAGATCGTGTCGAGTTGGCCGTGTGGCTGGAGAAACAAAGTGGTGTACGCACCTGGTGGGGGTGTAACACACCATTTATCTAGGGTTGAGACATGCCTAGGTCGGCATATGAACATAACCATGTAAGGACTTAAGGGTACACCCTGTGTAGACTTTATACACGCTGTGTAGTCTTGTTCAAAAGAGAGCCATGTGGCTTAGTCATGTAGAAGGACTCGGGCAGGGGGAAAAATTCAAGTACACAACGTGTGTGTGGACAACATGTCGTGTGTTTGGGGTGTTACAAGACCTGTCCTGATAGAAGTACAATCCCATATGAAAGACTTACGATAATATTCCATGTAGTTATTAGACACTCCATGTAGTCATGTTTTGTAAAATTTAATTGTTTTCTATTCCCGGTTCACTTCATATGTTTCCAGTTCTTAGTCTTGGATGATCATAATCTAAGGTGTGTGTTTGAACATGTAGAGTCATTCCACCATGATGACCATGAGTTATTCACCAAGAGAGCGACAATGATTATACTCCATAGATTGTAGGCAATGGGATACAGATGGATCCTCTTGTAGATCCTGGTGTGGTTCCAGCCTTTATACTAGATGTAGGCACAGATGCGCAGTTCCGTGAAGGCTTCATGCAGTTTATGCAGCCCTTCCAAGGAGCACTGCTGGCTGCCACATCTATGGCAGAGCTAACACGAATATTCCAGCAGCAGCATCTGCCTACGTTTTCAGAGGATAGTGGACCACATGGTGCAAAGTCATCAATGGATTCATTGCAGACTATCTTCGGGCATCTTTAGGCACCTACAAGAAGAAGGGACAACCTTGCTACTTATATGTTGTGTGAATATTACAAGAGTTGGTGGGATGTTACCACCCTGACCGAGCATCACCGAGACATGGTGTGGGAATATTTTCAGGGAGTATTCTATGATTTTTTCTTTTCGGAGATTCCAAGGGCAGGACAAGATTGAGACTTCATGAATCTGCAGTAGGGAACCATGTTATTGATGGATTATTCTACCCTCTTCATTGAGCTAAACCATTTTCCAACTGTTCTGGGGTGTGATGAGATGTTAAGGGCTAGACACATTAATGATGGTCTTCGATATGACATCCGAGAATTGTTGAATGTTTTCAGGTTTCCTATAATTAATGTTGTTGTGAAACAGACACTGATTACTGAACAGAACCTGCAGGATGCTAGTGGTGCAGGCCAAGGTGGTTCAACACCAGTTTCTGGTACTATTTCTACCGGTAAGAGGAAGAGGTAGATTGATTTCTCTCATAGTGGCAGTACTAGCCATAAAAATTCTTCATATGGCCTGGTAGTGTGCTACCAGTGTGGTATAGTGGGGGAAAAGATTCCTCAGTGTAGACATGAACTAGTGGAGTGCCGAACTTGCGGCATGGTGGGCCATCTATAGCGTTTTTGTAGGGCGTTTCTTCCAGTGACTTGTGAGAGGTGTTCTTTGCAGATTCCACATGTAGGAGCAGGGCCAACAGCTTCTTAGAAGTTAGGTAATTGGAACACGTCAGGATGTTTATGCCGGGGTGGTGGTCGTGGTCGTGGTTTCTAGACACCAGGATGTCAAAGACAGCAGGGCGGGTCAGCTCAGGGTAGCCAAGCTGTGTCGCAGGGTCGCGACACTGGGAAAACATATGCAGTGCAACAAACCCAATAGGAGTAGGATCCCGGACCTTACACTGTCAAAGGTACTATTCTAGTTTCTTCTGTTTTGTCTTCAGTACTTTTTGATACTAGTTCTACACATAACATTATATCTATGTTCATTGTGGAGAGCCTTAGGCTCTGTCTTTATTCTTCTTCTGATGTTGTGACAATAGACACTCTGTTTGGAATTAGAACGATAGGTGTACGTCAGTGCAAGGAGTTCCCCCTAGAGGTTGGTGGGTGTCACTTTCTATGGGTCCTCTATGTATTAGAGATTATGGTCTATGATGTAATTCTTGGGATGTACTAGTTGGTACCATTTCTATCCTATGTAGATATCTATCTTTGCACGGTGAGTTTCACGACACTAGAGGGTGGAGAGTTCGTATACAAGGGAGAATGGGATGTCCAGGCAAGTTGAGCTGGACCTGAGCATCATGGGAAAGGTGGAGTGATATCCCAGATCACATTTCTATATCTGTATGGACAAGTAACCTGTTATAAGTATTTCCCTCCAGTAGTTTATCATTTCAGGGATGTCTTCCAGGATTTATTTTCCAGTCTACCTCCCAAGTGATAGGTAGATTTATCTATTGATATTGTGACAAGAGTGTCACCAGTGTCCATCCCTCCTTACAGGATGGCTATGATAGAATTTCAGGATCTCAAGAGGCAGTTAGAGGAGTTACAAGAAAATGGTTTCATCCGACCTAGTACTTCTCCCTGAGGTTCGCATGTCCTATTTGTGAAGAAGGCAGAAGGTACCCTCAGACTTTGCGTGTATTATTGGAATCTTAACCAGTTGAAAGTCAAGAGCCGATATCCCTTTCTGAGGATTTATGATCTTTTTTATCAAAATAGAGGATCACCAGTGTTCTCGAAGATTGACTTGAGATTCAGATATCATCAGTTGTGCATTAGATCATTGGACATACCACGTAGAGATTTTCGGAGCAGATATGGTCTATACGAGTACCTAGTTATGATTTTCAGACTCAGAAATGCACCATTAGTATTCATGTATCTGATGAATCATATGTTCCATCCATATCTTGATTCTTTTTTGGTAGTCTTCATGGACAATATCGTGGTGTACTCTCACACTGGAAACGACCATGCCACCCATCTTGAGATCGTATAGTGTAGACTGAGGGATCATCAGTTATATGCTAAGATCTAAAATTGACACTTTTGGATTAACCAGATTCACTTCTTGGGTCATATTATCTCAGAGGAAGGAGTTGCAGTAGACCCATATAATGTGAGAGCAGTAGTATCTTGGGAACAACCTAAGAACGTGTTTGAAAGACAGAGTTTCTTGGGGTCTGGCTGGTTACTATAGGTGCTTCATACAGGACTTCTCCCATATAGCAACACCATTGACGAGTTTGAATAAGAAGGGTATGAAGTTTGTTTGGTCAAAAGAATGTGAGAAAAATTTTAAGGAGTTGAAGGGAAAGTTGACATCAGCACCAGTCCTAATACTTCTAGAGAAAGGGAGGATATATACAGTTTACTGTGATGCATCCGGTATTGGACTGGGAGGAGTGTTAAAGCAGGGCGATCAAGTAGTTGTGTATGGGTCTCGACAGTTGGGGCCACATGAGAGGAAATACCCAAAACATGATCTTTAGTTGGCTATAGGTGTTCATCCATTATGCTATTGGAGACATTATCTTTGGGAAGAACATTTTGTGGTGTTTATAGACCACCAAAGTCTTAAATACATCTTTACCTAGAATGACCTAAATCTGAGATAACAAAGGTGGGTTGAATACCATAAATTATACAACATTGAGCTTTCCAATACACCTGGTAAAGGTAATGCAGTAGCTGATGCACTGAGTTGGAGGACTCAGATACAGGCAGTGCAGGAGGCCAGTGGCGAGTGTAATCTTACGGATTTGTTCTCTGAGATGAATTTTGAGTAGCATGGTAGTCAGGGGAGAGCCTATCTTTTCAACCTTAGAATTTACTTCTACCCTCCAGGATAGAGTGGGGATGAGACATATATCGGATTTAGAAGGCCTATTTCTATTGGAGTCGGTGGAAAGTTAGGACCCTCCTCCATGTTGGACGATAGGAAATGATGAGTTACTACATATCCATGGATGAGTGTGGGTTACAGGGGATATATGTGAGGAGTTGGTGCGGTAATTTCATGATTTACCTTGAGAATTTAATCTTGGAGTTACCAAAATGTACCGTGATATGAGATTTCAGTATTGGTGGACACGTATGAAAAGAGAGGTAGTTGGTTTTGTTACGAGATGTTCCACCTGTCAGTAGGTGAAGGTAGAGAATCATAGGCCAACCAGACTATTACATCAGTTACCCATTCTGGAGTGGAAGTGGGATGATGTTGTGATGGGATTTGTGACCGGGTTTCCAAGGTCACCTCAAGGCAATGATGTCATGTGGGTTGTAGTGGACAGTATTATGAAGGTAGCTCACTTTTTGTTGATCAAGGAGACCTTCAGTGTTAACGATCTCGGAAAGTTGTATATCCGAGAGGTAGTATATTTTCATGGGGTCCCTCGTTATATTGTTTTAGATAGGGATGCCCGTTTTACGTCTCATTCCTGGAAGAGTTTTCAAAGGGCAATGGATACACTGGTGTTTCTAAGAACAACTTACCACCCTTAGACTGATGGCAAGTCAGATCGTTCGATATAGGTTCTAGATGACATTCTGCATGCATGTATCTTAGACTTTGGGGGATCTTGGGAGAAGCACATACCGCCGGTAGAGTTTTCCTGTAATAATAGTTTTCAGGAAAATATTTATATGGAACCTTATGAGGATTTATATGGTTGGCCATGCTGATCCCCATTGTGCTGGTTGGAGGCAGGTCATGAAGCTCTACTAGGACCACCTCTCGTGCAGGATACTTCCGAGCAGGTCTAGTTGATTCAGAAGTGGTTGGCTACTGGACAGTCTAATAATAAATCTTATGATGATTACTGTAGAAGACCTTTGGAATTCATGGTCTGGGATCAGGATCTCTTGCGTGTTTCATCGAGGTTGAGACACAGGCAGTTTAGGAGATAGCATAAACTTTCACTGAGGTATGTAGGGCTATTTGATATTTTGGAGAGAGTCATGCTTATTGACTATTGGTTGAAGTTACCATAGAGGTACCAAGCCATGCACGACATCTTCCACATATCTCAACTACGTCATTATCACTCAGACCCATATCACATTTTTCAGCCTAAGGAGGTTGAATTTCAGGTCGATTAATCCATTGAGGAGCATCCAATTCGTATTGTTTATAGGAGCACGAAGGTTCTCTGAGGGTAGTCCATTCATCTCGTATGGGTGATTTGGAAGCATGGATGAGTGCAATATGAAACCTGGGAGCGGGAGGCAGATGTACATTTTTATTGGCCAGAGTTGTTCTCAGTTATACCGTCAACTCCCTTGGAAGGGAAATTTAGGGACAAATTGCTTTAAGGGGGGAGTTTGTAAGAATGAAGTACTTATTCTTGATGTACGAGTTTCTTCTTTTCCCTTTTCCTTAAGTGTTTTTGAGAAAATCAGGATAATGGGGAAAAATGACAAAATTTGTGGGTACACACTAGGTACTTTTCCACAATCCGTGTACTTTTGCTATGTGGGATGAGTATACAGGGCATAAAGGCATATCAGTGATGAAAGGTTTAAAAAACTAACTACACACCATGTATTTAGTATATAAACTCCGTGTAATCAGTCGGCAGGTGAACAATAAGGTGAAGGGAGTAGCCACCATCAGAACAGTACTACACACCCTGTACTCAGACATACACGCCATTTAATCAAGTCGGTAGATGAACAGTGAGGCGGTGGAATGTGGCCACCAGAAGAATAGTAAAAAAATGGAATGTACACACCAGTTAACTAAGATTACTTGCAGTTTAGTTGTGTTTTTTTGATTAAAATAGTCAGTAGCCTCTTCTTTCGACAGAGGAATCTTAGAACGCCCATGAGCCATAGTAGAGAAGGCCGGATCTTGGAAGAGCTCTCAACTACACACCGAGTCTCTGATTCCTTCACCAATGATCTCGTTTGAACAACGCAGGTGAGTTATTCTCTATTCTTGAGTGTTTCCTTCCAATTATTTCTAGGGTGAAGTTATTAACGTTTGAACATGTGAACGTTTATCCTGGATCTATGCCGTTCTCGGTTGATTCGGGAGGCGTCATTCACGTATATCGATTAGAGGAGATCAAGGTAGGTGGTCTGGTGTTTATTTCCAACGGTCGAGTTGATTTTTTGTACTGTTGTGCTACGTTCCCATGTTTAAGGTGTTGTATGGATGATGACTTAGCAGTTAAGATATCTATAATTGAATGGATAATCTAATAAACATGTATATAATGTTGTTTGGGATCGTTGCCTTGATCTAGGGCCACCCTGAGGGTGCGTTTCCCTTATTTAGACATTTGGCCAGGATACTTGTGGGTATGCCATGATTATATCATACATTGAGTTTTCTTGAGAGAAAATGTATCCATATTGATTTCTTATGTGTTGGGATCATCCCGGTTACTTTCTCAACCTGAGGGTAGTGTTTTTCTTAGCTCGAGTGTAGTGTTTTGATTCACCTAAGGGAAAGGTAATGATTCTCTTGGGAGAATGTTATTGATTCGTCTGAGGGAAACTTTTCTTATTCCTGAGGTATGTAGCTTTTATTCCTAAGGGAAATATCTGTTACGCCTGAGAGCAAGGTTCTGATTAGCCTGAGGGAAAGGTATTGTTTATCCTGAGGGAAATGTTCACTTGAATATTCACAGTGGTGTTTTCTTGTTTTATACCAACCAAGCTAAAGCAAAAGCTTGGAATTGTTATTACCTTCTTTTGTTAGTTAACCTTTTTTAGTTTTTTCAATGGCACTGTACAAGAGATTTTTTTGCAGAGGCCAGGTCTTGGAAACATATAATTCAATTATATTGAACTGTTAAATAATAATTAAATGGTAATGAAAATGTTAGGAGTAGATCCTTTTGAGTACTTCCTACCTTACTACGTGTCTTTATTTCACACTAATGTTGCACATTTTCACTATTAGTTGGGAATGGGCCTTTGGTGGTTTCCTTCTACGATTTATTTCTCACTCCCTGTTTGGGTCAATTCTTGTGCCCAAACAGACTATATTGTTGCAGGTTTTGATAAGGGAAAGAGTCCTTATACAAGTACTTGATTGTTGCAAAGGAATTAGAGAGCATGGGACCGAGCTTAGGCTTGAGATGCTGCTGAGATCCTGTTACACTATTTTATTTTTTCTTTTCATTACATGGTACTTTGTACTGTATTGTATTTGATTGCAGTTTATCATGTTTGACTGCTTTCTTAGGAATAAGACATATTACATCATCATATATGTATAAATGTTGGTTATCTTTTGATTCTGTACCATTGTCCTTCAGCTTTGTATTTTTTAATGATTCTACATTTGGGTATGTTTATATTATTTGGCTATGATACACTTTGACAAATGAGAGCATAGTTTTCCCATTATCAGACCTAGGCCCTCGTTGCTAGTCGGTAGCCTTTAGCATTTGGGGAAATGCACTTGCTGTCTAGTGACCAACCATGTTTGGGGAACCTGTTGTGTGGCACCTGGATCCATGATGTTACAACAAGGTAGATCAAGGTCTACCAGTAGATCGTCCAATTTTCCATGTCTTGAAGCCCACCATTATTCTAGATATAGGTGTTGATTCATACTTCCATGAAGGATTCATGAGGTTTATTCATACCTTTAGGGGAGTACCGCATCTTTCCCCATCTATGGAAGAGTTTATGTGGTTCTTTCAGCAGTAGTTTCCTTCTACTTTCCTAGGGTATGGGAGACACCAGGCTATTGAGTCAAGGTTAGAATACTTGATATCTATCTTTTATCATCTCGAGACACCTCCAAAAAATAAGGTGAAGTTCGCAATGTATAAGCTTTGGGATTCTGACATGAAATGGTGAGATGTGATCTCACATGAAGGGGACCAGTAGGGTATTACATGGGATGTGTTTTAGCATGCCTTCTATGATTATTTATACCAAGATATATGTAGGGTCGATCGAGCCCGAGAGATTTTGAGTCTAGAGTAGGGTAATATTTTAGTTGTGGAGTGTTCATCTCACATCATAGAGTTTCATCGCTACACACCCATTCTAGGAGGTGATGAGTTATTTCTAGTGAGGAAGTTTGAGGATGGTCTCAGGAAGGACACCCTATTTTAGGTGAAAAACTCCAGGTTAACATTCATCACTTATATTGTTAACCATGCACTGATCACGGAGCCAAATATGAGGGATTCTAGAGCTGTGATCCAGGGTGACTCAGCATCCAGAGTTGGTACCCCTCTAACTGATAGTAGGAAGAGCTAAAGGTAGTCTACGCATGGTGATCCGAGTAGGAGAGATACTTCTGGTAGCCCGATGGTGTCATAAAAGTTCAGAAAGAGAGGGAGTACCAGACCATATTGCCCGATAGAATAGGTGGATTGCTGATCTTGTGGAAGGATGGTTTATATTCAACGTTTCTGTTAGTTGTTTTCACCATCAGCTGGTGAAAGAGGTCCTTATATGACTCCTCATTCAAGAGAAACATCACTAGTTTATCACCAGTCTAGAAACTATCAATATTTTGGTTGTTCATGATAAGGTGGAGGTGACAATCATGGTGTCCAGTCTCTAGGATTTTAGGGACAAGAGGGTCGATCCGCTCAGGTTGGTCAGATAGGGTCGCATGTCCATGATACGTGCCAAACTTTTGTAGTGGACCAGACCAAACTGGAGCAGGATCCTCAAATCTCGATAGTTAGAGGTACGATTCTAGTTGCATTAGTTTTATCTTCTACGCTTTTACATATATGGGATTCCCATAGAATTATATCTATTTTCATTGTGGAAAGTGTTGGGACCTGTATCTTTACTCCTACCGATGTCTTGAAATTGGAAACCCTGTTGGGGATAAGAACGACTACTGTACATTAGTACAAGGAGTGTCCTATTGAGGTTGGTGGGTGTATTTTCTCATTGGACCTATACGACTTGGAGATGACATACTATGACATCATTCTCGGGATGGACTGGTTAGTTCCATTACAGGAATTTGTCTACTTTTATCACTATAGGGTGAGTTTCAATCACTAAAGGGAAGTTTTTTCTTATATAAGGGCGAATGAGATGTCCAGGAGAGCATAGTTGGACCCAAGCATCATTGGTTGGGAGGATTTACCATCCGGATTAGTAGACTATTTTTGGATGGCCAGGAGACTTCATATTTGGGCTTCCCTCCAGTGGTCGATCATTTTAGGGATGTCTTTCCAGAGGAATTTTCAGGTTTTTCTCCCTTGTGATAGGTAGAATTTTCTATTGATCTTGTGCCTGGAGTGGCACCAGTGTCTATTCCTCCTTACAGGATGACTACACCAGAGGTACAAGAGGTCAATAAGTAGTCGGAGGAGTTTAAGGCACAATGTTTAATCTAACCCAGTACTTCTCATTGGTGTTCGCCTGTCTTGTTTGTGAAGAAGGCAGATAATACCCTTAGAATTTGCATTGATTTTAAAGAGATGAACTAGTGGCAGTCAATAATTGACATCCCTTATCAATGATTAATGATCTCTTAGATCGGCTTCAAGGAGCCCATGTGTTATCAAAGATTGACTTGACATCTAGTTATCATCAGTTGTGCGTTAGACCAATAGATATACCTCGTACAAATTTTCAGAGTAGGTACGATGTATACGAGTATTTGGTTATGCCATTTGGTCTCAAGAACGCACCTACAGTTTTTATGGAACAGATGAACAGATTTTTCTATCCATACATGGATTCATTTGTGGTTCTATTTGTGAAAGATATCTTGCTGTACTCTCACACTCGACACGACCATGCCAAAAATATTGAGATCATTTTTAGTACTCTATGTGAGAATCAATTATATGCTAATCTCTCGAAATACAACATTTGGATAAAAAAATTAACTTTTGGGGTCATGTAATCTTAGAGACATGAGTATCAGTAGAACTAGAGAAAGTGAGGGTAGTAGTTTCCTGGGAGAAGATGAAGAAATTCTTTGAGGTACACAGTTTTCTCGAGCTGGTTGGATACTATGGATGTTTCATGCAAGACATGTCACATTTAGCAGTGCCACGGATGAGCCGGACTAAGAATTGTGAGAAGTACCTGTAGATAGATTCTTGTGAATCATACTTTCAAGTGATGAAGGAGAGGTTGAATTTAGCACTTATACTTGTATATCCAGTGTCAGGAAAGAGTTATATATTTTACTACGATGCTTCAGGTATCAGGCTGGGAGTAGTGCTTCTACAGGGGGGAGAAGTATTTGAATACGGGTCTCGGCAGTTGAGGCCACATTAGAGGAATAACCAAACGCCCTATCTGTATTTGTATATAATTTTTCATTCCTTATGATGTTGGGGACATTATTTGTTGGGAGATAATTTTGTGGTTTTCACCGACCAACAATTTCTCGTGTATATATTCACTCATCACAATCTGAAATTGAGATAGCAAAGGTGGATTGAGTCCCTTCAGTATTTGGACTTTGATCATGCCTATATGCCTAGAAAAAGAAAATGATGTGGATGATGCATTTAGTAGGAGGAATCAGATACATGTAGTTCATGAGGCTAGAAGTGAGTGGAAGCTTATGGATATGTTATCTAAAATGCATTTGGAGGATCACGACAGACCGGGGAATATGTTTATTTATTCTGTAGCTGTTATATCTACTCTACATGATTGACTGAAAATGAGGTATCTATCAGATTTTGAAGGCCTAGTCCTCCAGGAAAATGTGTTAGTAGAGGTCCTTATTCCAGGATATACCATAGGAGAGGTTGATAATTTTCATTTTCAGGGGTGAGTATGGGTGTTAGTAGATATATGCAAGGGGTTGATGCGGGACTATCATTCCTCATTTTGGGCAGCTCATCCCGGTGTCACCAAGATGTATCAAAATCAACATTGTTAGTATTGGTGGCCATGTATAAAGATGGATGTTGCTGGTTTTTTGGGTTTTCCACCTATCAACAGGTGAAGGAGGAGCATCAGCAACCAAAAATGCTTTTGTAGCAGTTACCCATTCCTTAGTGGAAGTGGAATGATGTCGCGATCGATTTTGTGACAGGTTGACCAAGGTCACCTCGAGGGAATGATGTAGTTCAGGTTTTCATTGACAGACTCACAAAGGTTACGCATTTCTTTCCACTCAAGGAGACCTTCAATGTTGGGGAGTTGGGAAGGTTGTAAATCCGAGATATTGTACGTTTACATGGAGTTCCACACTCTATTGTTTTAAAAATGGATGTATGTTTTACTTCTCATCTCTGGAAGGGACTACAAAGGGCTTTGGGTATAAAAGTATTATTTATTACAACTTAACATCCCTAGATAGATGTCCAGTTTGAGCATAAAATTCAGGAGCTAGAGGACATGTTGAGAGCATGCGTCCTCGATTTTGGAGGTTCATGGGAGAAGCACTTACCTATTGTGGAGTTTACTTAAAATAATAATTTTCATGAATCTATTCATATGGAACCTAATGAGGGTTTTTATAATAGGCCATGTCGATCAACCTTCTTCTAGCTTGAGGTAGAAGTGGAATCTATTATAGGAAATCATCTAGTTTCAGATACTATAGAGTAGATAGGCTTGAATCGGAAAAGGATGGCTATTGCAGAGTCATGAAAGAATACTTTTGTTGACAATCATAGATGACCAATATAGTTCGAGGTCAGAGACCAGGTTTTTCTACGTGTCTCTGTGATGTTGGGACATAGATGGATTATGAGATAGGGTAAGCTCTCACTAAGATACATTGGGCCATTTGAGGTTTGGGAAAAGGTCGGGCTTATTGCCTATAAATTGCAGTTACCTCAGAGGTATTGGGATATGCATGACGTCTTCCATGTTTCTCAGCTATGAGGTTACTTCTTAGAACCGTCTAATGTGTTTTAACCTTGGGAGGCTGAGCTAGAGGTGGACACATAGTTTGAGGAGCATCCTATCTGGATTGTTGATCGCAGTGCGATATTTCTCCACGGCCATTATGTTCCTCTGGTTTGAGTGTTATGGAAGCATGGGAATGTACCAGATGATACTTGGGAGAGGGAGTTTGATGTATTATCAAAATGGATAGAGTTGTTCAAGGACTGTTCATCTACGCCACCTTGCTAGGGAAATTCAGGGATGAATTTCAATAAGGGTGAAGTTTGTAAGAACCCAGATCTTCATTTCAGGTATGGGATTTCCTTTTTATGGTGTTTTGGTTAAAAAGTGTAGAATCTAGAAATTTAATGAGTTCATGTCATGTACTTTTGAGTCCACACTATGTACCCAGTTGTCGCGGGTGACCATGTTCTAGTCGTGTAACTGCTGAGTACATGACTGTGTGGGGTGGCCTAGAGACAGCCTAAAGGGGAGTACAATTATAGAAAGTACTCACTATGTTCGCTTGAATAATCTGCAGTGTACTTTCTTTTTTATTTCATTAAAAATAATGGGGTTGCTTCTAATTGGATAAAACGTCTTCTTCTCTGTATGCCTCTTCTAAGAGCCTCCCTAGCTGGAGATTCTTCTTTGAGCCCCTGAATCACCATCTGTTCTCCGATTCGACCACCGTATGTTGCGGTGGAATCACTAGGGTGAGCTCTTCCTTCTTATAGAGCCCCATCTCCTAATTTTTCCTCTTTCACGAGATATTATCGATTGGATGTTTTGATAGATTTTGTATATATATTAAGTTTTATGGAGATTGAAGGCCTGAGGTTCATGTATATCATCTATAAAACACCATGGTAGGTCATTTGTGCCTTTTCATAGTTAGTCATTGAATATTATATTCGAATTTTTCCAATACCCAAGAACAAGGAATTGTGTGTATATAGTTTTTAGGCATGTTAATGCCTTTTATGAATTTTATTCTTGAGTATAAGATTTATGATTGTAAATATTGTTATTTACCTTTCTATCGATGTGTTTTCCTATGATTGAATGATATTGACCATTTGGTTTAGCTTTTCCTGTTTGGATTCTTTGTTTTCCATTCCCAGTATTGTTAGGATGGAGTGATTTTTATCTGATGTGATCATGCTTGTAGATGTTTAGCCAAGTACTTATTGAAATATGTTATCCAAGTAGTTCTTAAGGTTTTATTTGGATGTGGAACATCATTGTGAAGGATTAATTTACACAGGGCTGTGGGAACCTAGTGTTTTAGACCATTGGGAGAATGGATACTAATGGATTCTCCAGAGTGCCTATTTACTTTTCATGTTGCTAGACCACAAGGGGGATGGACATAAGTGCTCCCTTAGAGTGTATATATTTCTTCATTAAGAGACCGCAAAGGGAATTAGATGTTGAGTGCTTCACCAAAGTGCATATTGTTAATGATATGAGACCATAGGGGGAATTGATGGTGAGTGCTTCCTCAGAGTGTATTTTCTAACGCCGAACCAGACGGGTTTGACTATGTGTACTTCTCAGAGGGTTTCTTGTGTTTGATAAATTTGAACTAGAGGGGATAGGTTGTGAGAACATCCCAAAGGGTTACTTGTTTTTTATTATCTTCTTACATGACATGATGTAAATGATTGCAGTTGAAATTGTAGGATAATTTATATTAGAGTACTTCCTTGTTTACTGTTTCATTTTCATTATTGCCTGAAATATATATTCACTGACTTTTGGCATAGATCATTGGGTGGTTGCCTACTGGGATTCGTCTCACACTCTATTTAGGCCATTATTTCGGGCCCAAATAGATTATATTGTTCTAGGTATATATAAGGTCAATCTCCCTTCTACTTTAGGTACTTGATTGCTATGGAGTTAGAGAGCATGGGACCAATAAGAGGCTTTTGATGTTGCTGGAGTTTTTTACTTACTTTTTTTTTATACTTTTTAATATTACTATACTTCCATCATTGTGATTCGTTTGGCTTCATTTCAAGATATAGGTGACAATAATCATTTATATATGTGCTCCGGTTGTTTATTACTTTCAGTCTTCCAATCTTTACTATTGTATAGTATTATCACTTATTTCATAATTGCTATCGGGTGTTTCCACAACATTTCTCTACCAATTATGGAATAGTTTCCCCTCCATCACACCCAAGGCCCTTGCTACTAATCAGCAGCCTCTGGCATTAGAGGAAATAAGTTTTAGACCATGCAACCATCTGGGTTAGGGGCACATCTGGGAGGCACCCAAAACCGGGCCGTTACATGGGCTATACCACTTACGCCCATGTCAAGACTGGAAAACAGGAACCTAGATCTATTAAGTTTGTGTTTTTTGGTTATCATGAGTGGGATAAAGGTTGTAAATTATTGGTTGATAAACCCAAATATCATCATTTTATAGTTAGTATATATGTTGTATTCCATGTGGCTTGTTCTCCAAGACCAAATTTATCACTAATGATTGTGTTGATATACATCATGCTAAGGTTATTAAAACTGGAACACCCACCCTATTTGGGGGTTCTGTTTAGCCCTATCCACAAAAACCTCAAACTATTTCCCAATATAAATCTAGTTCTGAATGAAAATTTAATTATGAACCTCTTAATGAAATATGCCACTTTCTGTTAACCTGCTATAGAGCTTGATGTGTTACTATACCACCTACTCAATTTATCCTATGTGAATTATCTTCATTTACTCTCCATGTAGCTGAGGATCTTATTGATTATTATCCTAAATATTAAAAGAAATCCCAAAATGATATATATTAAAAAAAAATTACCTCTTACCAAGATGATGAAATAAAATCCTTAATGTAAAAAAGAAAACATAGTTTATTATTGATAGACCAGTTAATGTCAAAATTATTTGATGTAAGTGTCTTAAAAAAATATAGGAAGAAAACACATCTTGAATTAAAATAAAATATATGGCTAGATTTGTGGAAAATTGATTCATTGAAAGAGATTAATTTACAAAACTAAGATCATTTCACCTATTCTAATCATTAACCTATTCAGGTGTTTCTTTAATTTTAATCTCACTTTGATCCTCATATTGAGAAATTAGATGTAAAAAATACCTTCCTTTGTGGTGATTGTTTTTAGAAATTGTTTATGAAACCTCCTCATGGGAACTTCAAAGACTTAATCCAAAGTATGTATGCATGTTTAATAAGTCCTTGTATGGATTAAAACATGAATCTCAGAAATGATATTTTAATTTTGAATCTTTCATTCTTAATAACCAGTTTAATCGGAGTACATAGGATGCATGTGTCAATTTTTAAACTATTTAACATGGAATTATTTACTAACTATTGTATGTAGATAATATATTAGTCATGTGTAATCATATGAATCTCATTCATTTTGTTATATTACAATTGAAGAAATAATTTGAAATTAAATAATTAGGTACTTCTAAACAAACATTGGGTATGGAAATAATAAGAGATAGGTGTAAGAAATTAAGTTACATATATAAAAAAGAATATATTATTAAAATCCTTAAAAATATATTTACTAAAGTCTCTTAAAACTATAAATGTTCATTTTTATAACATTTAAATCTTTCATTGAATCTGTCATCTGAAAATATTGTTGATGCTGAGAATATGTCCTAAATCCCTTATGCTAGTATATTGGGTAATATAATTTACACTATGATATGAACAGGTATGAATTTATCCTTTCCCATTTTTACTTTTAGTGGATTCATGGATAATATAAATAATCCACATTGGGAACCACTAAAATCATTTCTTAGGTACACATCATACAAAAAAACTTTGTATTTATGTTATAGTAAAAGCGTGGATACTATTGAGAAGGTTGAAAGATTTGAAAACTCTTGTTATGTAGCTAATTTTTATAGAAAAAAATACTTTACTAGATATTTCATCACTAATTATTTAAGACCGACATCCTATAAATATAAAATGCAGTCAGTTATGGCTCTATCAACCATAGAAGCTGAGTATATATCCTTGAATAGAGGTGTCAGGGAAACAAAGGGTCTACTCTATGAAATAAACATTCATAACTCTATAATTATGTGTATTTTTATATTGATTCATACTTACATTTTTATAAAAATTTAGTATATTAAATAAAATTGAAACATATATACATTAGGTTACACTTTATTTGATACATTATTGAAATTGGAACAGTATTTTTCAATAAGATACTTATATATAATAACATGGTCGATAGTTTAACTTAGTTTATAGTATTGTCTAAATTTAATCATTACGTTGATATAAGGAATTTAGTTCAAGTTAAATAACCTCAGGTGAAAGAAAATTTCCATTTTATATGAAAATGGTGGAGATTTTTGAATTTTGTTTTCTTATTAAAATAATTTATTCTATAATATTCCATTTATATATCATTAATTACATGAATGAATAATTGTTGGAGTTATTTTATTATGATAATTTTATATTTTTGGGAAGGCTTTTACTTTCCTTTTGTGTGGTAATTTATTTCATACATGTGTCTTAAGCTTGCTTCTTGTTTTATTTTGCCCAAAATTTTTCAATCTTTATATTTCACCAATCCACACATCTATATTTATCCATGTGATTGATCATTTTCACCCTCTTTTGACATGGGTTTCCTAACAGTTTGGATTACATCTCTTTAATCATCCAACTACACTTCATGGAACGTTTTCATTAGTCTAGGATGTTTTAGCCTCCCAATTCTTCTATAATGTGTTAGGGAGAATTGATTAACCCCTTCACTCCACATTTTAATTCACTTGATCAGTTTCTCTTTTATTGGATTCACTCTCATTTCACAATGAAGAAACACTAGTTTTCTCTTTAAGAGATGCTTCCTGAGAGTTCCAAAGTCATTGCTTATCACCCCCCTTATAAATTATTGGTGCACTGCTTATAGTATAGCTTGATGATCACCCTTCCTAGTTAATAAATTTTGCTATTACATTGATCTAGAAGTGCCATTAGAGATCCATATGATAGATGCAATGGTGCATTTAATAAAATCCAAGAGGCTTAGAGATACATGAACCATTGGAGAGATTAAACAATCCACCCTTGTAAGTTTTTCGTATCATTTTCTCCACTGACATTCGAAGAATATATTTGAAGAACTATTAGTTTCCATTGATCATATTCTATATTGTATGATTTTTTCCATCCATTTTGAGATTAATAAAATGTGTGTGGGTGAGTGGTGTTCTTAATAGATATGTATGACGAAAAAAACCAAATGTCATTAAATCAAGTGTTTATCTATACTTCCTTATTGAGTATTGTTTCTAATCCGGTTTCTATTTATTTTACTCTTCTATAAGTCATTATGAATCTCCACAAGTCTTGGTTTTTATGTAAATATAGTCGAATAAAATGTCCTTTAATTTCAAATACTTATTGGAACTAAATTGCATGTCCTTGTATCATGGATATTTCTTAGGGGGTGTATCCCCTACCATAAATTTGTATAATGGATGATCCTTCTTCTATCAGTATTAAAAAAATAACTGATAAAACCCTCAACTTTACCAGAACATATTTAAAGTAGTGATAAATGTATCATTTATCAATGCTAAAAAAGCACTGATAAAGGAGTATCCATTATCAGTTCTTTCCTTAGCGTTGATAAAGGTTATCATTATCACCACTATTATTTGTGCTGACAATAGATTTTCATAAACAATATTATTAATATGTATAAAATTATTATAATTATATTCAATAAAAATGTTTATTTATATAAATTACATAAAAAATTCAGTTTTATAATCATTATTATAAATGTGATATATTAATATATATTTTGAAATAATTCAAAAATATATATATATATATATATAATGTTTTAGAAATTAATTTATATGATTACAAATAAATATATTTATAAAAAAATTAACATTATAACTATATTTATTCTATTTATAATTATATTTATAAATACTTTTTAAATAAATTTATTAATAATTGTAATTATATATATATATATGTAAATATATATTTTCCTCCAACGAATTGAGTCAATATATATATATATATCACATGGGATAATGGTGATATTCATGGACTTGTTTATATTCATATATTGATTTACACTAGTATAATTGACACTATCTATGATCATATAATTATTTTTGGACATGATTGGGTTAATTGAAGATGGGTTTTATGAAACAGATTCTCTCCCATCTACGTGATGTTGATATGGGATTTTGACAATGCCAGATTTACTCAATTATTTTATGGTTGATTCTTTCTTCACAAAATGGTGATTCAATAGTCAAGATGCACTTTTCTACAAGGTGGGTATAAAGGGTTCTTGGGTTGCGGATGATGGAGTTTCTCTCCCTGGGAATGGGAACAACCACCCATACTATCTCTTCAAGAACACCATAGTTGATGGTTTTTATCGCAAGGGGGCATCTCCCATGAAAAAAAATACCCCTCTATGGTCTCAAATATTGTTGAAATTGGTAATAATTCTATAATCAGTCATTTAATTCTACCGAGGGGAAAAAATCCATGGAGGATCATCTATTTGGAAGCACATATATTAGTGACTTGGTGTTTCACATCATGGAATTGTGTTGCCTTAGGACATAGATTTTTTCTCTTCCAATTTTTATCAGCATATTTAAAGATGCAATCTTGAGGCTTTGGATTAGTAAAACCCATTTAAGGTACCCTTTATATAATATATTGGGTTCAAAAATTTAATTTTTTAGGTTACTAATTCTTCATTTCAAACATGGGATAAGATCCATGTATTGAATTGGATCCTTTGGCACCAAATAATTCTTCATTACACTGCATTGGAAATAGGCATTCCATAAATGATGAATCAATATAATGAGTTGGTCCACCATGTCCATTACACACATATTCTGGTCTAGGTTGATATGTATTCCAAAATTGTTGATAAAATATTTCTAAATGTGGAATATTATGAATTTTAAATGTAGATTGACTATAAAAAAATACCATGATGCTATATGAATTAAAGAGTTATTTGACATGAAATTTCACAATGTATAGGATTTACTATTTTATGTTTTTTAAAAAAGAGTCCATGAACAATGTCAATGTATCCAGAAGAATAAGAAGAAAAATAAATTTGCATTTCCGTCTTTGGATGTTAGCATTGCCTAAAAAATTTATTTTGGGGGTTCTTATGCTTCTAAGACTGTATATGGGAACTCATAAATTTAGTAGATTACTGCCTTTGTTCTAGTGAAAAGGGAGGACAATTCTTTTGACAAAGCTTCTCTTGTGGACAATAGATTGAGTTTGGTTTCAAATGGTGTCATGTTTCTTGATGGGGCATAGTGTTCTTCGACTATCATTTCTATGGATCCTTATGGTGCAACTCAAGTGGTGGAATTTTTTGTTTAGATGGAACCATAAAATCTTATCTTTAGATCGATTCCCTTTTTAATATATGGAAAAGATCTAATTGTTGTACATGATGAACCTATAGTGGGGGTACAACCCATGGATGAAGATAAAGCTCATGAAATTTCTCATTAACAACTGAAGAAAGAGCATATGTTTATAGTAAATTACCATAAATCCAATAAAACATTTGTTGGTTAAGAGATAATTCAAATGGTTATTAATAAAAAATCCTCAACAATTTTTTTTCACTCTAAGCCTATGCATGTTTCAACTCATCTGATCCAAGTGTTCGAAGAAGATACAAGTAAAATATATTTGATGGTTCTTAAGGTGACTCTATAGAGGGAGGTTTTACAAATGGAAATAAGGGATGACCCATTGATGACTAGAACTATTGTGTAGGGCCAAGACCTATGAATTGAGGGGAGTAGGTGCCCACTTGAGGATGTTATGCATCATGATATAGCCTGAAAAGAGGTAGCATGGATCCTAGAATAAGTTGCAAATTCTTTATCTGGAATGAGATATGTCACCAAAAGTGAAAAATACAAGAACCAATTGGGTTCATTTGTTCATTCATAGACTGAGAAATTAGATTTCGATGAAAAATCTGACCAGGGAAATGGACCCAATATGAGTTCCTCTAAATCTCTAACTTTTGGATCCTTATCCAGCTAACGTTAATGATATTCCTTATTAATGTTCATAAAAACAGGTTGAAATAATTTCAACAACAAATTTCTTTTGGGTTTCAACCACAACTATTTATTTTTTAAATGAAACTCAAGGAAGTGATTTAAGTAGCTTCATTGGAGATGTATCATTGGAAGTAGGAGAATTTTCAAAGGATGGTATAAATGATGATTGTTTATATATTGTTATTTCTTGGAATGTGAAAGTGCTGTTGAAATCTCCAACCCCCTTATAGGTGGCATAACCATATATCACTGTGTGTGAACCTCAAAATGCAGAATGGTATTTCCCACCAAATTTCTCTGATCTTATGAAACAAGACTATGTAAATTTGGAGAAAGGAATAAGTTATATAATGTGACATTTAATTGTAAAATAATTCTTATATCAATATTCACATGGACCTGGAGTGTGAGAAACCCCCTAAAGGTATCAGTAAGGAGGTGGATGAATGTGTTTTCTCATAGCTCGAAGTCACCGTTTCTATGATAGAACTAGATGTGTTTGGGAATTATGTTTATCTTCTTTTGTTTAAGTTATTTTCAAATAATACTGATGATGTTTTTTGATCCAACATGATGATATACTTTCAGAATTTATCATGTAAAATCAGAATCATCTTTCTTTCACTGTTGAAACTTTGTGTCTTGTATGATCCTTTCATATTTTTCTCTAGGAATTCATAGTGTATTCTTTTAACAATTTTTAGTAAGGGATGGATCCAGGAGGAACCAATATATCAATGGGTTTGATGGGTAATGAGGTGACTATCCCAAATGGTAAAAAATAAGAAGAGAGCTGGAGTGAAAAATATCATGATAATACTTACTCAAAATTATCAATAAATGAATAATAACACGAACCATTTAAAAATCCCATATATGATAAGGATGAAACAACTCACCAAGGTTTCACTAATGTGGCAATTACCTGAAACTATTTGGGTTCCTCTAATCAACTATTTTTGAGGAAATGGAAATCTATTTAGAATTTGGATGGTGTAGTTGATAGATAGTGTGATATGATTATGAATATGTGGAAAAAATGTAGATGTTTGTAGTATTAAATTGGAGGTGTTTAAGAAAATAATATTCCCCCAATATTTTCCCAAAACTACTCAAAACAAATAGATATATATTTCTATAAAAAATATATTCTCTTATAAATTATATATAATTTCATATGTCTATATACATATTTAATTTTATATACTAATATAAATATATATACATTTTTAATTTATTCTTTTATACCAATATACTTTTTTCAATTTATAAATAGTTTAATACTTTTATACTTTAATAAATTCTGTATCAGTGTAGAATATATTTTAATAAAATATAATAATTTATATTTTTATTTATGAAACCATTATTACATCAAAAAAGCGTATTTTCTTTTATGAAAAGGGTTTTAAAATAATATAAATATTACTTTTTTCCATCATTACATTCAATATAAATGTTTTATTGGTTTTTTATATATTGTAAATATGGTTTTATACTTCCTTTTTACGCATAAAAAATGTTTTTCATTGATGAATTATAGGAGATCAATCTCCAATTGAAAATCTTTAGTGTATTTATTTGGTTAAATATTTTTATTACTGAATCAAATAGGATAGATATGAATAGAGAATGGGTGGATTGCAATCTTATGAAAACAAGTATGAATATGTAGAAGAAGAGTTCATAATGTTTACAAAAGACTATGCATATGACCCTTGTTAAATCCTTTTTCCCTTGTTTACACAGTAGTTATTCAAGAATAATTAGTCTATTAGAGTTAGAATAAAACTTGATATGCCACGAAAATTATCAAATTTATATATTTGTGAATATAAATTGGGAAAAAGTGAATGTATCTAGTGACAAGGATACCAATTTATTTTATGTTTCATCTAATATGATTACAGGAGTGTATATTGAATAATATTGTATCAAGGATGTGAATACATTTGTGAATAATAATGAAGATTATATTGAGTAAATGAAAATGAATGTTGAATAAGAACTTTATGATTTTCCAGAATTGTATGATAAGTTAAAGATTTTTTCAAAGACAGCATTGTATACTAGGAGTAGTAAATATATAGCATTTTCATCCATACTGAAGAAGTGTAATTTAATAGCTCGAAAAGGATAGAATGACACCATTTTTACTAAACTATTTTCTCTCTTGAATGATATGATACTAAAAGAAAATGATCTTTATATCAAAAACATATTATGTTAAATGAATGCTCCATTTTATGGGAATGATCTCTGGAAGAATAAATGCATGTCGAAATGATTGTATATTATTTTTCATGGACAAAAAAATCACTTTATGAATGCCCAAAGTGTGGTGTTTCTTGATACAAAATGTTTAATTAGGTCCTATACATGTTTTATGGTACTTTCCAATCATTAAAATGTTTAGGATATTATATATAAGTGAGGAAATTTCAAGGTAATTTATATGGAAAGAAGATACAAGAGATAAAGATGGGAAGCTTCATCAACCAGAAGACTCTCCACTGTGGAAGAGAATTGATCATGAGTGTCCTAAATTTGGAAATGAGCTAAGAAACCTTCATCTTGTATTATATATAAATGGAAATAATTTATGTTATATATGCTTATATGAAAACCAAAAAAACTATGTAATGTTTTAGAATTTTATTTGGATCCATTGATTAACTATTTGAAATTATTGTGGCTTTTAGGTGTAATGTTGTATGATTCTCATTGAAATCATGATTTAAATTCAGATCTGTGTTGTAAGGGATGATAAATGAATTTACTTCTTATATAAATTTTTCATGAAATGGGATTAATGTAACTCAAGGGTGTCTTATATGCAAATAATCTACATTATCAATTAGGTTGAAAAATTAATCAAAGACTATATTTCTTGGACATCACAGATTTCCACCCGAAAGACCAAAGTACTAATATTGGATGATATCATTTGATAGATGTTTATAAAAATTTACATCACTATCTGTACTAATAGTTTATCAACTATTTGAGTAAGTAAAATATGTGGACATAGTTTTTAGTAAACTATTTTTGAAAAACATTAAAAAAATGTTTTGGAAAATGAGATCAGTTATTTTAATTACTATAATGGGATTTTATGTATGTCAGACATTTCCTTAATGCTATACATTTTAAGAAAATTGTATGATATATTTTAATTGTAACATTTCTAAATACAACTAATATAAATATGAAGTAATTATAGTTAGTTTGAAGATGATTGACATGGGAATATGGGAAGAGTTTCTGCCAGTCAGGGGTGAAAAATAAACCATTCCTCCTCCAGCTTCTTACACTCTTTACATGAAGGAGTTATAATAGTTTTGAATATTCTTGAATTATGTAAAGGTTTTTTTGGGTATTTATAAAATTTCAACAATAAAATTTCAATAAATTATCTAATGATAAATGGTCTAAAATCCTAGGACTGTTATGTTTGGATGAAACATCTAATTTCTATAGATTTACATTACATTTTCCCCATGAATGTCAATCATAAAATAACCATCCTCTATTTCTTTTTCAAAGATATATGTAGTAAAGTTATAGACCCAGAAAAATTCCCAAGTACAGAAAATGAAATGGCCATTATATTATGTGAACTGAAATTGTTCTTCCCCCCAACATTTTTTGATATAAAGTTCCACTTTATTGTTCACATTCTGAGAGAGATTTGACTATTTTATTCTATATATTATATATGGATATACCCCATTGAATGATATATGAATATTTTAAATGGGTATGTAAAAAATTAAAGTCATCTAGAGGGTTTTAGTATGGAGAAATATTTTTTTTGGAATCCATTGAATTCCACACCTACTAATTATCTAGTATGTAAATAATTATTCTACCAAGATATAATTGTATTGAGAGGTTTATGGCTGTTGGAATTTTTAGAAGAGATTCTATCACAATTAGTATTACAAATCATGAGTAAGCCCAACATTACATTTTTGGAATGTAATTTGAGGGGTTACCCATATGTTGAAATACAAGAAGAAATTCTATGACATTTGAATCAATCAAGGGTTGAAATGTGGATATCAAATACACATAATAAATAGTTTTTAAGATAGTTTGAAGACCATATTTTTATGGAGTCAAATGAAATCCAGATTTAATTTTAGTATGAAATTGATGGCTTGCTAGAGGACCAAGTGTGTATATATTATCTTAAAATGGATATGTAATTAATGGTTATACACTCTATTCAAATCAACATGAGGAAGGTATTACCATTAAAAATAGTACAATTACACTTGTGGATGAAGCGATTCTTGTTTCTGGTACTAATGATAGAAATCCAATTTATTAGAATATGTCACACTTTGGAATAATCAAACACATGTGGAAGTTGGTTTATACAACATTCCAAGTGTAGATTTTTCGATGTATGTTGGTTGATAATAGGAGTATTATTAAAATAGATGAATTGGGTTTCATGAAAGTAGATTTCCATAAGGAAGTGTACAAATAAAAACTATTTATAATGGAATCATAGGTTGAACAAGTATTTTTGGATCTAGATCCCACAAACCAAAAGTGGTAAATTGTTTTGTTATTATCCAAAACCACAGAAGGGTCTGAGGAAATGTCGTTTGAGGATAAATCCTTTTTAGGATGTCACAATCATTTATCAAGGGTACCAATGTGGAGGATATTTTTAATGTTAAAGGAGACCATAATGGAGGGATTATAGAGGGGCTGAATCTCTTCATCCCTTAAAATAAAGAGATCTTAATAGTCATGTTATATTTTTTAATATACATTGCATTACCTAATGTCATTATCTATTCGTTACTATATTTATTTAATATAAATTAAATGTTAAACCACTTCCATAGGTAATGAATTATGCACCTACTATTGCGTCAAATACTGAGGAACAACATGTTTATCAACCTATTGATTCTTCCACTATAGAATAACAACATCCTTCTATAGGTGTTCGTGCTCATAATCCTAAGAAACAACAGGTTTCTCATCTTGTTTTTTCTCCCACAATAGAGTTAAAATGAGCTTCTACACATGTTGATTCTATCAATATATGGGAACAACATATTGATGTTGTGGAATTTGATAAAATGGTAGGTGATGAATAATGAATGATATAACAAAATAGAAGCACTGTAGTGTGATGGTGTTAGAAAATAATATTAATTTGAAAATAAATGGCATCAAATTTAAGGTCCAATGGAATGTGGGGGCCATGATTTCAACCCCAACAAGTCCACGTTCAGTATATACATTAGGATCATCTCTTGGAAATATTTGATGTTTGATGTATCTTTGTGGAACCATGTTTTTCCCATGCTTATGACACTTATCTGGGAAGAGATAACAGTGACATTATGTTATCTATTATTTATTTTACTAAAAAATAAAATAATGAAACATTTAATTACAATTCATCATCCATTTTAATTACTCTTCATCTTCCATTTTAGAGTTCACTTAGATTGAGAATTTTTAATTTATGATACAACAATATAGTGCTAAAAATAGGCAAGAACTAGAAAAACCAACATAACCCTAATATAAATCAAGGATAAGGTATTCTTTTGTTGAAAAAATTGGTATGTATTTTAAAAATATTGTAATTATTTTATCTGACATGAAACAACAACATAATTATGTTCATCTATTTTTATGAAGAATGATGAATCTAAAACCAAAACTACATTCTTACCACATCATGCTATATGGATGGAGGAACATGTAAGCAATTAATGGATACTAATTGATTAAAACACACAAAAAGTATAGGAAACATGTGTATGTATGAAATAAAAAAAATCATTTAAATTTCAATTACATAACAATGATTACTTATTTTCCAATATTTTATATTTTCATAGAAATAAGAAACATTAAAACCTGTACTAAATGAACACCTACTATCGCTGGCCTTGAAGTGGCTAGAATAGCATGGTTGTATCATAAGTGTGGGTTTTTAGGTGACATCATGAACATATTTTGAGAAAAAAAAACAAGAGGTGGATATAGATAAAAAAATTGTACAGATGAAAGCGAGATTTTATTCCCTTGAAGAAGAATTTAATTCACAGTCTAGGTTGTTATAAAATGTTACGGGGGAAGATAAGAGCATATAAAACTACGGAATAAATAGTTCATAAAGATCCCCCCACCAGCATCTTTGATGTGATCCATTCCCCTCAAAGAGTTGTCTTAGTTAAGATAATACATATTCATATAATTTTTTTTATGAAAATTGAATCAGATATACACTAATACCCTTTTACACTAACATTATATAGGGTGAAAATGAATTTGATTTATATCTATCAATATCCACTCATTTCTTTGTAGTGACTGATATGATGTTCAATATCAAAGAAGAAACACTACACAATGTTAACTTCCAAAAGTTCATGTGAGAGTGGTGATTAGTCTATCTCATGAGTTGATAATTGAGCTCTTATTCCACTTGATTATGATGATATTTATATAGTCCACCAAGATGTTGAAACATTGATCACATGGACATCAGATCTTGGAAAATACATATTGATAAGGAGGTATTCATTTACAATTTATGTTTCAATCAAACCATTAATAATTAATGAAAAAGATATAAACCGGTGAATGTTAATATAGATGAACAAAGCTATGGGGTGAAATGAATGTTTGACTCAAAATAATCTAAAGGACCAACAAACTGATAAAAAATAACTTTTAAAATAACCTTCAACACTCCCATTAAATATCTTCATTTACTAACCTTGATGGTTTATGCAGATACAAAGTTAAAAAATGGTTGTAGTCACATAGTTGATTTTGAAAAACAAATGTACATAAAGAATGTTACATAATAAATTTATCTTGATAATGTAAATTAAATACACAACTATAAATGGCTCTAAGGCTCAGTGGTAAATGTATACATGAGGTATGTTTTCATGATTTTATATAAAAGCTGAAATATTATGATAATTATTACTGAATACATTTATTAGTTCTTATAGGTGTATATATAAATACAAATTTAAGGGATTACCCAATGAACATTGATTTGGAATAATTATTCTATGCATCACATCTACAGAACAAAAAACTAATATTTTAAAAAAATAATGAAACAGTGATAGAACTGGCCAAATTGTTTGAATGCGTAAGAAAACAACTTTTCACTGACAAATGGATCATTTAAATTTTTGTATAATTATTTATTTTGGACCTAATATGGATTCCTAATGTGTTATTGAAGGTTTCAAGGGTGTTTTGGGCTTCTTTAGAGCCTGGAACACATCTTTTTTGGATAAATGGCCATGTCGCGTGGTTACAGTAAATATGGCGGGTAGGGAACACAGTTAGTTCTATCCATGTATATGGCCTTCATTTTTAGGAAGAGACAAATCACATTATTGGTGCATAGTTTCCCTAATTTTGTGCCTAACCAAATGGTATGCCCATTTATCTAAGAACTCGGGCATGGTTTTGGAATGGTTTTTCAAATAGTGCGGACAAACTATGCACATGTTAAATTTTGGATTAATTCTACCATTTAACCATTAATGATATAATTAACCCATCCATCTTACCTAATCTGATTTATAAACGGAAAAAACTCTATTTCCCTCATTTTTTATCTTTTTTAAGGCCAAACCTATGGATTAAGCGATCAACTTCATCATGGATTTGATTGAGCTTCCATTCATCACATGGGAAGTTCTAGAGTAAGTACTTGAGTCCATTTGAGACATTCATCTTATATCTATCTCTCTAACTGGTAATCATTCAAATGGTATTCAATTTTATACTCACCAGTCTCACAACATCTTAATGAAAATGGGGATGATGATTTTTGGGTCTTCAAAAATGAAAGCGTTTATGTTCTATCCTACACAAACTATCATTAGAGTGTCTTGGTTGATATGGTGTTTCAAGATATTATTATATCTATAGTTTTTGTTCATGCCTCTAACTCCTATCTCAAAATAAGCGATCTTTGGTAGGAAATGACTTATATTTCGGAGAAAATGTCACACTTCTAGATGGCATTGGGTGACCTCAATACTATTCTCCAAACAGAGGAGAAAACTGGTGGTAATTTCAGTAGGTTGGCTACATATAATTTCCTTTCTTGAAATGAAAATTATAGGCTGGTTGAAGTAGCCGCTATGGGGGAAGATCACACATCGAGTACGTAAACCATTAATGGAGGTCAATCTAAAAGAATTAATTTATTCTTGTCTAGCATTGATGAAGGCAATGAGCCCCTGGTGATTTCTGGATCCATCCTACCAATGTTTCGCTCTGATCATAACCCCATCCTGATTGACGTATGTGCTAGAAATATGAGGTATTATTCCTTTTTTCCTTTCATATTTTACAACTCATGGATTGTTGTTCTTGGATATTTTGAGGTTCTCCTTAATGATTGTAAAGTAATGTTTTCTGGTAGCCCCATTTTTTCTTGCTAGCAATCAAAAAAAATGCTAAAAAATTTATTAGAGAGTGGGGCAGGTCATCCTTTTCCTATCTGGAAAATGATATAAAGGAAGATGATCAATGATTTATTAAATGTTATAATGATAACCAGATGTAGGATTCTCCCTATATAGATGATGTATGAGCTATTTATCATCTTTTTGACTTGCTGAATCTGTAGGAAAGGCTGGCCATAAGCCCCTATAATGTTTGATGGAAACAAAAGGGAGATAGAAACTCAATTTTTTTAATTTCCTATATAGGGGGATACATCTCCAAAAAGGTGTCACATATCTTGAAATTAATTTATTTTTCTTCAACATTGATATTGAGATTTCAAATAAAGGGGATAGTTATTTTGAAAGTATATACTCAGGTGGGAATGAATAATTTACTTACAGAATGCATGAAAATATTAATCCAATCATTGAAGAGAAAAAATTGGATTTTTGTTCAGGTTCCTATTGAATGTGAGATCATGTATGCCCTATTTTCACTAAATATTGATAGTGTAGAAGGCCCTTATAAGTTTACCAATAAATTCATAATGTTCAACTGGGACATTGTGCACCAAGATGTTATCAGTGACGTCAAAGTGTTTTTTACTCATGTCTTGATGCCTCATAGTGTGAAAGAATGATTCATTTCTTTATTAGCAAATAAAGTAAAGGCACTAGATATTCAGGACTTCATTCTGGTCTAAAATAGAAACACTATACACAATATTATTAGAAAAATTATGGCCTCTAGATTGGGGACCATTTTGGTGAATGTTATCACCCATAACCAGTTTTGTTTGGTTCCTTGAAGTGCATTGAAAATTAACTATTCAAAGCTTCTATGTGTGTTAATGTCATGAGAAGAAACATTGGTCCAGGTATCTCTGCACTCAAGATGGATATCTCAATGTATTTCTATATGATTAAATGGGAATTTAACTTTGCAATGTTAAGGAGTCATGGAATATCAAACTATTTCATTAAGTTGGTCCATATAATTTCCACAAGTGGTAGACTTTACGTCCTTATAAATGGGTCACAAAGAGGTTATTTTCAATAATCCCAAGGTGTGAGACAAGGTGAACCATTATCTGGACTAATTTTTTCCATGGCAGAAGATTATTTAATTGTTTTCTTGAATGATCTAGTCCAGGATGCTCTTTATCAGAAAATGAATGCTGGCATGAACCACATTTCACTGTCGCATCTTATCTATGATAATGACATCCTCTTATTTAGATAGGATGATATAGGAACTATTTATTATGTTCAAATGATATTTTCTCATTATGAGGATGTATTTTTGAAAGCTATAATCCCGAGCAAGTATTTTTTTTGTTTTTGGAGATAGTATGACTTTCCACAAGAAAAAAAACATTTCAGGAAGCTTAGAGTTAAAAAGGGAATCTCACTGTAAACTATCCAGGGTTGCCCTTTTTTGGGAAGTGTGAAAATAAACTACATTAAAAACGTTTATTCAAATATTTTCTCCCATATGGCCACATGGAATGGGAAAACATGTCTCAAGTGGGGAGGGTATGAATTATCAATTCAGTGATCACCTCAATGTTTTTTTTCATTTCTCTATCTATAGATGACCTAGATATCTGCTCAAGGAGTTCGAAGTATTTATTAGAAATTTTATCTGGAATAGATCTATTCATGAGATGGAACTCATCTCCATTTATTGGAAGGATTGTATAAAACCCATTGACATGGGGGGAATGGGTGTCAAGGATCCAATGATCTTAAATGACACCTTTCTTTGTAAATTCACATGGAACTTACTCACATCCAATGACATGTATCTATAATTCATCTCCCATATGTTTCTTGGGGAGAATAATAATTGATTTTCCATGCATGTTTTCTCCTCTATATGGACAGCACTTTCAATATTCATATTTGGAGCTCACGTGCTGCTCAAACTAGATGGTGTATAGGAAATCTACTCTCAATGCTTGGTATAAATCTTAGATAAAAAACCCTTAATGAAAGGATTGTGGTGACTCCTTCCATTAAGAACCTTACAATTTTTGATGCAACATCGTCTTATTATTTTCCCAGATACCTACCTATGAAAATATACCTCATACTTTAAGGATATATTTATAGTGATGCTAACATCCTGTTTTGAACTCCCAACACCAATGGGTTCTTTTCTTTTAGGAATTGAAACAGGCACATGTGTGACACTATATCATCCATGCATTTGTGGATAATTATGTTCCGAGTCCATTATATTGCACCCTCATGTTACCTGCTGCTCTGTAGGCTGTAGAAAAATTGGTTTCCAGTTTATTGCCTGCTACAAAAAACTGGAATCCAATTGGCATCTCCTTGCAACATATGATTTTGGGATGAGGATTCTAACACTCATATCTTCTTATCTTGTAGCTTCTCATATAGTTATGGGTCTCACATTCATACTACATTCATTGTACATGTTGATCTTCTTGGAATTGGTGCAATGATGGCATCAGTTCAGTGTGCACAACTTAGCGAGAAGACTGGGGTGTGTTCATCATGGTTGTTGCTGTTGTATTTAAAGTGATATGGAAATATAGGAATTACATTATTTTTGAGGGAAAATAAGAATCCTTTCAGTACCGACTATACATGGTGTTTTCGGATGTTCTGACTGCCTCTAAATTGCATACTGAAATAATGAAAAATGACATTGTTGACTTGGTTATTCTGAGAGGTTTTGGTGTAACTGGAAGAATAAAAAAACCACTTGTTGTGAAATCCATGATGTGGATTCCCCCTATTTCAGGATGGCTAAAATTGAATGTTGATTGGGTGGATTATAGTTCACTAGGGCCTTTGGGATGTGGTGGCATCTTCCACACTCATCGAGGCTTCGTTAAAGGATGTTTCCACTACTACATTGGAAATGGAACTGTGATTGAAGCGGAGCAATGGGACATGATCAAAGCAATAAGGTATGCCACTAATTATGGATGGAGGCACCTTTGGGTGGAATTTTACTACACCACTATAGTTCACATCCTAATTTCTCAATCCGTATCGGTACCATGGAAAATGAAACCTTCCCAGATTGATAATATTCAAATGCTTGAACACATCCAGCATGATGTCACCCATGTCTATAGTGAGGCCAATCAGGTTTTGGATGTGATTTCATTGTAGGAAATTGTGGAGGTCTATTATGTATGGTCTTTTATTTCCCTTGAATTTTGTTCTCAATTTTTGTATTTGGACATGTGTAGGGTTTTTTAATCCCATCTTTGTAAACCACATTGTAATGACACATTCTCTTTTTTTAATAATTTTTTTTGGAACGAGTTTCTAGAATCCTGAACCTATTTGTTTAAATTAAACCATATGGTTATACTCTTTACAAAAAATGGGAATATTTTATAGTTTTTACACACAATAATATTTCCATCACATGTAGGTTGTTTTGTCCAAAAAAATATGTGTTTTGACACATTTGAGTAACTATTTGAGTGTTCTTTAGGTTGACCTTTTGATATGTAATTTATTCTATATTAAATGAATTGTTTTATGTTATAAATTGAATAATGGAACGTACCATGTATTCCCACCACCTTACCCACCTAATGTAAGTTTTTCAAATTGATAATTAAATGTGAGTTAAAAATTGGAAATAATACAATGTATATGACTGGGCCTTATTAAATGTAATTGAATAATAGTTCGCATGTCCATAGAACCATTTATAATGTTAATGGGAGGTTGAAAAGTAAATATTGATTATTAGAAAGGCCTTAAATTGATTAAATGAATTATTTCATGAAACCTATCCTTGTCACACTAATGGAAGGAAAGGCTTGAACTAAATGAACTTATTGATTAATTAAGACTTGATTAAATGGTTCCATGATCAATTATCCTTGACACACTAATCAAAGGTAATAGAATCATCCTTTTTCAAATATTATATGACATCATTATCAAATTTGAGTGAACATACTCAATCTTGCCTCAGATTCCCTAGGGAATTCCTTGAGCACTCATGAATCTCATTCCAATTCAAGGATTTAACTTTCTTTGTTTGAGAACCACAAGGATCCCAATACCTGTTTAACTCTGGATGAATATTATGACTGAACATGATCCCTTAAAAAAATTTACTATCAATCTATAACATGTAAATTTCATTGTTACATTTCTATCATTACTTATACTCATTTTACCTTGGATAAACTCTTTTCACCTAGTATGTGTCTTGTTGTCAAATTCTATTGACCATTCTTCCCATTATACACTCTTACCCATAGCCAGACTATTGTTATTACTGACTTGGAAATCCTTGATTTCTATGTTGCCTTGGTTACTACCTTGGAACATTATTATGAAATATCAATACAGGTCATCTTGTTACATCTTGTAACCTTTAATATAACTAACATGGTACTTGTTAATAATCAAATAAAAATCAAATAATGATGGTAACATATTTATCCACCATCAAAGGGCTGAATTAGGTACTTGATTATTTAGTTACGTTGTAATTTTCACTTTATATATGCATGCTACCACACTATCACATCTATCTTATAGGAGCCAGATGTTATAGACACCATTGGTGGTGGCCCATTAAGATTTATCTCACAACATCATCAGGATCCATTTGGTACCCAGTGTATATTACTAGAATGTAGGCGTTGATAAAGATAATTATACAGATTTGGAAACTTGATTGATTTATTTTTACGATGGATCTTCATAATAGATGACCGAGCCAATCCTCAGGATTCTTTGGATGGTATTTGATTTCTTAAATAATTTTTTGGAACATTTTATGCCTACTATCTTTTTTCAATGTTATCTAGATTCCTAGTGATCTAACATATCATCATCATTTGTTCCAGTTATTTATGTTATTGTTATGGTTCTATCTTTTTTCCACTGTGTCTTCTATTTACTTATATTGCTTCTTCTATTTACCTCTTCTTATATTTATCCATTGTGCTATACTCTGGTAATGGGGGTGTTGTCTCCCCATATATACACACTAGGACCTCGCTACAAGTTAGTAGCCTCTATCATTTGGGGAGATGTGATTGAGTCTATGTGGCCCACCAGGCTCAGTGCACCTATTAGGTGGAATCAGGGCCTAAGATGTCATAAAGTGGTATCAAATGGGTTTTCCTTATTTATTTATTATTTAGAGACAATTTATTTGAGATTATTAATGCTATGGGACTTTATCATAAGTTATTATTAGGAATCACAAACCTAGGTTTGGGGTAAAAACCATGCTACGCAAAAAATAATTTTTGGTCTATTTTCATATAACAGTTGAAATTATTTCATTGTTGGGTGGTGCACATGTTTTGTGGCATGTATTATTTTTATTATAATTGAGGGTCAATTTTATCATTTAAAAATGATTTTAGGCAATGAATAATTATTTCATAAATCATATAGGCATCGATAAGCCACATGTCATGTATTTTTCCATGCAATATAGGTGAATTTCACTGCTTTTATTTTCTTGATATGTATTTTATTGTTGACTACTTTAGTTATTATTATATTATTATAGTAATAATCTTGGTTGTGATTTAGTGATTGTCTATCTCAATTCATGAGGTCTATGGGCCCTCATGGATTTTGATGAGTAATTTACCGAGTTGAGCCCTTATGCTAAAAATAAATGGGTGTCATTTTCATAGTTACAATGTATGAGAACTGATTCAATGGGAATGGATATCCATTATAAAGTTAAACATGATATATAAAATACATTTTGTTCACATCCTTGTCTTTCCTTGTAATGTTTTTGAAAGGTAAAGGAGTGAACATGGTAATTAATTGTATAATGAAACAAAACTTATACTTGATCACTTTCCAATAGTGGTACGTCTAAGGGGGTAGTTGTGGTAGTTTACCTTGGGTAGTGTGTATTTCAATTTTTATCTTTGGTAAGTCTTGATATCTATATGCTTAAATATTTTTCAGAGGTGTGTGATAGGAAATTGTTTACTAATTCCACCAAGATGTCATCGTATTATTTGTCAGGAGGGTGGTGTTGACCACTCTCCAGATGTGGTGGGCCCTGAGCTATCGGTCTTCTGTCTATGGGTTCCACTTGGGGCATCACCTGCTATACCTAATCTATGAAATAATTCCCATGTTGGTGATATTTTCCTACATCTAATGTAGTCTATAGATGGTTCTTCATGAGTTTCACCAACAATGGTTGTTCTGACCCATCGGTTCAAGAAAAATCATAATCATACTTTTTTTAAGGGATGGTGGTTTGTAAGCTTTTGAGTCTCGGCTACTGGCCACCTTGCCAATATTTGAGAATCTAGAGACACCTCCAGATTAGAGGGTAAAACTTATTACTTACAGGTTGCAGGATTAGGTTATGTTCTGGTGGGATGAGATTACTCATAATGGTCATTAACATGGAATGTTATGGGTTGATTTCAATAATGCCTTTTGTGATCAGTTCTTTCCTATAATGTTTATAGTTTAAAGATCCATAGAGTTCACACAATTCAAGCATGATTTTATGTCAGTTATGTAATATTCAGCATGTTTCACTGAGTTAAAGTGATTTTCACCACTTCTAGCTATTGATGAGCTTTCACATGCTAGACTCTTTGAGGATGGGCTTGTGTACACTATCCATAAGAAGCTGAATGAATTTCACCTACCTATTATTTCTGAAATATTCAATTAGGATATTATCACTACGAAGAAACCTGAGGGATGGAAATAATTTTGGGCATAATGGATCTGTGCCAAAATAAGCTAGTAGTTTTCTTGGTGGAAAGTAACATTCGCTCAAAGTTTCTCATCAGAGTAGTGACAACCATAATATTTGTGTTGATAAATATATGGTGTGTAATTAGTGTGGACGATTGGGTCATCTAAAGCCACTATGTGATAATGACCCACTAGATTATTGGGATAATGGAAATATGAGTATTATATAGTTTTTTTGTAAATTTCCATCAGCTTGAATTGGTATAGGATCTGCACGAGATCTACCTTTAGGAGTGGGTTCATTTACGCTAAGTCGGGCTGTGAGGTGGAATATCACCATAACACTGGATGGTGTGAGATTCGTGGATGCAGGAGTTAGACTCTTGATAACCAGAAGTGCCTGTAGAGTGTTTTTTATCATTGAAGTCAAGCTATTTCACAGGGCCATGGATTAGGATAATTACATATGCTATAGTCTATACATGAGGATTAGGTTGTGTAACCATCTATGGTACAAGGTACTATTATTGTGGAATTTACTATACTATATGGATTATTTGATATGGGTGCTTAAAAATCTTTTATCTCTGTATCTATTATGGAAAGTCTCATACTAGAGATACAATATTAATTTGGTGTAATGACCCATGATACACTGTTAGGATTGCAGTCATAGAGAATATGACAATGTAGGGACTTTTCACTTGAGGAATAAAGTTACCCTATATTATGGAACCTGTTTTTCTTGAAAAGATAGGTTTTGATGTCTTTATTAGGATGTATTGGTTGGTTCTGTATCATGCTATTGTAAACTGCTATCACTGTTGGGTATATTTTACATCACCAGAAGATTGTAGTTATCTACATAGGTTTGGGTGGGATGTCTAGGTTGGAAAAGTGACACCAGATATTCATGGTCTTGGTAGAGTGACCACCTAGAATAAAAATATCTTCCTGGAGGATAAAGGTTTACGTCAAGATGATTTCCCTCCAGTAGTAGATCATTTCAAGGATGTATTTCTTGACGATTTTTCTAGATTACCTATTCATAGAGAGGTAGAGTTTACGATAGACCATGTTCCATGAGTTGATCCAGTGTCCATTCCTCTATATAGGATGGATCCTAAAATTCTTCAAGAGAATAAGTGGTAGTTAGAGGATTTAGAGGCGAGAGATTTTATAAGGCCCAGTACATCCTCTTAGAATTTACCCATGATTTTTTCTATGATTTTGGATGAACCATTATGTCTATGTGTGAATTAAAAATGTTTCAACTGTATAACGATAAAAAAAGTATCCACCACCTCAAATGGATGATCTCATTGACGGGCTTTGAGGAGATGAGATCTTCTCAGTGATCAACCTGGGATAGGGATATCATCAGGTGAGAGTCTGGCCACCATACATAATTCCTTCATCTTTTCATAGCATTAGTGGTCTTTATGGGTAACTAGTTGTGTTTCTTTGTATTAAAAACACTGTCACCATTTTCATGGATCAAATTTATAGGGGTTTCACCCCTATTTGGATTCTTTTGTCATAGTCTTTGTGGATGAAATCTTCGTATATTCTCACACTTGTAGAGACCATGAAAATAATATTGAGGTCACTCTATGTTGAATGAGTGAGTATAAGATATGTTCTATGCATTCTAAGTTCCACTTATGGATCAAAAAATATCACTTATTAGGTCATATCATATTGGAATTAGAAGTATCTATTGACCCAAAATAGTTTAGCATTGTAGTTTCTTGGGTGTATCCCAAAAACGTGTATGATGTATGAAGTTTCTTGAGACTAGATGGATATTATAAGAGTTTCATATAGATATTTTACAACCTTTATTCACCTCTTTTGAGACATAAAAATAATGTTTCCATGTTCATGTGGTCTAAATATTGTGATGAATCCTTTCATGAGAAGACAGAAAAGACTGTCTTAGAACCTATTCTAATTCTATTAGAGTCAGGTAGAGTTTATATCATATTCCATGATGAATCATGTATATTCCTAAATGTAATATTGATGTAGGAGGATAAAGTCATTACATACAAATCTCAACACTTGAGGACTCGCAAGTGAAACTACCTAGCCTATAATGAAGAGCTGGTATCATTTGTCCATGTACTATGTTGTTGGAGACACTATATGTTAGTTGAGAACATTGTGGTGTACACAGGACACAAGAGCCTAAAATATATCTATTCACTATGTGAGTTGTACCTTAGACAATAGAGTTAGTTTGATTATCTAAAATCCATTGATTTTGAGCTTGCCTATATGCCAATGAAGGGAAATCTAGATGTAGATTCACTGATTCAGAGAACTATGGTACATGCTATATCGGAATCCAATGATGACTGAAAGTTAAGGACCCTATTTTAAATTTTTTATCTAGGGTAACATGATATTCATGATTAGTATTAGCTCTCTTCTTTTACATTCACATATTTTCTCCTAAAGAATGTGAAGGTTAGGAAAATTTCAGATCTTGAGGGCTTGGTTCTTCCTGAGAGTATATCACGAAATAAACTGCCTCCAGATTGGACTATGGATAGAGACAAAATCCTATATATTCATAGACATTTTTGGGTTCCTAAAGATACAAGATAGATGTTAATGGGTGAGTACCATCCTTCTCAGTGTGTAGTTCATCTAGGTATCTCAATGATGTATCAAGATATACAATTCCAATATTTGTGGCCCGGGATGAAACTTCATATAACATGATTTATCACTTGGTTTTCCACCAATCAGAAAGTAAATTTGGAGTACTAGAGACCTACAGGCTTGTTATAGCTACATACAGTCCTAAAATAGAAATGGGAATCTTTTTTCATGGAATTATTTTTTAATTTTACTAGGTCTTCTAGAGGTAGTTCCATTGTATGGGTTGTCATTAAAATACTAGAGAAAGTGGATAACTTCATTCCTATTTGAGATACTTTCTTACTTGATGATCTGGGAAGAATGTATTTTTGTTAAATCATATGACTAAAAAGGGTACCGCATTCTATTATTTCAAATGGTTACACTCATTTCACATCATAGTTTTGGAAGGGATTGGATATGTATATTGGTACACAGGTGTTTCTATGAACATCTTTTCACCCTCCAACCAATGAATAATCAAAACAGAAAATATAGGTTCTAAAAGATAAGCTCTAAACATGTGTCCCTGATTTGATGATTAATGCAAAAAATATCCCTCTCATCATGTTCTCATATAATAATATATTTCATGTGACAATATAGATAGATCATTTTGAGTATTTTTATGGTAGGTCATGCCATTCACCCCTATGCTGGTTGTACGCTGACGAGGAATCCCTACTAGGTTATTATCTTTCACAAGAGACTTAATAGTAGGTTTAGAAGATTAAAAATTGTATGAATACTACTCAGTATAGATATAAATCATACATTGATCATTATAAAAAAAACTCTAATGTTTGAGGTTATGGGTCATGTTTTCCTCTGAGTATCACCCAGGATAGGGCATAAATGGTTACAGAATCAAGGGAGGTTTTCTCCTCATTATGTGGGGCCGTATGAGATTCTAGAAAGAGTCATGTCGATAAAATATCACTTTATATTACCTTAGAGGTATCATTACATCCAATAAATATTCCATGTTTCATTTCTTCACCAATATCATGTTGACTCGTATCATACCTATGATCCTGAGGAATCAGAGTTAGATGTCGATGCAACCATTGATTAATATTCAATTAACATTGTTGCATAGTGCCGGAAATCCCTATGAGGATTTTATGTCCCTCTAGTATGAGTTTTATGGTAGCATGACCTTGTTCAAGATGATATTTAGGAGTGGGAGGCCACCATACATGTCCAGCAGATATAGTTGTTCTCAAATAGTAGTTCAAAACCCTTGAAAGGAGAACTCGAGGATAACTACTTTAAAGGGGAAGACTATAAGAACCTGTTTTTTACCCATGCATGGATCATTTAAATTTTAGTTTAATTATTTATTTTGGACAAAATATGGAATCCTAATGAGTTATAAATAGTCTCAAGGGTGTTTCCGAAACAAAACTTTTTGCAAAAAAAATCCATGACATGCCGCTAGGGTAAAGTGTGTGGGTAGGGTTCATGATAAGATCTAAAAATATTTATGGTCTACATTTTTGGGTAGAGTCATATCACATGTTTGGAATATTTTTTCCCTAACTTTGGAACCTATCCGTGTAGTATTCCCCTTTCTCCCAGTACCCGTGAAGGGTTTCTGCACAGTTTTTCAGACAGTGCAGACAAATTGTGCAAAAGCTAAATTTGGGGAAATTTTACCATTTTACCATTAATGGTCTAATAACAAATCCATATTCTCTAATGAGATTTCTAGAAAGATTAACCTCCACTACACTCATTTGGGGACTTTTTGAAGACTTAACCATGGGATCAAGATATCTCCTTCATCCAGGAACTGACTGAGATCTTGTTCATCACATTGGATATGTAATGGTATGTACTTCAGTCCATTTGAGAAATTATTTTTCTCTATTTATCTTTACCTAATTATTATGGTGTGATTTTTTTTTAATATTTTCTTAGATATAATTTATTCCAAGACAAATTAAAGGCTAATATTGGAGTAGGAGAGTTTTATAATCCTAAGGTCGGTGTTCTATAACTCATCCCTAAAGTTCATTGAATTTGAAACTTTTATGTGGGACCCATCGATTTCTTTATGGGTCTTTTACTAAATTTATATTCCAGGCCTATAATCATTATAACTTTATAGTTATGATCTTTTGAAAAATGATATTATATATTAGTGGGTATTCCCACAACTCTACCCATCTCATGTATGATGTTTTTCAAAAAATTTCATTTTGTATTTTGACACGTTTGAGCTACCAATCAGGTGTTCCATGGATTGAAAATTCAAACGGAAATATTTTCTATATTAAATGAAATTATTTGTGTTGCAAATTGAATTATGGAAAGTACCAGGTATTCCAACCACTTTGTATGCTAATGGTAAGTGATTCAAATTGATAATTAAGTGTGAAATGAAAATTAGCATGAATACTGAGTTTATGACTTGGTCATATTAAATGTAAATGAATAATAGGTTTTATATAGTTTCACCCCTTACCATGTTAATGGATGTAATAAGAGTGAATCTTGATTACAAAAAATTATTTAAATGGATTATGTAAATGGTTTCATGATACATGGACTTATCACACTAATGAAAGTCAAGGATTGAACCAAATTGAATTATTGATTAATTATGAATTGATTAAATGGTAGCATGCTCAATTTTCCTTTTCACACTAACAAAGGTAATGTATTAAACAATATAAAATAATGTATGAAATAATTATAAAATATGAGTGTCCCCACTCAAGGTCTCATTGGATTCTATAAAGAGTTCCATGAGCACTCGGGAACCCCAATCTGATTCAAGGATGAGCTTTCTTTGGTTGAGACCCACCTTGATCCCAATCCTAGTTTAACTTTGGATTCCTGTTAGGAAACTATAGGATCCCTTAGATGTTATTATATGATGCATTAGATACACTCATTGTATCCATCTTTGATAGGTATGTTCCATGTTTACATCCCATCATACCTAGTTATTTCTTAGCCCTATTTTACCTTATATGAACTCCTTGAAATCAGTAGGCTTCTTATTGTGAAATTCCTTGTAATATGCTCCATGGATTACATTCTAACCATTATCCTTACCACATTAAGTTCTGATTTAGTGAACCATGATTTCTATGATTCCTTTGTTACTACCTTGGAACATCATTATGTAATATCATTAGAGGTTTCTTTGTTACATATTGGAACATTCACTGTTACAAACATGAGACTTTTTAATAAACTTGTAATAATAAAGTAATGATGGTTATATTTTCAGACACTAGCCAAGGGATGAATTTGGTACTTAGGTATTTAGTTACACTGTACTACTTTACATTATATTTTCAATCTTTCATACTATCACATTTCCCGTAGATAGTTACGATGTTATAGAAACCATTGGTTTTGGACCACTAGGATTTATATCACACACTCTCCAAGAATTTTATGGTACCTAGGGTATATTACATAATTGTGGGTGTTGATAATTGGAATTATATGGATTCATACACTTGTTGTCCTACAGTTTAGGATGGATCATGATAGAATATGAATGAGCTGAATCTCAGGATGCTTTGGATAGTTAATAATTTCCTTAATACTATTATGGAACATGTTATGCATGTTGTATTATATACATGTTTTCCAATTTTCTAGTGGCATGAAATATCATCATCAGTTGTTATGGTTACAATAGATATTGTTACTATTGTCTATATTTTCCATTGTGCCTTCTGTTTAATTATATTTCTTACATTATTTACATATTTTTATATTTATCCACTACATTACACTCAGGTAATGAGGATATTGTCACACCATGGACACACCCTAGTCCGTCACTGCTATTAAAAAACTTCTAGAATTTGGGTAGATGCACTTGAGGCCATGTGGCCCACCAAGCTCAAGGCACCTATTATGTGGAATATTTGTATGGGAAGTCATTGAAAGGAAAAATTCTGATGAACGACTCTCTTAATACCAAAATTTGAAGGGTAGAACTCTACAATGTAATCATATCAAATAAAATTTTATTTCATTAATTACTTATTCTTTTTTGTGTATTTAGGAAACATTAGATGATCATTGTAATCAATTTAGATATTCTAATTTTTTATTTCATGAATTCACAACATTGATATCCAACAAAACAACCAAACGTGATTATGTTTTTCAATTTGTAATACACTACATCAAAACATTAAGAACAAAACTTTAAATTATATATTATATAATATATTTTAACAAGAATTATATTTTTATTCGGAGGTGTATAAATATCATGAAAATCATGGAATGAAGATAATTAATGCATAAAAGGATACTGGAATGGTTTAAAACTGGATATGTGTCTGGGTATATATAATAAGAAGTCACTATACAAACAATTATCAAAACAAAATACTTATTTTTATCAATGATTACGCAGTTTTTGAAACAAACTAATAAAAAATATTTCGGTTTCTATATTTGTAAATTTATTTTATAGATCACATTCAATCAAAAACATACATCCCCAATGAGGTATTTTCAAAGATAACAACTATTTCTTTTAAAATAATTAACAATCATTTGGGTATTTATATTTTTCTTATACTAATAGAAATGATGAAAAAAATCATATCCACAAGTTCATATAGATTTTTTAGAAATTAATGGGAATCATATCTAATGGTAGAATGTACAGAAATATCCCGAAGAAGGTTAACATTTTTTAATATACATTGTTTTTACTGATAATACAATACATTATCTACTGAATTTATGTAATCTAAATTAAATTTTTGACTACTCATACATCTAATTTCTTATTCACATGATAATGTTACCAATCCTACAAAATAATGGACTATAAAGAAAGAAACCCTTTGATAATATGTAATGGCAATGTTATAATATACTTTCTCTCTTTTGCTAAAAAATTATATAATGAATTTTTGATTTACTTTTCACTATTCATAAAATATTTTTCTTATTTTAAAATATTTTTGTCCATATTTCATAATTTATGCACTTTAACTTCCACATATCTTTTCTCACTCAAATCCTTTACAACCCTACCATGTTGGCATTTATCAATTTTCTTCATGTTCCCTCCACAGATCAATCATAGAGGTAATATTGATTTTTGAATAGTAAAATAAAAGACAAAAAAATTTGATGTATTATTTCATATTTATAACCAATTTTTTTTTTTTAGTATTAATCACACATAATAATTTTTTCCATATAAAGGTGGATTTATTTTTTGAGTTAGGGTGGTTCATTTGTAGCTGCTCATACACATGAGGGATTTGACCTCATGGCTCTAACTAAGATAATTACAGTAAGGAAATTTTTTAAAAAATTCATACAACCATCATGAATAGGTGAATTACTACTACTTATATAATTAATTTTTTCAACATTTTATCTACTATATGTAAGTTAATTTCCTCATCATTTTTATCCAATACATATTTAGTTTTTCTATAGATCTTTTGAGAAGTCATATTTCACTTTCAACTATGTTCCAAATGCTAAAAAAGAGATAAAATGTTCTTTCCATTACATTTTACCATGGTGTGTCTGGTGTAATTCAAATTGTCTATATTTATTTAAAATTAAGATTAATTTTAGTATAAAGAACAAATGACATACAAAAAACCATGTAATCACATTTAGAATATTATTATTCTTTTGAAAAATGGTCCATAAGTTATTTCTAATATGTAGGAATCATATACACTTCAATATGATGCCTGATGAAACTATTATACCTCTAAATGTGTGTTTTTATTTAAAATTGAAATTAATTTAAGAAAAAATAACTAGTGGCATACTGAAAACAGAGCAAATGAATTCAGATTATTTTGATACTTTAGGAAAATGATTTACAATCCATTTCTAACATGTTTTAAAATAATGAACCACAATATGATGCGTAGTGTGACTGATATGACTCTAAGTTGTTCTTTTTATTTAAAATTGACATTAATTTTAGTAATAAGAACAAGTGACACACTGAAAACCATGTAAACACATTCATATTATTTTGATAAATTTGGAAAAAGATCTATAAGTAATATGTGATCTGTGGGAATCATCCAAACCTCAATATGATGCCTGATGACCCTAGTATGACTCCAAATGTGTATTTTTATTTAAAATGGACATTAATTTTAGTAAGAATAACAAGTGACATACTAAAAATAAATAAAATTAATTAATTTTTTTGATACATTAGGAAAATTATTCATGGTCCATTTGAAACATGTATTAATAAAATGAACCTTAATATGATGCCCAATGTGACTAATATGACTCTAAGTATTTATTTTTATTTAAAAATGAAATTAATATTAGTAAAAAGAAAATATGACATACTAAAAAACAAGAAAGAACATTCATGTTGTTTTGATACTTTGGTGAAATGATATATATGTCCTTTGGGATCCACATGAATCAATTGTACCTCAATTAGAAGCACAGTCTAACTAGTATGACTCAAAGTGTCTGTTATCAGTTTAAAATTGACATTTTAGTTCAAAACATGACACTAACTTAAAAATAAATAAAAAATTCTATTATTATATTTAGATTTTTTAAAAAAACTGATCCCAAATTTAGTTATTATGTGTATAATGTAGTCTCACATCAAGCTGATACACCATGTTACTGGTATTACTAAAAGTACATATTTTTATTTTCAAATGTCATTTTAATAAAAAAGATAAGTGGTAGATTCAAAGTTGATAAAACATGTTTAGATTGTTTTTATACTCTAGTAAAATGATTCATGATCTTTTTTGACTTCTAGGAATCAACCACACCTTAATCTGACCCACTATGTTCCCAGTATAATTCCAAGTGTTTCAATTAACATATTTTTTTGATATTAGTAAAAATAAAAGTTACATAATAAAAAAATTAGAAAACTCGTTTTTATTGTTTTTATATTGTAGGATAATGATTTATATTTAATTTATCTAGTGTTTGAATCATCCACACCTCAATCTGATACATGGTGTAACCATTATAACTCATAGTGTGTCTTTTTATTCAAAATTCTCATTAATTTTAATAAAATTAACAACTGACATAATGAAAAATTAGAAAAAAAAATTATATTATTTTAGTACTTTAGGAAAAAAATCCATATGTTATTTGTGGCATTTATGAATCATCTGAATCCCAATTCAATGATTGGAGTGACCGGTATAATTCAAACTGTGTCTATTTATTTAAAAATGATATTAATTTTATTAAAAAGGACATGTTACATACTGAGAGCCAATAAAACACATTATTATTGATTTTATACCTTGAGAAAAGAAACCATGAGTCATTTTTAATGTGTGTGAATCAAATTCCCCATTAATTTGATGCACTTTGTGACCATTATAACTCAAAGTGTGTCATTTTATTTAAGATTGACATTAATGTTATTAAAAAGAACATGTGACATACTAATAATAGAGGAAACACATTTTAATTGTTTTAAAACATTATAAAAATGATTCGTAAGTATTTTATAAATTTGTAGGAATTATCTGCACCTCATAATGAAAAACGCAATGAGCGGTATAACACTGTGTTTGTCTATTTATTTAAAATTGACATTAAATTTTGTAAAAGAAACAACTGACATTATGAAAACTAAGAAAATGCTTTCCATTTAATTTGATACTTTAATAAAATTACACATGAGCCATTTTTTATTTTTAGGAATCAACTGCACCTCAATCTTATTCATGGTGTGACTAGTATAACATTAAGCATGTCTTTTTATTTATAATTTACATTAATTTTCATAAGAAGAATAGGTGCCATACTGAAAATTGATTTGATGTATTTATATTATATTTATACTTTAGGAAAATGATCCATCAGTCATTTTGGATGTGTATGTATCTTCTTCACCTTAATCTGATGCATAGGGTTACTAGTATGATTCAAAGTGTGTCTATTTATTTAAATTTGATATTATTTTTTGTAAAAAAATTTAGCATACTAAAATCCAAGAAAACACATTAGTATTGTTTTGACACATTAGATAAAAATATTCATATGCCATATATAACATGTAGGAATCAACCACACCACAATCTGATGAAAGGTGTGACATGTATAACTCAAAATGTGTCTTTTTATTTGAAATTGACATTAATTTTTTGTAAAAAGATAAAGCGGCTTACAAAAAATTGGTAAAATGCATTCTTATTGTTTTGAAACTTTATAAAAATGGCCCATAAAGAATTTTTCATGTGTAGGAATCACCTACAGTTTAATCTAAATCATTTTTTTGACCCCTATGAACCTAGGTATGTCTTTTTATTTCTAAATTACATTTATTTTAGTAAAAGAGACAAGTGACATACTAAAAACAAAGATTATTATTTTTGATTATTTTGATTATTTAAGAAAATTGCCCATAATTTATTTTTGATGCGTAGGAATCACCTACACCTTAATCTGAATCATGGTGTGACCGGTAGGACTCAAGTTATCTATTATTATATTAAAATTGACATTTTAGTTCAAACATGTTTCCCAAACAAAATACCTAGAAAACATGCTCCAATTTCCATGATAATTTTGGACACTGATTCATAAGTCATTTTTGATTTGTAGTAATTAGTCTTATATCATACTGATAGATTATGTGATCAGTATGACTAAAAATGCGCATTTCCAGTTGGAATTAAATTATAGTAAAAATCTCAAGTGACATACAAAAAACTAAGAAAATTCATTTCGAATGTTTTGATACTTTAGAAGAATGATACATAAGTAATTTGTAATGTATAGGAATTATTCTAACCGAAATCTGATGTATAGGGTGGCCTGTATAACTCCAATTATGTTTTTTTACTTCAAATTGTCATTAATTTTATTTAAAAGAACAAATGACGTACTGAAAACCATGAAAATGTATTTGAATTATATTTATGATTTATAAAAATTATCTATATATAATTTTTGATGTGTAGAAATTATACACACCTAAATATGACACATAGTGTGACTAGTAGGATTATAGTTGTGTTTATTTATTTAAAATTGACATTAATTTTAGTAAAAGCAAGAAGTTCCATAAAAAAACTGAGCAACCACATTTATATTGTTATTATACATTAGTAAGATGATTCATAAGTCATTTCTAACATGTTGGAATCAAGTAGACCTCAATTCTATGTGTGGTGTGACTGGTATAACCTGAAGTGTGTCTTTCTATATAAAATTGACATTACCTTTGGAAAGAGAACAGGTAACATAATGAAAAACACACAAAATGATTTTGATTGTTTTTATACTTTATAAAAATGATCCATAAGTCAGTTTTCATGTGTTGGAATCACCCGCACCTCAATTTGATGAACAATGTGACTGGTATGTGACCAAGTGTGTATTTTTACATAAAATTGAACATAAATTTTGTAAGAGAAACAAGTGATAGGGTGAAAACTAATCAAACACATTGGTATAGTTTTGATGATTTAAGACAACAACTGATGAGTCATTTCTGATGCATACAAATCTCATGCACATTAATCTAACACCAATAGTGATAGGTATGACTCAAAGTATCCATTATCAGTTTAAAGTTGGCCTTTTAGTTCAAAATGTTTGTCACTCACTAAAAACCAATCAAACGCACTCCAATTTACTTGATAATTTAGGATGGAAATTCATAAGTCAATTATGAATGATAATAAGTAGTCTCATGTAAACCTGAAAAATTATTTTATGGGTATGACACAAAATGTGTGTTTTTAGTTTAAAATGATATTATAGTTAAAAAAAAGTGACATGATGAAATTTTTTAAAACACATTTGGATTGTTTTGATAATTTAAGAAAGGGATATATATGTAATTTGTGGAGTGGAGTAATAGGTCTTACCTTTATCCAACACACATTGTGACCCATATAACTCCATGTATATATTTATTTAAAATTGGCATTAATTTTAGTAAAAATAACTAGTGTCAAACTGAATTCCAAAAAAATTCCTTTGGAATGTTTTTATATCTCAGTAAAATGATCCATAACACATTGTTGAAGTGTAATAATAAACCCCACTACAACATGACACACAATATGAATGGTATAACTTGAATTGTGTCTTTTTATTTAAAATTGATATTTTCATACTGTATACATTCATATTAATGTTTAATTTATTTCATTATATTATTACTAACATCAGATTTATTTTCTTATATAGGTAGATACATTTTTCTCGGTTTGGGTTATTTTTCTCAAAATCTAATACCATGGGTGGAAACTTTTTAGAGGGGATCACAAGAACCTTTAGGTGAAACATTAATGTTTTTAAATGTTAGTGGATTATTTTAAATGTAATTATTCAAAAAGTTTTTTGAAATGTATGTAGTAGTGTTTTTTTATGAATGATGTAAAATTTATTAAAGTTAACTTATATATTTTTCATTCATAGTTTATAGATTTTTATTTGGTGTATTGTTTTAAAAACTGCACACTACAACATGCTAGGAATTTATCATCACTATTTTTAGCATTGATAAAGGGGACCCCATTTAACTACACTAAAGATCACATCACAATTTATTGCTATTTAAAATATTTTGTGTTATATTAGAGGAAATATCTACAGTAGCATCTAATATAGGTGGATTCTACTTCCTGGGTTGATGTAATTTGTTCGACCACTGTTTCATGGGAGGAATTTTTTGGTAGGGTATCAAGGGGTCAAACGATGAAATGTTAATGTTTTTAAAATGTATGTGGATAATTGTAAATGTAATTTTACAAAACATTTTTAAAATTGATATAGTAGTTTCTTTATATTAATGACACCAAATTTATTTTACTTAAATAATATATTTTTCATACACTGGTTATAGGTTTTACTAGGTGTGTTGATATACAAAGACTACAATAAAACATGTTGGGCCTTGATTAGTGATATTTATTTCATTACTAAAGGGTTACTTTTATTAGTTCTCATGAAAGCATGAATAAAAGAGATCATGGGGGGTCAACGGATAAAATGTTAATGTTTTTAAATGTATGTGGATAATCGTAAATGTAATTATACAAATTTTTCTAAATTTATATAGTAGTTTTTTTTGTATTAATGTTGCCATATTTATTTAAATTAAGTAATACATTTTTCATACACAGGTCATTTGTTTTTACTACGTGTGTTATAGAAACATCACAATACAACGTGTTGGGCCTTGATTAGTGATATTCATATCATTGATAAAGGGGGAAATTTATTAGTTAACATGAAAGCACAGATAAAGGGGATCCCATTTACAGGTGTTGAGGATAACTTCCCTTTCATACCATTATTAAATAAATTTTGCACATTTTTAAGGGGAATTTAATTAGTAGTGATCCCTCAATGTCTTCCCCAACCATTAGTTAATCAAGGGTAGAAGTGATATGAGAATCATATCTCTTGAGATTTAATGGAAGAGTTTCAATCAAAGAAGATGTTGTCATCATGATTGGTGAACTCTGAGTTCTTCAATGACTGAGATAACCATAAGGTTCTTAAAGTAAGGACATGGTCCTTCGACAACCACCACATTCTTGTCGAAAATGTAAATGCGAGGTGAGATATCCAAAATATTTACTTTTCCAAAACCCCATTCTGGATACCAATTCAATAGATCCATTTCTATGGTAGAACCAAGTGTGTTATTCATGGAATTAGTGGCCACATTGGTGATTTTTTGTATTGGGATACATCAAATCCAATTAAATGGATCCCGAGTTTAAGAATTATGGTGATGGATGTAGTGGTGCAACCACTTATAAGGGGCCTGTTCTTGAAGATATAGGAATCCAATCCCCCAATATCCTTTGAATTTAAAAAATTATATATTTTTGTTACTTTTGTGGGTGTCTCATGAATAGAGAAAAAGTCTGTGTCTCAAAGAGGGTGGATGAATTTGGTAACATCTTCCTTCAGTATGGTCAATGGATCCATGATAAAAATACCTAGAATTTCCCCACCCCTAAATCAAAAAATCAATGGGACTGTGATAGACTTTATAAAGACAATATTAAAAAATACGATCAATATCAAAATAATATCATCATATTAGGGACACCAAAAAAAATTTGTAGTTCAAGTTGAAGATTTTTCCCTGAAATATGGGGTGTTTCATATGGTTATAATTGGATTGTATGATCCAAATGAATAAAATTAATGTCAGGACATTGTCCCTACTTAAATGGACACCCACCCCTAAGTTGTACGCTTGTAATCGAAGTGAGCATGAGCATACAATCTTATAATCTAAATATATTGCTCTCGTAACCTTATAAAAAGTGTTCTCCCTCAATACTCAATAGCCCTATATATACTCCCATTCAGGGGGTAGTCTCAACTGAATCCTCTATGGAATATCCAAAAAACTACACATAGGTGTAGGAGAAAAGATAGAGTTAAAAATAGGTGAGGAAATTGGTTGAACTCATGGGATTTCAGTAGAATTGAAAGATACACAGATAACCCAATAGTCTATGATAGATCCCCAATGATATGGATAGTATAGGGAGATTTATATTTCCATGAATGTTAAGAGGTGGAGGTTGGGCCAATCCAACCCCTCATATACCTAGGAAAATATTGTGTTGGAATTTTTGTCATCTGGGAAACCAATTATCAATTCAGATGCTCTAACACTGTTTCACTGAATGTTTCCCCAATACAATTATTTTGTATGAAACCATATTATAATGAAAATAAATTAATAAAATTTCAAAAAGGTATGAATTAACTGGCTGATTCTCGGTCTTTTAAAAAAATTCCATGCAGCCGGGGCACTTCTACATAGTTGGGTTTGTCTAGTGTTAGAAATTCATCAACACTACCAAAAAATGATGTTAAAGACTCCCTTCGTCGGAGCTAAAAATGAAATGTTAAATGGGGTCTTTTATAGTGGTTTTTAGAACCATTAAAGAGGATGTTTAATAGTGCTAATTTTTTTTTAAAAGCCTAAATTTATCAGTTATTGTTTTACTAGAACTACTATATAGATTCTTTTATCAGTGCTAGTAAAAAAGTACCAATAAAGGGCTGTTTATATCATCACATTCTTCGATGTGCTGAAAATTACCCCCAATATCAGTGCTTTTTTACAAGCATTGGAAAAATTATACATTGAAAAAAATTATATTTCATTTAAATAATATATTAATATATAAATATATGAATATTGATATAAATATAATATATATATTTAGAAATATGTTTTTGATAAGTTAAATAGGAATGTATACTTAAAATATAATATATTTAGGGAAAATGTCTTATAAAATTACTAAAACCATATATTTAATAAATTACTAGATTATTATTACTGAATAATAGTCATTTATTTTTTATTTAAAGATAAAAAATCAAAAAAAATTATCTAAAATAATATGAAAACATAACTTAAAACATCAAACGGTAATAATTTTTCATCTGGATGTTCATTTGGGATCTACCACATATTAAATAGAGGCCTACAATGAGATCTAAAACATCATGACATTGGGGGACCATGTAACTATTTTTTGAGGAAGCATAGGCCCATAAATCCTCAAAAAATGATTTTTTAGTCAGGGTACCCTAATATTTTTACATTGGATGGATTTTAAGCCTCGTTTATGGGGATATTTTTTCCCTTTTCTATGGGGAATGAATTTTTTTACCAAGGATTACATTCATATTGATATTATGGATCTTAAATATTATCATTTTTCATTAAGTAATGTTATTTATTTTTAAATATATAAAAATATTAACATATTTTTTATATACTCACAAATAAATATTTAATTTTACAAATAAATAAATTAACCATATTTACAAATAAGATATATATATTAATATATACACATATATATAAATATATAGAAAAAATGTAATAAAATAAAGATATATAGATATATCATTAAATATGAAATAAAACAGTATTAGGGATTTGAAATGTCTTAGATTTATATACTTGAGGTCTAGGGTTTGAAACTCACAAGAGGAAGGGTTTCACACAAGAGGTTGGGTTTATCTTAAGTGATAATAAAGTAGTTTGGGAAGCACAGAAATAGGGGTGGGTGGGTGGGAAGCACTGATAGGGTGGGTGAGTGGGGTTTGAGAAATTTTTTATATATCCTTTTGCAGTGTAGCCTTTATTAGGGATTTTTTCCATGTTTAAGGCCCTTGAAAATAGCACTAAAAATCGCTAAAAAGGGGCCTTTAATAGCACTAAAAAATCAGTGTTAAAGGACCCGTTTAATAATGATTTTAGCACTGTTAAAGTGGGCCTTTAAGAGTTCTTTTTTAGTGATGATAAAGGTTTCTGGATTTTAACCACGCTTCGATTATTAGAACTTCTTTAGCACGGACAAAGGCCATTTCTAGTGCTGTTAAAGGCCAATTTTGTTGTAGTGGGTGCTTGGTCTTTTTTGAAGGGATGATGTAGATGGTAGAGTTAAAACATTCTATTATAACCACATTGGTATTTTTATCAATCATACGTATGCACTGGATTAGGAAATTGTGTGAATCTATGGTTAGACCCCATAAGGGAATAAATGAAAATAATAGGAGTAGATTAAATCATTATGGGAGATTCGTTATGAACCTCTACTTTGTGGGGCGGGTAACTTCTAGGATATTTTCTTGCATTATGAGAAGAATGGGGGTTCTATTATACGACATGATGATTTTTGGGAAATTTATTTGGAAATATAGTTGGAGGGGCTCTCTGATTTGGGATATTCAGTTAAACCTTTTATTTGGTTTCATATGATATCATTCTAAGCCTGAATTTCTAAAAGACTGGCAATATTTTTTTTGGTAAGTTAATTGGATCAGCCTTTTAAATTCATTCTATGTTTCTCACCTCAACCATGCATCCTTAGCACAATCTTGATTAAAACCTCTCTTGGGACTTAGATGAGTAATCATGAAAGGAATTTTAGTTTTGAGAGTTTTTGGGTTGAGGATAAGGAATTTTAAGATGTTTTCCACTCGAGCAAAAAGAATATGGAACCAGATAATGGAAAAAACAATCATCATGTTCCTTTCAAGTTGAAATATTGGGTTGATGGAAAATTTCATCAACCTAAGATACTGTATAATTCTATTAAAATAAGGTTTAATGTCTTTTATTCTCACAACCATTTGATTCTATTGTATCCTCCATTTTAATCTTGGAAAATAATATTGATGCAACACACATAATTAACGAAATTTATTGGGTTATTCATGCCTGTGATTCTCACATAAAAAAGGGGACTCCAATACCCTATATTTTTACAATTAGTATTCTATGAGGAGATAAAGGAATTCCATCTAATGTCATAATAAATGTTAGGGTATATTTGTTTCAGACACTATGGGGATCTATGATATTATAAAGAATTTTCTACATGACCTCTTTATGGAGAGGTATTTAGTCATCCCATTAGATATTGAGGCTTTAATTGAGCTAGTGATTATATATATGATGATTTTGCAGCTTGAAGGATATTTCTATGATGCTGAAATAATGTTTTTAGTAAAAATATTCACCACACCAATGCAGCTAGGATGGATGGATTCTATGATTTGTTCTTTAAGAAACATGTGTACTTCATTTGTTTTGACATTTTGGAACTGATGAGGCATAAAAAGATGGGAAAAGAAAACCTTTTTTACTTAACAAACCCATTATTTCCCACATTTTAAAAAAAACCCTTCTTTGGTCTCAGATGTTTGGACAATCAATTTATGTAATGTGACCTACAAATATTTTCCAAAATTTTGGTCAATCGACTCTTATTGCGGATTCCTTCTATTATCTCTATAAAGAGAAGTGTGTTTCTCCCCAAGAGACAAATATCTAATAATTATATTGTTTTTCATGAGGTGTTTTATTTTATGAAAATTATATTGACCTCTAAAAGGGTAATATGGAATGAAATATTGACATGAAAATGGATTATCATAGAGTTAAATGGGAATTCCATTATGTGGTTATTAGAAATATGGGATTATGATCTAAATTGATTTATATCAACATTAAATGTGTTTCATATGTTTATTTTAGGATTAAGATCAATGGTTTCCCCTCCTAGATCTTTTCCCCCTCCAGGGTTCTATAGTTGGACGTCCTTGTTTCCCCATTTATTTTTATTGTGGTTCGTGATGACTTTTCAATGATTTTATCAATGGAATATAGAGATAATATAGTTTATGGGGAAAATATCTATTGGGAAGGACCCCCTATTACCAATATTTTCTTTTCTAAAGATAGCTTATGTTTTTGAGAGATAATTTGGAAGAATGTGGTTCTATCAACAATATTATTCCCAAATATGAGATGGATTCTGGGAAATTGATTAACATTTCAAAATCTAGGATCTCTTATAGTTATGGAATTCCACCAAAAAGGAGGGATGAAATCCAATTTGATTCAAGGATTTGGGTAGTTTATAAACAAAAGAAACATCATGGGTTTCCTAAAGTCTTTGGTCACTTAGGAAAAGATAGGTTTATCGGTATTATGTATAGGTTTAAAAATAAGATTCAACTGTGGACTAATAAAAGGGTATCAATGGATGGTAAGAATATCCTCATCAAGTTGGTGGCCTAGGTATTCCCACCTATGTGATTACCCTCTTCATGTTGCAAAGTTATTTTATAGTCCAATTTCATGCCAAACTAAAAAACTACCGGATGCATGAATAGTGGATGATGCAAGACATATTCGATTTATTTTGCTATGATATCTATCCCTAAGGCTTGTGTTGACATGAGATTTCATGATATTTTACCTTTTAAATGATTCCCTAATCACAAATTAGTGATGGTGGCTTCTAGATAACCCTTATCACTATTTTCTAGGGTCCTTCCAGCCAAATCATTCTTCCACTTAGACTTCAAAAGTATGCGCCTTTTCCCATTCCCGACCATCCTATAGAAGATCTTGTGGGAGTCCCATGATCTGCTCATTAAATCCCATGATCTGCTCATTAAAGACTTGTATTGGATGATTGGTGATGCTGTAGTGTAGATATATGGATTTACTCTTGGATGGTGGTGGATGTTTAGAAACATCAATGAGTTCTTTTTGGTGTGTAAAATATAAAGGTGCATTATATTTTTCAATGAGAATGGAAATTCTAGGAGCACTAAAACCTAGACATGGTCTAATGTGAAGGACTGGATGATTATTTTGAGAATTGTGAATTCAAGGATGGTGGGGGATAACTCACACTATTGTACAAGAACATCCTTAGGTGTATAAATAGTGAAATAAGGTGATTCTTTGGATATTAATTTATCATATATAGAATAAAGGAAAATATGGAAAACTGTTTGGTGGTTTCCAATTCCCATCAAGGATTGGTTATTTTGGTGGAAATCATGCATCAACATAATCTATATTATGGAATCCACAATGGTCACCATGGTTTTGATGAAATGTTTTGTATGATCTATTGAGTGTCACTCGAGACTATTACGAACACAATTTTTAAATGCTTTGGAGATGTGGTCATTTAGTATCAGTGGAATGATCAAGATGGTTTTTTGTTGAATAAAATGTCTCTCTTCTATGAGATCCATGCAAGGCGGTGTTCATACCTTTATAAAAAAATGTTTAACGCCTTGTGTAATATGGTGTGAATGGTTTGGGATCGAAGAAATGACTTAATGTTGAATCATTTATGTACACCAATTTTTTTTTGTCCGAGTACACCATATCCAAGTTTTCCAATTGGATTAAAAAAATTTCTTATGTTGTTGGAAATGAAACAAATCCTAGATATCCTTCCTGGAATCCACCACTGATATATTTGATGTGAATTAACATTGATGCATTAGTCACTAAAATAAATTTCTTCGGCATGGGTGAGATATGTCGGGACTCTATTGGTATTACTGTGGATTCATACCACATGACTTTCAACGCAAGTTGTACCCCATCCATTTTAGTGGCTCGATCTATCATTGATGGTATGATATTTTCCCTAGATATTGGTAGGAGTTCCATAATAATGGAGTCATACTACTTGAAAACTTTTAATGCCATATCATCCATTGAGATAGACCTCCATCAATTCGGCCCATGTGTTAGGAAGATCCATTATTTTTTCCATGTCTTCTTTAGATTTTCCTTCTTTTTCATTAATAGAGAAAGTAATTAAGAATCACACTATTTGGATAAATGTGGTCTTTCATAAGATTCATTAATATGGTTTCTTGATTCCCCTTTGTGGACGAACACTATCATGCTGTCTGATTGTGAATATATTTTTAAGGATTAATTTCCCATTAAAAAAAATAATATATAACATCTTATTTTTTAAGAAACATATTTAAAAAAAAAATTTATATTCCATCTTCTATTTTATTTAAAGTAATATATATTTTTTAATCATTAATTACTATTTAATATTTATTAATTTTTAAATCGGGTGGGATAATCGTGAAACTGACCTTTAATGCTTAGATATTTGGTTTCATTAAAAAATATATTTATTAATTTGATATTAATTTTTCGTTAATGGATTGTATATGATGTTTTTCTATAAATTTTATTCATTTTTAATTTTTTTAGGAATTGTATTTTTTAACTTGGGTGTTTTAATTTTTTCCAATTATGTTATTATCTATAATTTTTTACATACATCAAACCTCCACCCTACCATTGCTCACATAATTCCCCCCACTTTCCACCACTTTATGTTTCATTTTTTACAACTTTTTTATATATGAATTCATGTCCCACCCAAGTTTTTTAACTTAGTTTAATTGGTTTAATAAAAATATTATTTATTAACACATTTCACCTCCCAAAAAACATAGATATTTCATTATATAACCATCAATTATCTATAAATATTATCTCATAAATAACACATTCCACAATTAATATGTTCCATAATTATTTAAATAAATTTCATTGGGAGCAGAAAGAGTGATCCTCCAAAAATATGGACACATAAGGATTATTCAAGTATACCAAGGATCAAATATACCAGATCTTATTCTAAGGATTCAAAGGTCCAGATTACTCTATAGTAGAAAAGGTAGATGATATGGAACCTTAGGATTCTCAACCAAGGTAACTCACAATCAGAGTTGGAATCTGTAGATGAATTTGATTATGACTATGGGAATGATTCTTCTTATTATGATTACTAAAATATGTTTTTATGAGAGGAAATACCATTGTTTGATCTCATCCACATCTCTTGTTATCTCTTTCTTTTTTTAATAAAATGTGAATATATCTTCTTATGTCTAGTTATTTTTTTTATTTTTAATAAATTTCCATAATTTATAAAAAGATACATTAAATCATCAAAATATTATTAATTTAAAATAATTTAATCTTATCAAAAAATAAAATTCAACTCACACCTTCGACAATCTATCAAATAAAATGAAAATTTTATTTCAAAAATACTTACAATATTTTTATAACACTATAAAAATAATTTATAAATACGTTGTGAAACATAATATATCTAATTTCATATCATTTTTAGAAAAGAATAATCCACAACTGTAAAAAAGTAATTTCATACAACATATAATTTTCCTTGAAAAAACATAATCAGTTAAAATATTTTATTTAATGCATATCAAGATGTAACTGATATGTATTAAATTAATAATACATAATATTTTATAATTAGATGCATAAAAAAAAAATTAATATGTAATTTTTTTAAAAATACATAATATTTTACGCTTACCAAAAATTTATACATAATAAAATTTCAAATTATATTCAATAAAATCTTCTGAATATTTAATAAACTTTTGATATATAATAAAATGATATAAGTTTTTAAATTATAGGATTCCATGAAACCTCAACACTTGATTAATGATAATGGATCGAGAAAGTCACTACCACAAATCGTACTTTAGTCATCAGTATTTTTTATGACCACTCAATATAAAGTGCAAATAAAAGTGTAAATTTTATTAGTACAAGCTAAAAGTGCGGATAAATATAAGTTTTATCAACTCTATAAAAGTCTAGATTAAGGTGTACCCTTTATGAGTTCATTTACTAGCACTCATAAAAGTGCAACATTATCAGCGCTTTTATTAGCACTAAAAACATTTAATAAAAAAAATATAATTAATATAAGTAAAATTATCCTATTTATATTCAAAAAAATATTTTGATTCTTATAAATTGTTTTCACAATGCATGTATATAATTAAAATACATATGATATATTTATATATATATTTTTTAAAAATTCCAAAAATTATATAAATTTAAATGATCTATTTTTAATATGTGATATTTGAATTTATATATATGTATATCAATGTCTGTGCATATATTTGTATTCATTATGATATGTGTATGTGTGTGTTTTCTATATGTATATATATATATTTATATCTATAGATGTATGTATGTGTATGTCTTGTACCAACCCAGGTCAACCCCAAACTGGTCACTTGTGTCGGCCAGATACAAGGCCAAAGAGGCATTATCAATCCTCAAAAGATAGAAAAAAGTGAAAAGGGATTCATTGAGAACAAAATAAAAGAGTTTTAACTAATATAAATAATAATATAGAGGAAATAAATAGAGACGCCCAATTTAAATAGACAAATAAATGAAAAAAACAATTGAACAACATCTTAGAAGAATTGAGAATACAAAAAATTTGAAAATACAACCAAATGAGGTGAACATTAAGAATCCATAAGACCCAAGGGCCACCCTTCGATCCCAAAAAACCATCTTTGCCCATGGAGATCGAAAAAAAATAAAAACCTTCACCTTAATATTTAAACACTAAAAAATTATAGGTGTGAGTATTATAACTCAGCACACATGACCAAAAAAATCTATTCCAAATTTCTTTCCATTAAAAACAGAATAACCAATCCCAAGATTGAAATAAATTATATAAAACTAGTTTTTTAAACATTCTCATATTTAATACAAAACAGGGACCATATCCCTTTTTCATGTAAAACCAAATCATTTTCCTTGAAGAAAACATTATCCTTAAAGAATATAAGGGTGATTGTTTTTCTTAAAATGAGGAAAAGAGAGCATAACGAATTTTCATAACATTATCTATAAGAACTGGTATATTAATAAATCACATTTAACAAACTATAACACTATAAAAATATATAGAACCAATGATCACATAACAAGGGAAATGGAAATTAGCCCATTTGTGTAACCAGCCAAAAAAATCAGCTCAATCATCCACTATCAACAACTAAGGGAGAAAGTACACAAGAGAACCTAAGAGCATAGTGTATAAGATAGACCATACTAAACATTTGACTCATCTCGTAGGCATGCCTCACCCAATGAAATCAATTATCACCCATACACTAGATTCTTTCCCTACCTGGCCTAACTGAGGGGAACTATCCTAAAGCAGAGTAACTTCCATAATAAGGGCCACTAGCTACAACACAATACTAAACTAGTGGAGTAACCATTTACTAAAAATATTTTATATAGGTGAGCTTCACATATTAAGATTAAAGTGGGGTGATACAATCAATCAAAACAAGAAACCACCCACATATACATATGTCACACACACTAGCAACACCACAAATAACCCCAAGGATCAGTCCCTTTCCTTTTAATCATTTTTTCACAAGTAAGTCCACATTGAGGATATTCCACACTACTCAAAAAAACCAAAGAATAGATATTATCCTAAGGGAGATTTTACAAGAACCCATACTACAAAATTTACAAATGGGACTCAGGAAATCATTATGAGACCACCCATTTCTAATCAAATCCCACACATCATTAACAGTTTCAATCCAACATAGAAACCCATTTAAGAAACCCAAAACATAATTTTATAAAAAAATATACTTTCAAAGATAAAACCATGCATAAAAAATAACTAATCAATCACAAAAACAAACACGTAATTTTAACATACACATGGTGTACAACACGTAACAAAATAATTTCATTGACATTAAAATAAGATGAAAACCACCGCATTTCATATTGAATAATTATTATAAAAATAATACATCACTAATTAACATATATAAATGGAGAAAAAAGAAATTAATAATGATTCTTAAATTAAAATGACAAGTGAAAAGGTAAAACTACCTCAATCCATAATCACTTCAATAATACCTACCCAAAACAACTCTGTGATGGAGCAATGAAGAAACAACATCCATGGAATATATTATAAAAAACACTAATATTCCACCACCATAGGTATCCAAATAAATTAAAATGTCTACTATGGTTAGTGGATAAAGAGTAAATGGAAGGAAATGAATGGATAAAGAGAGGGGAGTTTTAACCTTTCAATCAGGGTGTTGAATAACTAAGATACCACTGTGAAATCCACTTAGAGGAGATTAGAGTAGAAACAAAACTCCATTGAAATCTTTTAGATCATTTTATTTGAATAAGGATGTCTAAGGGAAGAAAATCATATTAAAAATAAGGATAAATGTCAAAAAAATACCCTTCATCGTGTGGGTTTCATGGTTTGATCACACAGTTAAACAAATTATGTGTAATCTTTGCAATTCACCACTATCAAGTGTTGCATGGGTGACACAACTAAGTTGCATGGTTAGTTTAAAAATGTGGATTTACAATGAGAAATGTTCACTCTTAGTCTCCATGGTTAAACTAATTGTGCACCTTAACTATCCGACCAGAAAAAAGATCCCAAACATAACCCTTTTCACCCTAAACTCATCTAACTCAAGGGGATAAACTATCCAACAAATATAACCCATAGAAAAGTGCCACTAGGGGTGTCAAAAACATCCCACTATGTGATTTTATCCCCATACCCTTGACACTATCCAAGAATAAGGCCAAAACCACCAAGAATCTCCATTGAAAAAAAATTTAAATCCGGAAAACCCAAAATAGGAAAGAGTTATCAAGAACAAAAGATAAATCAAACAAAAAACACAAAAATCAGGGTGTGACAATTATCCTTGAAATTATTCTTTCTACCCCCAAAAATCCACAACATCTCTAGTTTATCAGTCAAATAAAAATTTGTTCATACTTGCATGTTCCAATTTCCTAAATTCAGAAGCAACTAAACCATCACTAAAATCAAAACATATGACTCTACCAAAAACAAATTAAAAAACCAAAACTACTTCTCAAAAAACAAAAAAAATCATGTAATAAAAATCACACAAACATACCATCGACAAAACCATTGGCGTAGTCAAAAATAAAAAAATCCACCCAGATAGGAAAGAAAAAAATTTAAATCACTCCAAATTAACCCACCACATGGGAGATATGAATGGACTCCCTAATATTTTAGAGAATCATTTAGGGTTTTAATCACCACCATCCATAAAAAATTGACACTCATACAAAAATAAAAAAACACAAACCCTGGTAAGAACCAAATAAATACAACTCACCATGAGATTCTCTTTAGACTGACAAGCCACTTGCATAAAAAAAATTTATAAGATACAAACACCTCACCATCATTCATCCCACATAAAAAGTAGAATGAATAGGGAACACAATGGAAAACAACTCTACCCAAGATAGAAAAAATTACAATATCCATAAGATAGTCATTCATTTAAAAAATGGTTTTTAGATGATCCACAATCCAACCACTACATTTCAATCAACCAGTAAACACCACAAGAGACCATCGCTAAATTTTATGGAAAACTATACAAGAAACAACCACTTTAAAGGAAGGAACAATCAAATTTAAGGGGATATCAAACAATACACAGTGCATCCCATCACTCTAAAAAATGGGCTAGGGTGTCCTATAAAGGGGCAGTTCTAGCTCCATATTGTTTCCGAGAGACACCCTCACAAAACCGTTGTAACGTGACCTAGGAATCCACATGTACAACATGTATTTTGAGTACTTGAACACTACAACTTATTATGACAAAGATTTCAACAATGATGATACAATAGGATCCTACGCCCAAAATTAGTTGATAAAAGATTTGAAAGACTATGAATTCCCCCACCACTGCCACCAACATCAGGACATTTTCTAAGATTCCCTTCACTACTTACAAAGATAATAAGACGGTTGGATTCATTAATAACACCATTTATCACAGCTTCAACCCAAACACCTTTTCTCATAATGTAGGTAAAGGAGGTTAAACCAAACTTCGACACCTTCAACTACAAATCAAGACAATATCCATGCTCAAAATACAAAGCCTTCCAAGAATCGTTTGTATCCCACTCTAGGAGATAAAGAACTAAATCATCAAAATGATGAATAAACTCCAACACTGATCCATCTCCTTTCTAAAGGTAGTATATCTCCATCATATTTTACACCTTTAAAATTTCATAGAAATACTTCCTAATAAAAAACTCCTTGAAGATATCCCATGGATGGTATACCAGAGGCTTGTTCCCCATAACCTACTTACACAACCTTCATAGTGGTCCATAAAGCATAAAGGTAGAAACAATCACATTTATAGATTCAGGGAACTTAATAAAACTAAATATCCTTTGGATTTTATACATCTAATCTTCCACTTTTAAATAATCTTCCTGACCATAAAATAGAAGAGGATTAAATTTTTGAATCTCAAGAAGGAAATCCTTAGGTTGATCAACTAGAGGATCTGCTAACAGTGAGCCACCCATAACTGCACCTCAAATATCTATCGGGTATTGGGAATGTATGTACAATAAAAAATAAACCCAAAAATTTAATCAAAATAAATTAACTGAAAATAACTAAAACCTAAAAACCCACCAAAACAACATTCAGAAATCAGAAGATAATGTGCTATAGAACCATCGATTCTTAAAGAATCATATTTTCATTCTTTAGAAAACACTATTGAAAAATAAAAATCAAAGTTGATTGGAATCACACTCACCAATGGTATTCCATAGATCCTCACACATGCATATTACCCTTCTAATTTGGGTACACATCCACTCATTGAATCAATCATTCACATCCTCACACACAACGTTACATGTGACTACTCATAAGAATACAAATGGTTAAAAAAAGACCTTTCCATTTTGAAAAAAACACACAACCCATATTTCTAATTGTCATTCCACATAAAATTTCAAATTTCACAAAAATATTTTCAAAATCTCACTAACCACCCAGTCAAAAACCATCTTGAAACACTACACTTTAATCCATTTTATTTTTATTCATACTAAAACTATCATGAATTCCATCCAAAAATCCAATTTTTCACATTAAAAACATTTCCATCAATTCAAAAAATATTATTCATAAAAATTATATTTATTAAAAACTCATTTTATCAAAAACTAATTCTCAATTAAAAAAGATTTCCAAAAACAAATTAAAGATAAACTAGAAAATTAATTTTCCATATTCCAAAAACCAAACCATAACCACTTCAAAAATGGTCTTCCCAATATCAAAACAAGGATTTCAATTAATATTTCTCATGATCGATACAGATAAAAAACAATTCTCAAGGGGAAACTAGTTTTGATGGGTGACTTTTCCATATAGTTGGAAGTCATATTACAATAATTACATCATCATAAAGAGTAGTTTAGGACCATTTCCTTATATCTACAGGGCTTTCTAGGACATGTGAACTCATTAAGACACCTAGTCCAACTCATGATCCATTTTCAAAAATAGCAAAAAATCCACAAGAACTAAATAAATCAAATAAAAATCACCCACCCAAGATAAATCAATATTTGACACAAAATGTTTTGGTTAGACAGTCCCTCATACCTACACCCCATGTTTTGAATGTACTTCTCCATATACCCTGACATCCCAAATAAAACAAATTTTCTCTAAAAGCTAATTCCCTAAAAGAACATAGTCACTGATACCATTTTGTCATGAACCATCGCAAGTTGACCCAAAACTGGTCAAAACATGTCACCTGAGTTGGTGTGAGACATGACCCGAGTGGAATTCTCGATCCTCTCTAGAAGGAAACAAGAGACAAGGGAATAAATGAAAATGAAAATGACATATTTTTTCTAATAAAAATACACATAACATTAGAAATAAATTCAAAAACCCAATATAAATTAAAAAAATAAATTAAAAAAATAATTGAACAACATCTTACAAGAACAAAGAATACTACAAAACCAAACCAAATCAGAAGAAAACTAAGACTCAATGTGACCCTCAGCGTTAATATCTCTTCCCAAAAACCAAAATTTTCCATGGTCAATAAGGATAATCTATAAACTCCATTAGAAGATATAAATAAGAAAAAAATATAGGCATGAGTATTAAATCCTAATATTCATGTCTGAATAATTCTATTTCCAATTAATTTCATTTAAAAAATAGATAATAAATCCTAGGATTGAAATAAAATATATAGAAAAATATTTTCACACATTATCCTCATTAAAACAACACATAGAATTTCACTTTTCAAATTAAAATAAAATTTTATTCTAATAAGGAACCATTAGCCTTTTTGTGAGAAGGATTGTGGTTTCACATAAAATGGTAGGAAAGGTAATGTAAAAAAATTTCAAAACACATTATATCAGCACTGGTAAACCAATACATAACTTTTAAAAAAGAATAAAAATATTCAAGGATACATAAGAAATGACCACAAAACAAGGGAAATGAAATATAGAATATATATGTATCCAACCAAACAAATCATCTCAATCATCTACCACACATAACTAAGTGTTGAAATACATGGACGAAACTAGAAACTCATTGGATAATCTATACCATACTAGATATCTAAATCATCCCATAGGAATGACTCAAATAATGGCATAAATTCTCACCCAAGTGCTCGATTCTTTCCCAACTTGTCCAAACTAAGGGGAATTATCCCATAGTAGAGCATGTTCTATACCAATGTCCACTCGCCCGAGAACAATCCTAAACTAGTGCAACATCCATTCACTGATTTTTTTAACTATTTCTAGTTACCATGTCAAGAGAAAAGTTTATCGATCCAATCAATTGAAACAATAAACAAACCAAATATACATATATCAAACACAAAACCATCTCATAGAAGAATCACAAAGAAGAATCACCCCGAATCAATCCATGCATCAGTCCCTTGACTTTTAAAAATTTGATCACAAGGGAGTTTAATATGAGGACCTCCCACAATATTCAACATGAACAGGGCCATTAGATTATCGAAATGGAGTTTTCATGGGAACCGATTTTACAAAAGTTCCAAATGGACGTCAAAAACACTTTGATAAACAACCCACTTCCAAGAAAATCCAACACATTTTTTACAAGTTCAAACCCACTTAGAAACCCATTTAAGAAACCAAACCCATCATTTTATAAACCAAATACATTTACCAATAAAAAACCATGATTTAAAAATTAAAAATAGCTCACAAAATCAAAATATACATTTTATTAAACACATTGTGTGAAACACTTAACAAAAACATTTGTATACTTTAAAACAAGAAATAAACCCCCTTATTTCAAATAAAAAATTATTCTAAAAAACATACATCTCTAATTAACATATAAGGAATGTTTGAGAAGTAAGAAATCTATGATTCATAAATTTAATTGAAATGTGAGATATAAACACTACCTTAAACTACAAGCATTTCAAGAACACCAACTCAAAATAACTCCATGAAGGATCAAATAATCATGAAAATCCAAGTTAAATATTTAAAAAAACCTAATTTTTTAACACCCAAGGTATCCAAATCAACTAGAAATGGATGCTATGGTTAGAGGAGAAAGTGAAAATTGAAAGAAACAAAAAAGAGAAAGGGAGGGGATCCCAAACCATTAAAAGCATGTGAAAATTGTGACATTTCCCACTGTCAAGGGTCGTACGAGCTGAAAAATTATGTTGTTTGGTTAGATTAACCATTCAGCATAACCAAGCGACCTGTGAGCACATAGGATTCATGGTTAAACTAACCATGCACTTTAACTATGTGACCTTGAAAAATTCCCCAAAAATCACCCTTTTAACCCAAAAAATCATCTATCTCACTGGGAAAACCATCTAATAAATATAAATTACAGATAATTTTCACTATGGTTTTCAGAAACTCCCCACTATTCCATTTTCTCCCCATACTATTCACATTTTCACGAATAGGGATAAAACCATCTAAACACATAGGTCTATCCTAACCTAAATGCCCAACCTAAATAATCAATCATGCATTTCCTGGCCTATTTAATGTCCTTAAACCTTCTTGTTGTGCTCTTGTATCCTCATCGGTCCCACCTACCCAATGGATCTAGTTGTCGTTGACACATTCTAGTCGCTATCTATAGCTGGGTAAACTATTATCGCATCACTACTACTTCATAATTGAAAACACACTACAAAAGACTCCTTAAATCCATCCTGCTGTACCACAATGCTGGCATCTTGAAAAGGTCATTGAAACTACACAACTATTGGACAACAATGAACATGGACTCCCCACTTCCCCTTAATTTCACAGACTCCTTCCATTGAGAACCCCTTCGATCCATCCCACCATAAACCGATGCCAACATCTTACAAACATCACTGAGCCTGAAACTCTTCCTAAGACGCAACACTAGTACCTTCATCATCACTACTACCCCATTAATTGGGGCCACTATGGTTAGTCGATGATTGAACCCCTGATTTTATGCACAAACAAAACCCCATTTTCCACTCAAACTGGGGATCATGTGCCTAAATAATAAATATACTTATTATATTTATAATTATATAAATTTATATATTAATAATAATATATATATAATTATATAAAAAAAATTTAACTACATTTATTCATAACAGTTGGTGTTTGCCTCAATGGTTGAGGACACAGTAACATTGCATCCTGGTTTCTGGATCTATTCCCATCGACTATATTTCCTTAACTTATTTTATGGGGGGTTACTGTGTGGCTGGTGTCATGCCAGATGTGTGAAAGTTAAACTTTTCAAGAGGGTGGTGTGCAGGGGATAACCGCTTAAGTGGGTGATTAAATGGTGTACCTTTCAGCAATGAGGGGCCAGATGAGGTCATTCGAATGCGTGGTCTAGTGGGGTGTGAATCTGATTGTGGTATTCATGGTTATGAAGTAAGTGGGAAGGGTGTAGGGTGGCAGGGGTTGACAGATCTGGTCATAATAGTGGCTATATATTGGTTGATGGGGGATCTAGGATGCAAATCATCGGGCATCAATGATTTATTTTTAGGGGGTAGTGTAATGATGGCTTCGTTCGAACTAGTAGGCTAGGAGAAGTACACATTATGGTTGACCAAAGTCATTCTTGTGATCGACGATGGTAGGTTACACCCATGGTTGAGGCTTCGATGTGGTCTTTGAGCAACATTATTGGTGAACCTCTATTAGATGATGGTGTTAGTGGTTTGATAGGAATATTTTTCATAGGCATTGGCTTTCATGAACCTGAAATAATATTTATGGGGTATGTGGGTCATTTTATTGGTGTGACTTAACCCTTGGGGGGGGGGGGGCTATGACGTGCTCTTTCGACTTGTGAGTGTGTTGTGTTTGTCTTTTTTGTAGTAATTGTACCCCTAATTACTTAATATATATTTATTTAAAAAAATAATTATAAATAAAAATATATATTTAAATAATTATAAAATTAAAATAAATATATGTATTATATTTATAATTTTATATGTAAATTTATAAATTTATGTTGTTATATAAATATATATAATTTTATAAATATAAAAAATTATATAAATAAATATATTTATTGTCATATAAAAATATTTTTAAATTTATTTATTTTTAATTATAATTATAAATATATATATTTAAATAATAATTTATTATAATAAATATATTTAATAAATAAATATATTTATAAAATTTAAAAATATATATATCAATATATTAATAAATACACCTATATAAATGTATAATTATATATAATTATGTATATATATTTAATTATTTAAATATATTAATAATTATATACAAATATTTATAAATATATTTATTTATAATTATAATTTTAAATATATATCATTAATTATTTTTATAAATATATATTTAAAATTCATTTCAAATATTTTTCAATTTATAAAAAAAATCGTATATAATTATATGTATTTTTATATATTTATAATTGTATTTATAAAAACATATTCATACTTCTTTAAAAATATTTACAATTATATAAATATTTATTTATAATTATTACATTTAAATTTTTTAATTCTGTTAATTATATTTTTAAAACTAGGTTATTATCAGAGCTAAAAAACACAGATAAAACATATCTTTAGTAGCGCTAACAAAGTGGTTATAATGATCAGTTTTATCTATGCTTATTATTTTAGCAATAATAAACTCGCTCTTTATCTGCACTTTTTTAAAAGTATAGATAAAACCTTTAGTGATCATTTAAATAGTACCCAAACATAGTTCTCCTCACTCATTTCATTCTAGGTCAGGTGGAACTGAATCTTTGTCCTCACTCTCTCTCGATCATCTTAAATGAATCGACACCATTAAAAGCCAAGTTATGTTATTAATTGTGATTTGTCTCTCCCCCTCAAACATCTTTTCTTTTTTTTTTTAATTTTACCAAATGGTTTGAACAGTGCATGCGAGTGATCTTAATTTCAATGAATCTACCTAACTGATTCTCCACGTAATCTCCATTTCCTCGATCCATTGTTGGTTCACCCATTCATCATTATTTCTCACTCTTAGTGCAATAAGCTCCTAGTTGGGCTCTTCAAAAACCCATCCCACTTCTCATGTAAGGTTTTGGATCCAATTGAAAAGTAGATATAATTTTTATGGTGAAAAAATGGTAATATACTCTATATTCCAGGTATACCTTCTTCTCACATGGAATACAATCAAACAACTCTACCCATTATATTATATTTCCTAGAATAAGAACCTCAATCATTTTAATGTCTCTTTATTTGTTTATAATTTTTTTATGAATTATTAAATGAGTTTAATTTATTTTTAATGACTTTTCCCAATTTTTTATATTTATATCACTTGAAAGAAATTATATCCAGATACTTTTGATACTTATAAACATACACATAATTTATATTTTTAATTGTTTATTATAAGTTTGTTCTTAATAATTTTATCCTGTTAAGGAATTAAAAAGTTTTCATATATATTTTTAATATTATTTAATATCTAATAACATTCTTATATATATATATATTTATGGATACTAAATTGTTATATATTTTACCCATGCGATTTGACATGAAAACATGGGTTATGCACATCAATACATGAGATATTGATCATGCATAAGAGTCTTGCATGTTAAATGAGAGTTAATTAAATATCAAGTGATTTTACTGAAAATCAATTTAAGAATCTAGCATTACACCAAAAAATTCAATTAGAGAATGATTATTAAGATATAACAATATCACAAGTCATGTGAAGAGTTTATATAAGGTTATATGTAGAATGAACTATCACATATGAGTGAACATGAAGTTACGATATAACAAAAACATGGGTAGAATTAATTGCTTACATGTCGTTAGTAGTTTATATTATATCACATCCAAACACATATTACATTTTCACCAATTGAGTGTGACTATGTAAACACAAGACATTTCATTTCTCTAATACCAACATACCTTAAAAAACCAATCCAACATAATGAGAATTGCGATGCTCAGATCCTCTACTACTTTTAAACTCCAACCTGCTACACTATATGATGAGTATTTAATAGTAGTTTATCTTCTTGATATTATTATTCATTCTCAAATAGTAAATGGTAAATAAAGTTATTTAATGGTTCTTGATTCAAGATCATAGTATTTTCTAGTTTATTAAAATGATATTTGATTTATATAGTGATTTACCAAGCTCCACAAGAAAAGTTTTTCTTTTCTATTCTTGTTAATGATGAAATTAAATGAACAATAAATATATATAAATATAAGTACATTATTTCATATAATCACACAATGATGTGTTAATATGTGCAATGAGATGGGTGGTATCTATATTTATAAACACATACATGTGTAAGGAAGAACAGTAGTTTAGAACACACAATATATATCATGAACATGGTTTTTACTTGTTGTTCATAAAAATAAGATTCTTGAAATGGTATTCTCAAATATTGGTAGTGCTTGAAAAATTAAAATTCCATGATTTTTATGTTTTATGTTTATTCCATCCTTTATAAAAGGTGATTTAATTTTTCAAATCCTTGTTATGATGATAGTGATATTTTTTTGTGACTTTGAAGTGGTTTGAAATTTTTTATTTGATTTAATAAATGTAATGTTTTAATATGGAATGTAAGGTTTAATTAATTAAATTTATTATAATGGATTGTTGAAAGTACCCTTTGATAGAATTTTCACTCTTTGAAATGAGAATTGAACATGTTAACCCCAAATTGAGACTTTGGTTTCATTTGTTTTAAATTCAAGAGTTTCATCGAACATTGGGTTCAAAAGACCATGTGATTGAGCCCTATGAAAAGATTCATCATTTTACAAAAGATCAACTTAAGATCCAACGAATCCTGTCAATGAAACACTGCCAAGACCTCCACATACTAAGTTAAGAATTGAATAAATAGGAACTCCTACCTATTATTAATTTCATTTACTCAATTACATTTCTAGATCTTGTCTATGTATTTAATAATATGATATATCATTGAATTAAAACAATAGGATATATTTATTATTTTAAATAAGAGAAATTTTATTTAGATTGTTTGTAACATTATAGATTTTATATATTTGTTTCCGTCATTGATTTCCACCACACAAAAAAAAACAATCATAATACCCATCATGCACCACTTATTATCTTAGAACAATTAATTCATGTATGTTAAATGATAATTTAATAATGGCCTTTTATGGGTCCCATGATCATACTTTATGGGTGTTTATTTATTTTTAAAAATATAAATATTAATTAATAGTATATAATGGAGATAAATCTTAAATGAATTGGTGTCTATCACATGAAAAAAGAGTATGATGATAGTGTGATAGATTTTATAATGTTTGAAAAAGATAATGCATATGAACCTTCTCAAATCCTTTATTCAAGTTTTAATTGATGTTATTCAAGACTAATTAGAATAGTGGAGTTATAAGAACACTCGAACTATCAAATAATAGATTGAAGTAATAAATGCTGGAATAAACATTGGAATAACTGAATGTAGCAAGTGACTAGGATAAGAATTTGTTTTTTATATCATATGATATTATTATAAGTGTGAACAATAATTAATATCGTATCGAGGATGTTATTTTAGGTTTGAACATAAATTGAGATCATATTGAGGAAATGGAAATTCTAGTTGAAGATGAACTTCATTATTGTCCTTTTTTTCAATATTAAATATTTATGAAATCATTCCATTATATTCCAATTGTAGTAAATATAAATAATTTTCGACTATTCTAAAGCTATATAATTAAAAATCAGGTAACATATGGATTGATTCCAATTTTATAAAACTACTTTCTCTCCTGAATGATATTATCTCCTAAGATAATGAATTACATTTCAGAATATATAATGATAAAAAATGATACATTTAGTCGTTTTCATCTATGAAAGAATACATGAATGTCCAAATGATTTTATATATTTTACAAGGACCAAAAATAAATTAAACATTCAAAAAGTGTGGTGCCTCTTGATACAAGTAGGACCAATAAGTTCTTATAAGATTTATATGTTCATTTCAAATTAATCCAAGGTTATGGTTACTATATGGAATTGAGGATACCAAAAAGAAATTAACATGGAATTCAAATATAGGAAATAAATATGGGAAAATTCATCACCTAATATAGTCCCCTCGGTGGAAGATAATTGATCATGAGTATCCTGAATTTGGAGATGATCAAAGAAACCTTCTTCATGTTCTATCTATAGATGGAGTGAATCATTTTTGTTTCCAAATATGTACTCACAATACATAAACTGTTATGTTGGTAAATTATAACATGCCACTTTGGTTATGCATGAAATCAAAATACATTATATTTTCTCTACTTATATTTGGACAAAAACAACTAAGTAATGATATTGATTTCTATTTGGATCCATTAATAAAATATTTTAAAATATTGTAGTATTCAAGTGTTACATTTCATAAAGATTTTAGAAGTAAAAATTTTATATTGAGATCAATGTTTTATGGGATGATAAATGAATCTTTTACTTTTGAAAATTTGGTAGGATATTAAATTAAAGGAACTCCAGGGTTTTGGATTTCTAAACAATGTATAAAGTCATTTAGGTTGAAACATTCATCAAATGATGCATTTCTAAGACATCACAAATGTCAACCCTAGTGACATAAGTACCGATATTGCATATCCTCATTTAATGAGAGTAAAGAAGAAGTTAAAACACTATCTTTAATAAAAGGTGATCAATTACTTGAGAATGTAAGAGATATGGAGAATAATTTTTCTAAAAAAATTCAAAAAACACATAAAAACTAGTTTGAAAAAGAGATATTTTTTTGAATTAGCATATTACAATTGTTTGTTTTTCAAAATTTTTTTATATTATACAGGTTGAAAAAATTTATATGGGGGTATCATTACCACTTTACTAAATTCTCCTAAAAAGTTATTTCATTAAGGAAACGTTATACATGATTGACATGGCGATAAGAAAAGAGATGGAACTAGTGAAGAGTGAAATACAAACTCTTCTTCCTCCTGTCACTTTCACTCTCTCCAGGTATGGAAGATATTAGTTTTTCAAAATGAATGATGTAAAGTTTCCATACATGTATTCATGATATATCAAGAATGTTTTTTCAATGAAAATTTAAAGTTAAAAGTTCTGAAACCAAATGACTATCATATTTGGCAAATTATCTAATGCATATTGTTTTAAATTTCATTTTACCTAAAAAATTAATTCATATATTAATTAATCACAATTTATTCATCAAATATATATGAAAAAAAGTTAGAGACTGAGTGAAATTTTCAACTATGGAAAAGTAAATTGCTATTATATTATGTGAATTGGAGATCATCTTCCCAGCGACATTATTTGATATTATGTTTCACTTGATGGTTCACTTGGTTAGATATATTCGACTATGTATACTTATAAATAATATATGGATGTACCCCCATTGAATGGTATATGAATATTTTAAATGGTTATGTCAAAAATCAAAGTCACCTTGATGGTTGTGTTGTTGAGGGATATGTTGTTGAGGAAGTTATTGAATTATTTAGAAACTACCAGTATGATGTGGAAAGAATTGTTCAACTAAAATCTCATCACACCAAGAGTCTTGTGGGTATTGTAATTTCTAGAATACATTTTTTCACAATTACGATAAAAGGATGGGACTGGGATCATGTTTATTTATTATATAATAGTTTAGTGGTTTTTCCATATTTTGACATAAAAAAAAGTAATTCTTAGGAATTTGAATCAATTGAGGGATGAATGATGGATATCAGATACATATAATCACTATTTTATAGGATGGTTTGGAGGCCATATTTTTGTGGAGTCAACTAAAAATCCTAATTCAATATCAAAGTGACTTCACTGGAAAGCCATAGCACCATGTGTTCAGGTATTATCTTATAACAGTTATGTTATTAATGGTTATACATTCTATAAAATTGAAAATTTGGAACATAGTACCATAAAAAAGAGTGGAGTTACACTTGTGGTTGAATCAGTGAATGTATATTTTACTGAGGATACAAATCAAATTTATGGGAATATTTCATACTTTAGAATCATCAAACAAATGTTGGATTTGGATTATAAAACATTCAAAGTGCCAATTTTTCATTGATATTGGATTGATAATAGGAGTGTAGTTAAAATATATGAACTGGGATTTGTGAATTTGTATTTCAAAAATGATAATAGATTATAACTCCCTCAGAGGTAGTACAATGTTTTATGTTCTAAACCCTTAAAAAGAAAATGGTCAATTTTTCTGTTATCGACCAAAACCACTAAACTGGTAGATGCCAATTCAACACATGATGAACCATTACGGCATCCCAATAATTTCATAGTGGTACCAATATAGACAAGGTCTTATATGTCATATGATATCACATTGAGGTGATATAGATACTCGGTAGATGGTTCAAATCCCATCAGCTATTTTTTAATAAATAGAGTTCAATAATTGTGTTATATTTTTTATAATATGCATTTGGTTACCCTATATTTTTTATATTAACTTCTATATTTATATAATAGAAATTAAATTTTCAACCACTCCTATAGATAATGACTTATGGACATTTCAATTAGCCCAATCATGAGGAACAAGGGGTTTCTCAACAAGCTGATGATCTCAATGGACATGAACACCAACCTTCCACACTTTTGGATTTTTCAAATCTAGAGGAATAACATTTTGACGATGTTGAAGTTAATGAAGTGGTATATAGATTTAAACCTATGTACAAGAAAAAATAAGAGTGTTATAGCACTATGGTATTAGTAAAAATTATTATAGTGAGAAAAAAGGAATCAAATTCCAGGTTGTATGGAATGCATGTGGCAACAATATTAACCCCATCAAGGATATGTTTAGTAGTTACATTGGTCTCACCAGTCAAATGAGGTTTTTATTGATGTATAGTCATGGAAAATTTTTGTTCCTACACTTATGGAACTAATTTGGGAAGTTATTTGGGTAACATTATGATATACATTCATTAATTTACTAAAAAGTAATATAATGAAATGTTGATTTATTCTACATTGTCCCTTATAGAGTTCATTTATAGTATACGCCTACCAAATTCAATCAGTATTAATTATCAATAGAAAGTTCTATTGAGGCTTCTAGAAAATTCTTACAAGGTATCATATCAAATATGTTGAATGGAAAATAAACCCTCACCCACAATAGATGTATACACACATGATAAACCAAACAACATGGGATGTATTTATTAGTCATCCTAAGGAGACATATTTTCTTGTACATTGTTATTGTTAATACATTACTTAGTTTATTAATTTTATTAATAATTGTTAGTTTATGAAATTTAAATTGGTTTCTAAAAATAAGAAACATGTAGAAAATCCAATGTACTTGTACTATAAATAAAGGATGTGGTATGATTCACTTGGAAAATTTTTTATGTATTTTAAATATAAAGTAATGATTTTATGTGACATGAAAAAAAATATAATTATGTTCCTATATTTATATTCATCTTGATGAATAAATTTCATAATCCATTTCTATTCCCCTTGATGTTCTATAGAAGGTGGTACATGTAAATAAATACGAGATACTAATAGATGGAAACAAAAAAAGTTTGGGAAACAGGTGTAAGTATAACATAATAATTATTTTTTCATTAAATTTGTATTACATAAAAATTATTACTTGTTTTTAAATATGAATTATCCAATATAGACATAATAATCATCCTTTGTTGTACTAGATGAACAACTTCTATCAATGGCCTTGAAATATCCAAAATAGTATGGCTGAGAGGTTTGGGTTTTGGGGTTTCACCCCAAACATATTTTGAGAAGAGAAATTAATAGGTGATTAAGATATAAAAATGAAAGAGATAAAAGAATGATTAACTAAACTATAAGAAAAACTTAATTAGTAGTTGAAGCTGTTAGATAATGCTATGAGAAGTATTTAAAGAGTTTAAACAACACAACAACAATAACTAAATGAAGATCCCCGCACCCTAACCATCTTAGAGGCAATCCTTTCACCTAAGAGGGATGTATTAGAAGTGGGCATCAAAATTTTCATAATTGTTTCTATTTAATGTGAACTATAAAAACATGGATACCTTTCTTGTAAAAATATTTTATACGGTGAAATTGATTGGGGTTTATATCTACCAATACCCACCCATCACCTAGTTTCTAGGGGTACCATGTGCATCATCCAAGGAGATATTCTACAAAATAAAAAACATCCAATCGGTCTTGTGATAGTAAGGATTCACATAGCTCACAAGCCGATTATCGAGAAACCTAATCAAGTTAATAATGGCTATATTCATATAGTCAATAAATAAATTAAAACGTTCATATCATGGTTATTACATCTTTTAAAAATACATTTCAATAAGATGGTATTCATTTCCAATTTATTATTTTCCTAAAACCTTTTAGAATTACTGAAGAAAGACTAGAACAGATGAATTTTATTCTAGATGGAAAAAGGGAAGGGAGTCAAATGTAATGTCGAATCAAATGTATCTTAAGAATCAACCATATGATCAAATATATCATCACAAAGTACCTTTACCCCACGAGTTCTACTTCTGAATTTACTAGAATTAAAGCTTCACACATATATAAAATTAGCAAGTGGTGATGAAACAGTAATTTAATTTCAAGAACAGATGTAAAAAGAAACCATTATAGTATATATTTGTCTTAAGAAGGTAAATGAAATATTAAAGCATTAATGGATACACACCTCAGTTAAATGTATACATGAAGTGTGTTTCCATGATTTGTTTGTCCAATATCTAATCTGATATGATAATTATGACTAAATACAATTCATAATTTTCACAGGATTATATATCAATACAATTTGAAGGAAAAATCCTATGAAATAACTTTGTACTAATTAGTCCACACATCACTTCTACAAAACATTTTTCTTTATAACTAAAGAAATATGATGAAATAGTGAAAAAACTAGCCATAAAGTTTGAATAATAACTTACAGATAACACAATATTATTAATACCCACAATAAAAGGAAAAATCTCCAGAATTTAATCATATCAAATATATATTAATCCATTTCATTAATTATTCAATTTTTTGAAGTTTTAGTTACTCATTACAATCAATTTGGAAACTACAATGCTTATTTTTTGTATTCAATTCATGGATAGCTAATAAACCAACCACAAATGATGATGTTTTTCAATTTTTAATACAATTCATGAAACAATTTACCAATTTACTGCATGTTAAAAATATTATATTATGTTTTAATTAAAATTCTGATATGATCTGTTAGTGTTTAAATATCATGAAAATAATGGAATGAGGAAATCCATGAGCACAAAAATCCTATCTAATTATAAAAATTGATAAGTATTGGGGAATATATAACAAAACTCGTTTACAAAAACATATATAAAAAATTTCATATTTTTTTAATGTATTTTTGGTTCTAGAAACAAACTAATGGAAAATATTTTGGTTATTGTGTTTACAAATTTATGAATGATATCATATTCCAATAACAAACTTGCGTCCTTGAAGAGGTATTTACAGCGATAATAACAATTTCACTTAGAATATTTACTAATCATTTGTTTACATATATTTATTCAATACTAATAAAACCAATTATAGTTATTCACAAGTGGAAATAGATTTATTTATAAATCGATGGGTTCAATACAAGGTGTCAAATTATATAAAGATAACAAGAATAAGTGACTTCATACTACTAATTTAGAGCATTTTCTCACCAATTTTTATACAATTTTTTTCTATTTATTTGTCATTTTTATTTGAAACATAATTTGTTAATATTAATATAGATAATGATGAAATGAATAAATAAACAATGATGATGCACCCATGTACTATGATTATGTACTAAACAAAGATGGAACACTCATCATGATACACATTACTTTTTATACAGTAATGTATTGAACATTATGGTTTATCAAACAATAATATTATTAGATAAATCCAAATTATGAATGCATTTCAGAATAAAAATACATGGAATGTTATGTTGGAATCAACCTCACCTTAATATGATATAAGGTATGCCCAGTATGACTCAAATTTAATTTTTTTTATTTTCAATTTGAAAATTCAGTTCAAAATGCACATAACATACTCAAAATAATGAAAAAAAAATCTATAATGTTTTGAAACAATAGCAAAATAATTCATATGTTATGTGTTATGTGTTGGAATTAGCTTAACATCAATTTGATACATGGTTTTCCCAATATTAAAGAGTTAGTAACATGTTTGGAGTTACTCAGGATCATGAGCGATTAGATATTTGAGGTTGAAACTAAGATAATGGTCGTGGCGAAATGGGTCAATAATGTATAAATACATCATGAAATGTTTAATTCCTAGTACTTCTATAGTTATTGTTTTTGTCATTTTATCTTCTCTTTTATGTTATTTTCCCTATAATTTTTATATAATTCTCCAAGTGTGCCTTTTAATTGAAAATTTATATTTTTTGTAAAAAAAACCATGTGACATGCTCAAAAATGATAAAATACATTCATATTGATTGAAAACTTTATAAAAACAATCTATAAGTAAATTATGACATGTATGAATTAGTTGAACCTCAATCTGATGCATATGGTGACTAGTATGACTAAAATTGTTCCTTTTTTAAAAAATAATTGACATTTTAGTTCAAAAACGTATCCCATACTCAAAAATGAGGAATCACATTAATTTGTTTTTTATAATTTTAGACAAATATCTATATTTAATTTTTGATGTGTATAAATTTTCCACACCTCAATTTAGGAATGGGTTTTTGATCTTTGTTTTTGGTGTTAGTCATCCCCTTGGATTTTAATATCCCTCATGGGGAAATGTTTTGGCTTCTTCAAATCGATGTGGGTTGTTTTGAACGATGATCCTTTGTCTCTTTTACTCTTAATTTTGGCACATGATCCTATCTCTCAGAATCTACATAAGAGAATGATAAATGGTAAACTTGAACCATTATTTGTAAGGAAAGTAAGGGAGGAAATCTCACACTTTATGTTGGAAGATAACATTATGGTTTTCACAAATGGTATGAAAATATCCTTGAACGAACTCATCGATATTATCTCGATGTATTGTTTTTTGAGCGGAAAGATTATAAACGTAGGGAAAATCCATTTTTTCATATACAACTTGTGCATGGGGAGATTATATAGGGATATTCAAGAGATCCTTGGATGCCTAAAGAGGAATCTCCATTTTATTTATCTTGGGGTACTTGTCTTTCCCTGACGTGTTAAGAAATAATTTTTTGTGGACATCATGAATCGAATTATAGGAAGAATCCTGAACTGGAAAAACAATTTTTTATTCTTTGGGGGACATGTCACACTTTTCAATAACATCTTCACCTCCATTACTTTATATGTTATCTCGATTATCAAACCACCAAAGGGGTATATTGTAAGGATGGAGAAGGTTATGCCTACTTTTTTTTGGGACACCAACCAGACTGCATGCTGTCATTGGGCATCTTGGGAGTGTATGACACGACAAGTGGAGGAGGGTGGCATGGGGTTACATGATATTGCGGAAAGAATGAATAGTTTTCAGACAAGAATTTCATGGGATGTCATCATGTGGAGAATGATGTGGGATTCATTATTTAAGGATAGATACATGAATCCTAAATTTTTTTGAGAAGGTAGAAGAACAGGTCAAACCAGATTAGAACAGTGCATGTTTGATCATATTGATGAGATTTATGAATCTACTCGGTGGTTTATTAGAAGAGGAGACATCAGTTTTGGAAGGATAATTGGCAGGGGGAGAGACTCTATTTCTCAGGCTATCCTCCCTTTGATATCTCATTCAAAAAATCAAGAAAGTACCCTATGTTTCTTGAGGCATTCCTTAATGAGGACCTGAAGGCGGTGTTTGATAGTATTATCTTGGTCGAGGAAGGGGATAGATGTTGTTTCACATATTCTAATTTGTGAAATTTTTCCACTCAAATGTTTAGGAGGAGCATGCATGAAGGGTACACTTTGGAGGAGTGGCCTGAAAAATACTAGTGTAAAGAAATTCCTACTAAAATGATCTTCCTTGTTTAGTGTTTTAAGAGAAAGCCTTTACCAATAGATAGAAGAACTCAGGGGAAGGGTACTCGTTTAGCATCACGATTCTTCTACTGTACGAACTCAATGAGGGAATCTACTAATCATCTATTCTCACATAGTGAATGGGTGGTTGAACCCATGTTTTTTTGATTCCCATATTCAAGGATCAGTCTTTAGCATCCCTCCTTCCAAGGCCTCATGTTCTCATTTTTTCGATGTTTTTATTACAAGATCAAGGAATGTAATGTTCAGGCCACCATCCTTGCTTTCATTTGATGGACTACTGGGGAGGCAAGGAACCATGCATGAATGGGTTCTCGCATATATTCATCATTCCTTAATATGAGGGCCTGGTCCTTAATCAACAAACTGATCGTGTTACTGAAAGGGAGTCAACAATGGTCCTCGATGTACAATATGCTCATTAGACCTATTTTGCATGGATGTTCAGGAAGAAGATGGTTTGGATAAAACCCCCCTTCAAGAGGGATGAAGCTCAATTTGGATGGCTCTTTTAGAAACAGACTCATGGGAGGTGGAGGAGTCCAGTGCGATGCATGCTCTTCCATTCTTGTGTCTCATAACATTATATGGTCCGATTAGTTCCCTGGGGGACGAGGGATGGACACTCTTTACTAGTATACTATTATTCTGGTAGCATGACATACAGATGTCCGAAGTGGAGTTAGACTCTGAAGTTCATGTGAAGATGGTATAGTGGAGGCATGAGACTCCATGGGACCTGATTTTATTATCAAAATGTATTATATGAAAACTAACTTGGGTCAAATCATTCATCATTGTTTGAGGGAGACTAATTTTTTTGCAGACACCCTTGCAAGTCTCAGACGTTCAAAAGAGTGCTTAATTGTTTTCGAGAATTTTTTGTCTCTTCTACGGGAGTGCCAGGTCTTTGCATAGAATGATTCACTTGGATTACATTATTTTCGACCTTCTTGAGGGTGTTTTGTAATGAAGGTACAAGTCCTCTTTCCTAGATGATTATAAAAAAGTACATTTCAATCAATTTAGTTCATAAAATGTGTCACTCACTGAGATCCAAGGAAATATTCTCAAATTGTCTTGATACTATTGGAAACTAATTTATATGTCACTTTTGATGCAATGGTATCAGTCACATATCAACCTGACACATTATGTGACCAATATTACTTATATACCATGTTTTTGGTTAAAATAAACATTTTAATAAATTAAAAGTCATGTGGAACTCTTAAAATTATGAAACGAAATTTAAATTGTCTAAATACATTAAGAAAATATTATTTCAGTATTTTTTTATAGGTATGATTTATCAAAACACCAATCTAACTCACAATGTGACTGATATGACTCCAAATATGTCCTTTTATTTAAAATTGACATTTTCAGTTCAAAATACATGACATTGATTCAAAATAATGAAAATAAAATTTGGATTAATTTTATACTTTAGATTTATAATCCGTAAGTAATTTTTTATGTTTATGATTCATCAACACTTCATTCTAATAAATGATGTTACTAATTTGATTCAAAGTGTCTGTTATGAGCTTAAAATTCACAATTTAGTTCAAAAATTTATTTCACTCACTAAAAATAGAGAAAAATAACACATATAATCACTATACTTTATGAAAATGATTTATAAGTCATTCTTGACATGTAGAAAGTTGTCTCTCATAAAACTAACACAAGATATGACTTTTATGAATCAACTTGTGGGTTTTAAGATAAAAATAAAACTTTGGTAAAAAAGAAACATGACATGCTCAAAACTAAGAAAAAATTTAATTCTTTTTTAATACATTATAAAGAAGACCCATAATTTATTTTTAATCTATAGTATTTTTTCCACAACTCAATTTGATAAATTTTGTAAGTGATATGACTGAAAGTGTGTCATTATATTTAAAATTAACATTATAGTTCAAATCAAAAACTATATACTCCAAACAATGAAAACACATTCATATTGTTTTGATATTATAGGAAAATGATCAAAAAGTCATTTTTATGTGTAGAAACAATCAACACCTCAATATGATACACGTTGAGGATGGAATGACTCAAATTATCCTTTATTAGTTTAAAATTAAAAATTTAGTTCAAAATGAATTTCACTCACTTAAAAATTATAACATTCCTATGAATTGTCTTGATACTTTAGTAAAAAAATTCATAAGTCATTTGTGACGTGTAGGAATTAGTCTCATGTTATACCACACATCACATACTCAATATTAGGAAAACACATTTTTATTGTTTTGATATTTTAGGAAAATGATCCATAAGTCATTTGTGACATGTATTAATCTATCACACCTCAATCTGATACAAGATGTGATCAGTGTGACTCAAAGTTTATTTTTTCAATTTAAATTGACATTTTAGAAAAAATACATGTGACATAATAATAGTTGAGTAAAATAATTAAAATTGTCTTGATAATTTATTATAATGATCCATAATTCATTTTTGATTTATAATAAGTACCCAAAACTCAATATGATGCACAGTGTGACCAGAATGATTCTATGTGTCTCTTTTTATTTGAAATTTACATTTTAGTTTAAATCACGCATCACATAATAACAACCATGTAAACATAATTATATTGTTTCAATACTTATATAAAATGATCCATATATTATATATGATGTGTATAATTTAGTTACAGCATAATCAAATATATTATTTGGCTCATATGAATCTAATTTTCCATTATCTTTTTAAAAAGAAAAATGTACTCAAAACATGTATTACTCACAAAATTTGTGAAAACACACTTAGATTGTATTGAAACTATAGAAAATTATACATAAGTCACTTGTGATGAGTCAGAATTAGTCACATGTCAATATTAAAAAAAATTTTAATGGTATGATATAAATTTTGTGTTTTCTATTAAAATTTTCATTTCGGAATAAAAGACACATGGAATACTCAGATCCAAGAAAGCACATTCAGATTGTTATGATATTTTATGAAAATGATTATTAATTCATTTGTGATGTATAAGAATGAACTAAACAAAACTTTTACATAAATTGTGATCAATATGGCTCAAAATGCATCCTTTTGTTTAAAAAACATTTTTTAATATAATTTAATGAATTTATATTTAATTTATTTATTTCTAGTATTACTAAAAAAAAATTCTTTTCCTATATAAGTGGATTCTTTTTCTTGAGTTGGGGTCATTTGTTCGATAATTGATTCCATGATTAGGCTTCTTTATATGGGGTTGGGTGTAAAATACAATGAAATCATTGATGTTTGGGATTGGTTTTTATAGTACTTTATAATGTAATTGTACAAAAACATGTTTGAAATGTTTATAATATATTTTTTATCATCTATTTGTGATGTAATTTTTATTTCAATTAAATTTTGAATTTATTTTATAAAAGTGTATTTACTTCTATAGTTTGTTGTAATTTTAACAACACACTATCGAATTATTTCCTTTATTAGTGATAAAAAAAGAACGGATTAAGGATAATCATTATTAGTGATTTTCTATAAATGATAAAAGTGGATCAATTTTAATGACACATAGATAAAAAAAATTACATTTAAAGTCCACTTATGTAGTCGTACATTCTTGTTGTTACATTAGATATGTCTTAATCAATTCTCATTTTTGATATATTAAAAAAAACATGGAGGGATAGGAAGACGAAATCAAGAAATGGATGTGTAAAATATGGTATTCATAACAAAATACCTCTCAAATGACACTTTCCTTCGAGAATCTAAACTCAACATAAAAAAGAGCTGTTTAATGGTTTACAGTAATTGGGAGTTACATATCAAATAAAAACATACATCAATTATCCTCCAATAACTATGAAATTTAATGGGTAGAGAAAAATGAAAATTTATTTCCTGGAAAAGAAGGATTACATGAATTTCCTTAGCTAACTCCTCGCTTTCTTCCTTTCTTGGATATCTAAAGCCTCCCATTATAAAAATAATCTCTCTAGCTTTTTTAGATGATAAATAATTCTCTTCAAGGACTCATTTTATATCCATGGCTAATGAATTTCATTTAATAAAAAATTAATTGACCATATTTAATATATTTATTTTTATGCACACTTATTCATAGAATATTAGGGGTATTTAATCCATTCTATTTATGCACCTAAAGATTAAATGAATATTCCCTTTGTAATAACCTCTTAAATTATCCCCCACCATCTACAATCCAATGAAGAATCTATAAAACTCCATCTTCTCCAAAGCTATAACCATTGTGAGCATGGATGTCGGGTTCTCCTTCATGTGGATCTTTAATAATAGCAGTGACTGATGGTCTATCACCTCATATATCCATTAATAAAGAATGTCAATTTTCTTCAACCGAGAACGATACCTAGAGTCCTTTTCCAAGTTCAATGAACTTTTAATACCACAAAAAACCTTTTAATCCTTCTGTTTGAATCCAATCTCTTAAAGTAAACACTTTAGCCACAACATCTCATTATCATCCTTTGTAGCAAAAATTTACTCTACATCAATATTGGATAAATTGATGCACTTCTCCATCATTTAATGCAATGATATAGATCCTCTATAAAAACAATAGATGTATCCTAATGTAGAAATTTTATTTTTAGAATCCCTTACCATATTTTCATTTGTATAACCATCCCAGAGTGGATCAGCTCCCCCATAATACAAACATAGTTTCAATGTACATTTAAGATGCCTCGTAATTCAAATGAATGAATCCCAATATTTCTTCTCCATATTGGAGATAAATAATCTAATAATAAAACCTACATAGTTTATTTTTATCTTTGTACACACCATAGCATACATCAAGATGTAAACCACTTAATATTATTGTATCATCTCAATTTCCACAATTTTTTCATTGAAGGATGAACATAAAATCTTACAGATGTTAATATAACCAATTATAGTAATTATCACTAGTTTATATATATATCCATGTTTAAATAGTTCAAAACATGTTCGACATACTTATTTTTAGATATCCATAAAAACTTCATAATTCATCAATGAGTTAACTTCTTCCCCAAAATTTTTTGTGTATCAACCAATTCATTCAAATAAAAATACTTGGATAACAACTTATTCAACTACATGATCTCCATAGAATCCTACCAATTTTTAAAATTTCAGAAAAATATTTTAGTAGAGAAAAAATGTTACCATGTTTAATTATCTAGAAGTAGACACACTTGCCCGCCTATGTTTGCCTATACCCATCCCTCACCATGAATAATTTGAACATCTTGTAGCACTGTCTCATGGATTTTTTCAATATTTAAAACCTCTTATTCATTTTACATATGCATTTTTATTTTCCATAAACCTGAAAACCATTAGTATTTATTGTATAAATCCCCTCACATATATTCCCATGAAGAAAAGATTTATTTATGAAAATATCTTCATACTTCATGTCCAAGCTGGCCATTAATCTAAAAATTAATTAGATTTATGTTATCATCACCATGGGTGAAAATATCCCTTCGAAGTAAACTCATATCTTCTGATGAAATCAATTGGACACTAATGTATCCTTATTCTTGAACCCCTTTCTACTCTCACCATTCTTCATCCTAAATTCCCATTTGTTCCTTAGGGTCTTCTTGCATTTGGGAAATTCCACCAAGTCATATGTATGTTTCTTAATAAAATAATACATATCATTCTCCATTTCATTCATCCACTTTATTTTTTCTAGATGATACATTTCTTCTTGGAATCCATCCAGATCCCCCTCATCATTCAACAATAGGTACTATGCCTCAATATATTTTGTTGATGGAATCCTTCTTCATAATGTTGTTTAAAAAACATTTGGTTTGGGAGGCCCAACATCACATAGATCCTACGATGGTTCAATGACTTCTTGTGGAGAGGGATAAGTATCCATTTTCTTAATATTCCTCTCAACTAGATCATAATATACTTATAATAACTCAACATGCACCTCCTCCTCATCAATGGTCTATAGTACTGGTATACGTGTATGGTCAGTAATTTATTCCTCAACACTTTCACTTTGACACATTCTTGGATTTTTAATTTCCTCGACTATCAAGATCACATGGAACTTGACAAATCTACTTTATATCTTTATCTTCTCCTTCCTATTAAATTATTGTTCAGAACTCCTCATCTTCAAAGCTAATGAAGATGTGGGGAGTTGATCTATCATTTATCTTATTCCCGCTTACTTTGGTTACATGTGAAAAAGATAAACATTCAAATACTCATAAATGATACAAAGAAGGATATTTTCTATAATTCCATTCTATATAATATAACAATTTAAAGGATCTTATGGTGATCTTTTGATGAGGAAGAATTTAACTCGAATGGATTTTTCCTAGAATAAATAAAATTTTTTATCCAAACTCATCATACTAACAACCATATATTTGATGGTTCTATTCATATTTTCTAAAACTCCATTGTGTTGTTGGGTGAATAGGATTGTTCTCTCATGTTGAATTCCTTGACTCATAATGTAGGTATAAAACTATTTGGACATGTACCCTTTTCCATTGTCTGAATTAAGAAACTTAATATTCGTTAAAGTTTGAAACTCCACCATAGAATGAAACGTGTTAAAGTAGTCCTACACTTAATCCTTTATTCTCCAGAATAAAACCCCAATCCATTTTAGATGCACCATCAATAAATATTAGGAGTTAATTATTACCAAGCAGTGAGTTCTCATCAATGGTACCACATACATCAGAGTGGAATAGATCCATCAACTTTGATCTCTTTAATGATGTTTTACCAAGTGAGACTCTATGTTACTTTCCATAGAAGAAGAATTTATAAGGACTGAGTTATACATATTTTTCAATAAGGATGTATTTATTTTAAATCAAAGTATTTTACCAAGTTCCTCTCATGTGGTTGAGTCTCCTATGCCACAAATTGGATGAAGTCTGTCCTTCTACAATGTTAATTTTTTCATCATATATCTTCACACAAGTTTTTCAGAATCATACCACATATGTGTCCAAAATAGATGAAAATTGCTACCTTCATCATATTCCATGCTCGGTTGATAAATATGTTTTCAAAGACATGCCTTTCCATGGTTTTCCCTGATAATAGGTTGGTATAATGACTTAGAACTTGTTGAACCTCCTTCTAGGTGATTATGTAATCAGATTTCTTCTTGACAGGGATATCACCTATTCTAATGATATCATATGAATTGATATTCACCATATTGACTGTACAAAATTCCTTAGATTCGTAAGTTAATAAATACTCATGATGTGAAGTGATGTGGAATGATGGTGTAGTATCAACCACCTTTTCTATATTCTAAATTAATGTATGAAAGCATGTATCATATCCATATTTGAAGAAAAGTGAAATTTCTCTAGTGATGGTAAAATTTGTTTCTTAATTTCTTATTTTCAATTCAATACCTTGCCCTTTTTCTTGTGGTAACATTCTAAAATTATTAATTAACTACCCCCATGGCCCAATGGTAGAATTTTTATATTAGACTCATTCTATATGTGGACTATCTTATTCTTTTTCTTTTACCTCTATTTCCTACCCCTCACCCACCTCTTTATTGTCTCCCTAGAATCTATAGGATGAACGACTATATTGTTGTAACACACATCCTACCATTGGGCCACTTCATTGATGAATTTTTACTTTAAAATTTACATGGTAAGATTTCCTCTTGGTGTCCAGTTTTTGATGGATACCACTAGTGTATGATATTTATTGGGAATATTGAATAGTATATGGTTTACTTGATATTAATCAATTATAGTATTTATGATATTTACAACTTGATTCACTATTCTATAGAACTATTTGGTGAGTTCGACTATAGATACCCCACTCTATAGTTGAATATTCATCACTTGATTGAATAAAAGAATATTTTTTCAAATGGTATTTGATTGGAACATATTATTCAAATTCATCTAAAGTTTGTATGAACTGGTCTTATGAGTAAAATGGTGTCATATGTTGTGATCGATCCATTTTAAAGAGATCCATAATTTTAATGATACCCTCTTTGTAAGGAATTCAAATTTATCATTTTAGTAATTCAATATGATCATTCTTCCCATGGATTTTCCCTCTATTCAATTTAAATTCTATATAATTTAATGAATAATTTAAAAAAATTGTATACTATTGCATCCATAATATTTGAAAATAGTGGAATTGACTTTTGGATCACTGAAATCGGACTCTGATTAATCAATAAGAGATCAAAAATTATATCGATGGTTGTGATTGACCAATTGTGTGGCACACTAGAGAACCATTCAAAAACCTCAATAAAAATGTCAATGGAACAAAAATGGTATCATCTCACCATAGTTTAATCATTGAACATCCATTAATAACACTGTTTTTGATTAATTGATCAATAATAAATTGAATAGGTAGAAATATTAAATTTTATTTCATAGAGAATTAATTTTATATGAATTACCCCCCACCCCTATCCCCATTTTCTTTCTCATGTAGAGATATAAGGGCCCTCACAATACAAAGAAACTCTCTGAATTTCATTGGATGATATAAGATTCTCCAAAATGCCTCATTTTCTTTCCATGGACAATGAATTTCCTTTAATGAATATTATGTTTGCAATATTAAATACATTTTTTAATTAAAACATATACATATAATATCTGGTTTATTTAATCCAATCCATTCATGAACCTAACTATTCAACGAATATACAAGAAGGAGAAACCTATTCACTTACCGATCATTGTAACTAAACATATTAAGGAACATATAGTAAAATATAATAGAGGTAAATTATAAACCATTAAAATTCTTTAAAAATAAAAAATATTTAAAAAACCTTTTATTTATCAATTAAAACTCTCTAAATCCAATTTAAAAGGTTATCTGCCAATAATAATTCATTTATTTCATGAAATTCGAATTAACTCCATTTTTTTAAAAAAATATTTTGGATTCTCCAAAAAATCACTTCATACTTATTTTTAAAGGATTCAATTGATTTAGTATATAATTTCAAATAGACTCACCCAACACCGAGAGACTCACCCACGACTGAGCATCTCACCGAGCCTTAGATTATTCACACTAATAGTTCCATAATTCAAATCTATGTGAATAGAATGAAAAACTTAATTTCAAGGATTTCACATCATCCATATCTATATACTTAATATGCATAATAATTAATTAATATTTCACTCAATAGGTGGGTAAAAAGGATAGAAAATATTTCTTAAATAATACCATGAAGGAATAAAACATCAAAGCCTTCTAACAAACCAAGATTTATGTTTTAAAATTTAATTCTCGAGGAAGGCAGTAATTTTTAGAATATATATAGTATGAAGAAATTATTGTAGAATAAAATTAACAAATAGTCCTTATTCAATAGAGGAATACAAATTTAAAATAAATAAATGTAAATTATAATTGTATGTCATTATTAATTCACGACATACCATCATTTGTATTCCCTTTTTATTTCTATAATCTTGTTATCAAAATGTTTTCATTCAGAAATAAAACTACTTTTAGCAACAACCATGGAACTAATAAACATTGAAGGTTTATGAATAATGTGGTACTTTTTTTATAAAAGTTATCTTTCAACCAAAAATTAGAAGATAAGAATTCGGTATCTGTCAAATAAACAAATAATGACTGAAAAACAAGATAACAACAACTAGTAATAAGAAACAACCAATAATAAATAATTTGATTCTAGAATATTAGTAATTTTCATCTAAAAATCCCCTCAATAGCAGTAGATTTACTCATCAACCATTCATTTTTATCATTCCCCACAAGATATAACATCAAATCATACAAAATTTATCATTAATGAATGTAATATTTAATAATTAATTATCTAAAAATGAAATAATAGTAGCCATAAAATAAATATTTATGATTAAATAATTTATATCATTAGAATGAATTCCAAATTTTAACCATTCTTTTAAAATATAATAATGTGATATTTATTTTTGAATAAAAATTTCATGGAGTGATATCATAGTAAATTTATATTTCTTGCTTGTAGGATTATTACATGTTATAATAATCACTTAATAATATATAAACCCTATTAATTTATTAAATAATATATTAGAATATTTTCATTTCAATACTCATTCGCCAAGTGTTTTTATTTATTACTTTACAATTAATCATATTATGGTATAAGAAAATTTTCTAATGTTGTAGTTGGAACAAGGAGACCACCATTTGATGGTCGATATAGCTATTAATAGCGACTACCAAATGGAGATCTATATATTATTCATGTAAATCATAGAAATCTGCCCTCATCCATTATTCCCCGGTTCAATCATCGCTTCCCCCTCCGAGTCCTCCCACAAATGTAATTATCCTTGATTCATCCCCCCCATTAGTTTCTCTTTTCATTTAGGTCATCTTGACATCCCATTCATTTTTTCCTTATCTATATTGGAACAATACTAGCCCATGACGATGAAGATGAGGAACCCATTACTCTGAATCATCATCAGAACTATCAACTCTACTAATACTATTATTCCCCCCAGATCCAGCAACTATTTTCTATAATATCCTACCCTTGTTCTCAACCAAAATCCACTTAGGTCCATTATAAGGTTCATTTCAGATAATTTTAATAGTCTTGGCTATATGAATTTTTTTTTTCATAAAAAAATTTGTAAAAAAATTTCATTTTGGCATTTGGTTTTAGTTTTTGGGTTTTTAAAACTCATCATGTGATGTTTTTCAGTATAATTTATCTTATGAATCTTTATGTAATTTAAAATTGAATGAAATTGAATTAGAAATTTTGGGTTCTATATTATTTTTTTATTTTTATCAATATATAATATTTTCAAAAAACTTTATGTTTTTGTGTTGATTGGGATTATTTGATATAGTATGTATCCTTTTTAAAATAAAACTATTATTATAATTTTCAATGATACCAATCATTTTATATAGTTTGAACATGACACTACCATACCCTTTATTGACCTTTGTTGAAATTTCTGACGAAATCAATAACCGTGTTGAATCATAGTTTTTATTAGATAATTTGTATGAAATATTTATGATTTTTTTATTCAAATTACCACAATATTTATGATGAAATAATATTTATTTTTTCAATTGTTAAGTAAATTTTTTTGTTTAACATAGTCAGTTAATTATTTAATATTTATTTTTCATTTGACAATATCCCTTATCCAATTTGTGAACAATAATTTGTTTTCTATATTTTTCATTTTACATGTAAGTTGTTTCTAATTTCACTACTACATGGATTAATGATTTTTAAATCATTTAACATTTCAATTTAAACTATTTTTAGAACAATATTTCTAATTTTATTGTCTCCTTTGGAAATATGGTTACATATAAGTCACCTTTGATAGATAAATAATTTGGTTGGATATTCTATATTATCTTCAATGATTATTCAGTGGGTTGTAAAAATTGGTATCAAATATCAAGATATTTTGGTTTCTAATTTCATCTTAAATATTTGTATTATCTTGTTCCCTTTTGGATGGGATGTCATACCCTATGAAGAAAACCCATTTTTATCAAGAAACCACGCTACAATATCATCTAATAATTGGTGATGGTTTGGTAGAACCATATACTTTAATAAAATCATATATTAGCTTCATTATTGTATGTATACACTCACCTTTAGTATTTTTGAATCCACAATATTGAAAAAAAATATTAAATAGTGAAATTCATACATCATTACACTCCCACCTTCTAAAGACATTATTATAGTGAAAACATAGAATTATAAATATGAGTGTGTGAATATGTACCAGAAGGTGTTGTGGGTTACGATAAGAAGTACAAACCAACTTATTAATGGGTATAGACACTCATATACCTTGACAATTAACTCACGGTAATTATGGTAGGGTAAATGATTTCATGAATCTTTCTTATAGTTATTGAGAATTGAATAATTAAGACGAATAACCATATGATTAAAAAATAACATATTTCTAGTGTATTTTGGGTTCCTATGTCCATCAATTTTAAATTCACTAAAGTATTTTATTTATTTATTTCAATGCACTTAACTATTCCAAATTTGGAACTAGATGCATGTGATTTTTTAACGGATTGGTTTTTAAACATTGTTTAGTTTATTTCAAAGGATTTACGCATTAAATTTGCATTATATATATATATATATATTTACTTTCAAACATCATTCTCATGATCTGTTTAATTTTGAATAGATTCCAAAAAATATTTTTGTTTAGAGAAGGTAACTTATTTGTGTATATTTTGATCACCACATTACTATTGGTTCTGGTCATTGATGTATTAGTAGGTTTTCTCATTTTATAATTTTCATGTTATATAGATATATTAAATTCATTATGGTTTTTTTGGATCTTATAAAACAAGATAATTCAATACAAGATGACTTTATTCACTTTACGTGTAATGGGTAAAATGATTTGTGTTATGGATTAAAAAATTTATTTTCCCCTGAACATACTTTATTGTCATTACTTTATTGAAATATTATTTCTAAATGTAAATTATTCCTAGTATTTATGATAAATTTCTTGATTTTTTATTTAATATTGGTTTGCATCAATTTTATTTCCATGATTTTTTTTGTGATTAATGTTTTTCATCATTTGGGGAATGTTATTTTTATTGCCACAAGTACTTGGTAAAAGGTTGGGTCTCATCTATCAATTATCCATGCTACTGATTTTCTTACCTAAATTCATTCAGAAATCTCGTTTAATTTTAATGTAGTGTTATTTGTTTTTTCATAGTGTTAAAATAATTTTAAAGTGTTATTTTAATTTTAATAATCAATTTGAAAAAATGTTTAATTTTTCAAAACAATTTCATATGTTAAAAGAAAAGTCGTTTTTGTTTTTGTTTAAATTTGTTTATTAATTTGTTTTACTTCTCATTATATAGTTTCTCCAGGACAAGGATTGATGTTATAATGGTAAATGTATTAAAGTTTTATATATATTGTGATTAAACATGTTGATTTTATTTTTTTTATCTGGTTGTTTAAAAAAAATTAAATTAGAGGTAAAAACTAGTAAAATGAATTCTTGTTGAAGTGAAAACATTGAAATAAACAATTATATTGATTTAAAAAATTTAGGGACTGAATTGACATCAATTTGTGTTATTATTTTCATGGGATGACCAAAATTGACTTTTTAGTGTTTTAAAACAATAGATTTTGTATGTAACAATTAAAAATATAGAAAATAACTTCATACTGACAAGAAGATAATCTAAAAACTATCTTTATTTTTTTATGATGTTTATAAGTAGAAAAAAATCAATCTAGTATGAGGTGTGCTCAGATCGATCGAATAAGAAGTTTCAGAATATTTAATAGTCTTTAAAAACAAGTGTTATGGGGTCAAAACCTATAAAGTAACACTTGATCTCCATGAAATTATTAAAAAATCTATATTTATTTGTAAAATGCAGGAAATGAAATAGAGTCAATATGAGCAGTCACATGCAGGGGATGTCGAAAAACACATTTTTGTGTTTTGAAACACTATACATGCATGTAATGGTGAAAACCATAGAAAACAACCTAAAATTAACCTAAAATAATAGGAAAAAAATATTTGAATTATTTTTGATGTTTAAATGTAGTTGTAATATCAATCTGTCATGTGGAATGCTTGGACAGAAAAAATAATATTTTTTATAGAATAAAAAATCTTTAAAAACATGTTCCTGGGGGTCCAAAAATTAAAAGGCCTCTGATTTCCATAAATTCATAGGAAAATATCTATAGATTAATTTTTCAAATATAAGAATTGAATATGTGGTAATATATGTTTTCTGTTTCATGAGATGAACAAAAATTAATTTTTAGCGTTTTAAAATACTACAACCAGTGTATAATGATCAAAACCATAGAAAATGGTCTCATATTACTATAAAATCATATGAAAAATATATATGAATTATTTTTACATGTACGGTCATATGACACATAAATAATAAGTAATGTGTGCTCAAACTAATAGAATAATTAGTTTTTAAGGAATTAACAATGATCAAAGATGTCATACTGGGGATCAAAATCAAGAAAATGATCTATATTGAGATGAAATAATACAAAAAACCATATATTTATTTTTTAAATATAGGAACTGAACTTGTGTCAATATGAGAAGTCGTTTTCTCAAGATGTATGAAAACACTTTTTATTTTTTAAAAAAATAAAACAAGTGTGTAACTATTAAGATCAAACAAAACAAAATCACATTAATGTGATATCATATACAATTTATTTTTAATTATTTATGATGTGAATGAGTAGAATACACATCAATCCAATTTATTTTTGTCTTGTATGGATTGAATATGTAGTTTATAAAGAATTAATATTTTTAAAACCATGTTCCATGGACAAAATACAAGAAAAAAACATATGATTTCTATCAAATCACAGGAAAACCACCATATATTAATTTTTAGAATGTATGAACCCATGATACATAGCTCCAATATTTTTTTTACTCAAGTCACAAGAAACACATGTTTAGTGTTTTAAAACATTATAAAGTTTAGGTAATGGTAAAACCTAAATAAAATTACCTCAAATTGATTTAAAAATATAGAAAAAAAATCCTTGAATAATTTTTTATGTGTATTAGTAGATGCCACATCAATCCATCATAATCTGTTCTCAAGAAAACTAAAAAAGTAAGTTTTAATGAATTTTTTATCTTTAAAAATGAGTGCCAACAGGTCAAAACACGGAAAATGACCTTATATTTTCATAAAATCATAACAAACCAATATAAAACCCTTGATTTCATATATAAATACCATATATTACTATAAATGTATTTATTACATACTATATGATCTAAACTGTATATATATAGGTTGAATTTCCTTTAATCCTTTGACATAGAAATAGATGGTACAAAAAAGATCTATATAATTTCCCCATTAAGTTCTGGAAAACTATCACCCTCTTTAGACATATCATACTTAATTTTTTTTTCTTTATTTGGTTAAGAGAAAATAATAAAGTGTGATATTATATTACCTATAAGTGTATACATAAGGGATATAAATCAATGATCATAAGTGGGAATAAGATAAGTATAGGGGTATGATAACATGATCAAAATGTAAAATAATCATACCCAATCAGTCAAATATATTTAATCATGAATAATGGAATAAGTTTTTTTTTAAAAGAGACATAAGATGTTTGAGTCTGGAATCACCAATAATCAATCATGATCCCTAAAAACATAACATATCAATAACCCATATGTTTTTGGATTTTATATAAGAATATAAAATAACTTTCTTACTCAAGGTTCAATCTAAAGACTATAATTATGGAAAAAGGCGCATAAAAGAAATTCATACCCGATCACTTAAAAAATTCTCATAGGAGTAACTTCTATATTGTTAACTCCATCATCTCTTAGGTTTATATTAACTCTTCTATATTTTATTATTTTCTCAACCGCATCATCATTACCCAATGCAATGGAGGGACATAATGGACCCATCCATATTGGGTTTATAACCTAACCATACATCCTTTTTATAATATTTCTCCCTATCATATATTCATAATTTATTTATATTTATATATATACACCACAATACCATGAAAGAAATTATCATCAAATAAAAGAATAACCCATGGAACAGAAAATGGATTTTTAAGAATTTCATTATCATACACATAAAAAATCTAGAGAAAAAATAAATATGGTATCAAGGGATTATACACCTAGTAAAATAGAAGAAACATCAAAGTATATTGTTATTTATTATAAACACTTTTAAAAGATCATTGAAATATTTTTTAGGGAAAATACCTATTTCATTTTGAAGTCACTGATTTTAAATATAAAAATTTGATAAATAATATGGAAAAAATTTATTTATAAAGGTATATGGAATCTTATAAAGTAATATAAAAATAAAAAATAATTAAATATAGTGGGAAAATATTTTAATGTGTTACATGTTAAAACAAGAAATCCTTTCACGTTTTTATTAAAAAGTCAAAAGTACATCATTATGAAATAAAAAAATCATTCCATTAAATTTTTATAAAAATTAATACCTATAAAAAATGAATTTAATAAATCTTTTTAAAATATTAAAATCATTCTCGAAAACATTTAAAATAATAATGGACATGTAAGAAAAAATGATAGATCAAAGGTAAAATTAAGTCGATTTTCCATAAAAACACTACTTTGGAATCTTGAGTACTTAAATCGGGAAAAATAAAAGTGAAAAATAATCTATAAAATAATACAGGATAAGAAAATACAGAATACTTTTTTGATATAGATAATATAATTTTAACATTTAAACCCAAACCACTTTGATCACATTCAAATACAAATATATATGGTGAAATATTTTAAACTATAGTTTTATATAACATTAATTAGTAAGTATAAATTTTATAACATGTCAAAGTATTAGTATAAAAACATCATAAATATAAATATGTTTGTAACATCAAACATGTCACAATAAAATGATATTGAGACGAAGAGTCATTATGAATTTAGAAAATATTGATTCAAAAGACATTGGTATATTTGAAAATAATACGGTTATATAAAAACCATGAATTAAATCATATAGTATTTTAAAAAATATTCTCAGGAAGTATATACAAAATATAAATAATAAACTAGTGTGTATGAGAAAAACATGTCTCAATGAAAAGAAATTGAGACAAAACCCCAACCTTATGTCTGATTTGATTTTTAAAAAATATAACCACATATATAATAAATTTTGATTTATTATAAATATATAAAATAATAATATTCATACTTATAATATAATATATCATAAAATTATATATTCTTAACTCATTTATATTGTAAATTCTATATTAAATTCGTCATTTCAGGTGGTAACTGCTTCATTTTTCATGCATGTTTTTGTTTGGTAATTGTGGTCCTTGTTATTTTATCATGGTTACTAAGACAAATAATGATAATAATGATATTATTATCATATATAATCATTATATACATATTTATAATCATTAATATAAAGTGGTGAAAAAAATGAATTATATCACTTCGTGGAGACAATAATCTCTACGTACACATGAGTGATGTTTTCAATATTTGATATATTGAAAAAAAAGAGTTAAATGATAAATGAAATTTAAAAATATAATTATTATAAGCTAAATATCATATATTTTTATTAATCATATCCTTTTTACTAACAAATTAATGTGTAAATAAAAAAATCACATCACTTTTTGGAGGCGGTAGCCCACACATATACACGAACAACATTATCGTTAATCAATGGATTAAAAGGTAAGAATATAGATAAGATATTATCATAATATAAGAATAATATTTTTTATAAACATAATATGTAACCATTAAATCTATCATTATAATAACCCATGAAATATGGTGAAGGAAAAGTAATTGTATCGATACGTAGAGGTGGTGGTCCACACATACACACAAGCGATAATGTTATTTCTCATTCGAGGGATAAGGGTTGAAAATGGTTGTTCCATAATCATAATAAAATCTAAATATATTTATGACAATTGATTTATCATGTTTTTTGGGGGAAAAAGCTTATATAATGTGTATGAAGAAATTAAATTTAAAGATCTTGGTTAATATTTAAACCTCTTTTTGAGAGGCCTCCTTTGCATTATACCTTAATCCTTAAAATATTATACATAAAAGAAGGCCAAAATATATAGGATGAAGATAAATAATCTAAAAATCGTCTTGAGTAGGTATTTTGTGAGATAAAATGCTAATTTTTTGTAAATAAGGGAGGAGATTATGTGCCCTTTTGTAAGTAAGGGGAGGGACACACAAGGAATTTCTTAAAAGATTTCGATGATATAAGGTCAATTTCATGGGAAAGTGGCACCAAATGAACCAGTATTTAAATATATGAAAATATAATGTCGAAATATAATAAATAGTAATTGTATAGTTGTGGGTGGAAATCCTACACTTATCTCTTAGTTTACCCCCCCCCCCCCAAAATAAACCCATTTTAACCACAACCGTGGTAAAAAAATGTTAGTATTTTTATTATTAATTTTGACCGAAAATTATGTTGAAACTATTTAATTATATTAATTATTATGATTCAAAATATTGAATATATTTTATTAAATTTGATATCTATAATTGACAGAATTGAATTTCAATTAGCCCACCAAACACAATAGAACACTGAAATATTTGAACATTTTTGACACACAAACATCCATCACAAATAAATGAAAATATTTACTTTTCATGATGGATAATACCATCTGTCACTAAAAATTCACAAGTTTAGTAATTGTAATGACCATAAAAATGTACTTCTTTATTTTATGGATCTCTTTCCTACCAATAAATTTTTATTATGTTTTACAATAGAAGCACATTGAATTAATTATTAATTAATGATAATATTATAACTCATGAATAAATTTGGATTAGTAAAACTATGAAACATAATAGGATATACCCATTTATGAATATTTTCTGATTAATAAAATATATCATTAATTGAGAAAATTTTTATAAATTGTCTTTTTTAACCCAAATTTTACTTTTTGTAAATAATTTAATTATTATATAAAATGAAGTTATTTAAAATAATTATTATTTTATTTAAATAGTATGATTAAAACACCCCTTTTAAATTGTAATTGATAAAATAAATTTAATTTTTAAAGAGTATGAAATTTCACTAAACAATTTCACTATTCATTTTCTGTGAACTATTATTTTTAATAAATATTAATTTTTATATATAAACGATAAATTTATCATATATAGAAAATAAATTTGGAAAAACAAACATTATTTTTGAATAATAACTTGACCATTTGACATAATAATTTTACCCTTATAGATAGTAATTTTATCAATGGAAAATAACCGCGCCAGTAGAAGTATAAATACATTTTAGTAATCTTAAATGATAATTTAATATAATTATATCACAGTATAAGTTAATAAATGTTTTAGAAATTATTATTTAATTAATTTAATTTAATTTAAAATTAAACTAGTTTTTATAAAATTAACTCCATTTTTGATTTCTATTCGTTGAAAAATAGCAAGGGTGAATTTTTTGGATTTTTCTAAAGTGCTGAATTTTTTATGAATCATAAAAATAGAGTTTTGAGTTTTCTATATGATAAATGAAATCATAACTCTATGATAATTATTTAATTAATAAGATAATATTATTTTAGACTCATTTGGATTAAAACATTATATTAGGTGTCCCATGTGGCCAAAACCATTTGTAAATACCACTGATGAGGTGACCTCAGAAATTAATAAACAATACATCTCTTTTACTATGAATACCAAGCTATTCCTTTGTTTTTTATTACCAAATCACCCCTAGAATATCGGGAAGTATTACCTCCCAAATAGTACTTCCCATGGTTTTCTTAATCCCTCAAGTTCTTGATCATTGAGTTTTAGAAGTTACTCTTCAAGGTAATGGAATATACCACCCCTCTTTTTTCCAGAACACCTTTTATGTTATGCCTTTTTAATTTCTATCTTCTTATGTTGGGATATGTAATTCCATATCCTTCTTACCTTATATATTATATAAAAATAGTGAGAGGTCCCGTTTTTTTCATCAACGTGTTTTATGAATTTTTAGGTGATGATGTTAGGCTATAAAAATTTCGTAAGGGAATTCTCAACTTCCTTATTCCATTAAAGATCTATTTTTTGTGGTATGACATTCAAATTTATATTCCATGATATTATTTCAATTTTATTTTATCCCTATATAGTATTATGAGTCTTATAGAAATGGGTGACCCATTTCCCGTCTCCTCTTAATTTTTTATAAAAATATTTTTCATACTCATTATACTGTAGAATTTTCTTCTAAAAATCTCTCTCTTTTTCTCAAGAAATTATTGTATTTTACTTATGGGATTACAGAAAGCTATTTTATTTCAAGGGGTGTTAATACAGACATTAAAATAATTTTTTCCATACTTGAATTGATATACATAAAACCCTCACTCCCTTTCTACAGGTTATAAAAAACATAAAGATTGTGTTTTTAAGTTCATTTTAAAACTTCATGATTTTGATATGAACCCCATGTATTTTATTCTCTATATGTTATTTATGAACGGATTTATTATGATATATGTGGATTAAATGAAAATAAATACATATTTAGTGTGAAACTTGATATCACTCTAATACATTGTGTAAAAAAAATTAATTATTGGAGATGATATGTTTTACAATACCTTGGAGAATAACCATGGTAATTTTTATGAAATGTTGTGGTGAGACCATGGATATATGCTTATAAATATACAAATTAAAAGTTGTATTCACATTTTCATGTTATGAATCACGTTATTACTATTATGATGTTCTTCTTTATCATGACTTATGATATTCCTCATGTTCTTATTGACATATCTCATTTTCACATGGAAATTATTTCCTTTCTTTTATTTCATCTGGCCTTCTGTTCACCCATTCCTTTGATGTATGTCCCTAGGTTATGAGATGCAATAAATGTACATAATATGAAACTTGAATAATATTTTCAAGTGGATTTAGAACAATATTTTACTGTTTTCATTTATTCTGTACCGAATTTTTAATACACTGAACATTAAAAGATCATTTTTTTGTACAATGTCATGTAAAGTTATGTATCAAAAAAGGAGCGATGCCATAGTTATAACAATATATATGAAGCCCATAGATATTAGTTATGGAATTATTACAATTTATATTGTGGGAGAATTTTATTAGCATTGGATAATTGAGTATGCCACAAATATTTAGTGATCAAATATCCATTGAGATTACACAAATGGAAAAAGATAATAAATTATTACACTTCTCTCTTTTTCACAACAATTTTTTCTTTTAGAATGTCATGAAACCCTTCCTATCACATTAACCTATAATTATCTCTTCCATCCTTCCTAAATTTTCCCCATTGTTAACTAATTTAGTTTTGAATTGCCCATGTACAGACACCTCTTCCCTCCTCTAAAATTTTTGTGTTTCCACACCCCTTTCACTAAAAATGGTTTACCTAGACCTTAGTTAAAATTATTTACAATATTTTTTATTTTATGAATTATTTAGGGGTTTTATTGGTCTATTCATCCCAATTTAGGCATCCTCCATCGAAGACAATAAGTTTTGGCTCTCTAAGAGTTGATTCCACTTGATTTTATGTAGGTTTCCCAATATGTAACCATTATATTTATAAACATAGTTGGTTTCAGGTAGTTTGTTTTATCCTTTTAAGTTTAATATATATTTTCAATAAAAATATGGATTCAAATTTGTTTTCAACGGTGGTTTAATTATTTTCAACATTATATTATAATTAAATTATTGTTTATAAAATTTTCTTAAACGATTTTTTATCTTAATCTACATGATTTTCTTGAGCCTTATATTGTAATTTCATATTCTATCTTGGATATATTTTAAGGTGTGAATTAATTTATATTTATTATTTGATATTTCGAATGTTTTTGATAATTAATGTGTTCGGGGAGGTGAGATAAAGTGGTGAGATTGTATACAAACCCAGGGAAACTTAGAGAATATAATCATTCTATCATTTACCATGATGATTAATTAATATATTTACTTTTATTATTCCTTTTATGTTTTAATAATTATAAATCCTAATATGTTTTACTTGAATTTATTCTAGATGTTTATACTTCATGATTAAATTAAATATTTTAGTGTTACATATACTAATTCAATGATATTTGATTATCATTCTTATGGAATTTGATCTTTTCCCATTTTTGATATTGGTTATCATGAATTAGTAATCATTATTTAAATTTTATTTATAAATAATAATGAATTATAATTATATAAAAAGTATTTTTAACAATATGATAAAATTTTGTAATAACTTGTACAAAATATTAAAATAAAAACAATTATTAAAAAATATGAATTCTATGGCATCCCTCTCATAGTGAGAATACTCATGAATCCCTCCTCATATTTACTAAACTCTCATCTCCTTAATCGGATGCTACCGGTTAGCTTCCCCTTTCCCTCCCAGGTCTCTCTTACTCTAATCCCAACAAACCTTATTCTACTTCTTCCTCATTTTTCCTTCTTTTCCCACACAACTTCGATGGCACTTCAGTTTTATTATTTGATGATGAATTATTTTTTCAAGATGGTTTTGTGGGCCCGACATCGATTTTGTGACGAAGAGATCCTTGTATCCTCAAGCTACTCTGGCCTTGAGTTCCTATGCACCTCTCATAGTTAGATCTGTCATAGAGGTAACTACTTGGTTTTGGGTTTTTTGGTTCATTGTTCGAAGGGCTTCATTGTATAGCTAGAGGGGGAGTGTTTTTGTTTTTTTGGATTCAATTTTATTTATTTGTTTCCAATTTTCTATGATTTTTTAGAATTTAGGTTTATGTTTTTATAGAGATGGAGATTATGTTCCCTTTTGTGTCATCGAAAAATGTTGTCAAGAAGGTTTATTAGGCCTAATTATGGTTATGTTATGAGGATCCTTGGCTTCTTAATCTACTCTGACCACAAGTTTCTATTCGACTCTCCTAGTTAGATCTGGTGTAATGGCTACTACGTGGTTTATGGATTTTTGGTTCAGTATTCAATGGATTCAAGACGCTTCCAGAGTCGGTGTGATTTGGTTTTTTGGCTTCGGTTTTAATTTGATGTTTCCTTGGTGTTTTTTTCTTTCTTCGTGGCGGTGATGATGGTTTCTCACATTTGGTTGTCTCCAGCCTTGATGATTTTTCAATGTGATGGACTCTATTGGGGTTGTTTGTTGCGGATTTTAGTGGTGGATGTCAGTGGCGATGGTGAGGTGATGTGATTATGGTGACGAAGCGTAGACCAGATGTGTCCTTCCTCAATGCAGATGATGGAAATCTGTCAACTCTCTGGATTGGCGTGATTTGCAATGATGATGGTTTGAATTTTGAAACTCGGTGTTTGATGATGAATGACATAGTTACTTGGTTCTGTTTTTATATTTGAATTTTTGAATTCTATAATGTGGGTGTGACTTAATGGGAATGAATGGTTCTGTAGGGGTTACCACTTACCCTAAAAGTGTTTTTTCGATAAAATAAAAAAAGGATAGTGGAGTAACAATTGGTAAATATCTGTAAATTATAATAAATTTTACTACCTTGAAAATAAATATAAAAAATAATTATTATTCTTAAAAACTCGCAATTTTTTTAAAATTTATTGGTAATTAATAAATAATCAGTATTAAATAATTATAAAAAATTTAGAATATTATTATTATTTATAAAAAAAATTCAACACTGTGAACAAAAATAGAAAAAATACTTACAGTTATTAAGAAAATAATGATAATTATAAATAATTTAATAATAATTAAAAAATAGTATAAATTAAAAAATTATTTGTAATAATTATTTAATATTAGTAATAATTAGTAAATGTTTTCAATAATGAGTAAATAATAATTCTAATTCATAAATATTATTAAATTATGATAATTTATAATAATTGTTTTAAAAAATAAAATAATTATAATTATTAAAAAGTATTGATGTTTATTAAAAATTTAGTTATAATTTAAAAAAAATTCTATTCCTCAATAAATAATTTGAATAATTAGTAATAATTAATCAATATTAGTATAAATTACTAAACATATTTAAATAACTTTTAAAAAATATAAAAAATATTTTCAATTCCTTAAAATTCACATTAATAAGTTAAAGATTTGTATTATTTAAAAATGTTATTAATAATTTTTAAATAATATTTAATAATTAATAAATTATTAGTCAATATTAGTAAAAATTAGTAAATTTTTGTAATACTTAGTATATATTATAAATAATTTTAAAATATTATTAAATTATAATAAATTGAATTAAATTGTAAAACAATATAAAAGATACAAATAATTTGTAAAAAATTGTAATAATTTAAAATATTATTTGTAATTATGATATAATTTTTAATAATTATTTAATAATTAACTAATAATCTGTAAATATTAGCAATGTTTTATAATTACTAGTAAATGTTATCAATAAATTCTAAAAATTATAAATCCTTAAAACAATTTGTAATAACTTTTAAACAATATAAAAAATAATAATAATTTTAAATATTTAGTAATTTTTTTAGAAAATAGTTCTAATTAATCCAAAATAGTATTACCTAATAAATATTTGTAATAATTAGTACTAATTGATAAATATTAGTAATAATTAGTAACATTTATAAATAATTCTTGATAAGTAGTCATAATTATCCATAATTAAAATTTACAATTAATTTTAATAGTTTGTCATGATGATTAATAAATTTTTTTATTTATGTTGTTTTTTTGAAAAATATGGATGTAATAAGTAACCACCAATTTCTATTACATGATCACAGTTAGGTAAATCGTTGCAAAAATCCTCATAGATCATGTATAAACCATATCTATTTTGTTTATGTTGACACATTTATATCATTTTCATCATCAAATTAAAAAAATAAAGCAACAATAAATGTACATGTTATAAATAATTTTTTTCAGTATCAAAATTATCAATGAAATTTTGTATAAAATAAAAAATCATTTCGGATCCATCATTTCAGAATTTAGTACATGAGGTTATTAGACCTTATATTCATGAAACAGAAACTCATAATGATATAATAAATATGGAATCAAAACCATCTCAATTTTACTATTTTTTGGAATCTATAAGGTGGCCTTATATTCAGGATGAAACATAAACAAACAAGAATCCACTAATAAATGTATGGATATTGAATAAGATTTTGGAATTTCAAATATTATTTTATAGAATATTATATTTGACTAAATTATTTTATCCTGATAGAAATATGTTACCCTCAAGATTCCTTGAATGTTATAAGATGGTCCACAATTTGGATCTTTATATTTAGAAGATCAACAGATGTTCAAATGACTACATCTTTGTTAATTTTTGGAGAGATCAAAATTGGATTAAGTGAGGTATATTTTGGGAAATGATATATTTGTCAAATTTTATGGATGGTCATATTTTATATATAATGCATATTAGTATTAATATTTTATAATATATTTTATATTTTATTGGACACACCTAGTAATACCAATGATAAAATAATGCCATAGATAAATCTCTCACAAATTTTCAAAAGCTTGAGACATGAGTTATTTGAAAATGAAAGATCACAAAATTTAATGAATACAAATGAAGCATTCACATTTTAAAAATAAATTCATTTATTACTCTATCATTGTATTTGAGATTTTTGGGCATGATATGTTTATGATTCTAATTTGACCTATAGCGTCAAAAATAGATATATTATTTGGTTGAAAATTCACAACTATCATGTCATAATGGAAATAATACTTCCTATTAGTCATATAGGGATACTGAATTATTCAATATTAGACATTTTTATTGAAATATCATATTTATTTTTGAGATATTTGTGTGGAATCGTCATATATTTATTCATTGAGTGTGGAACAAAAAGGGTTTGTTTTAATTTTTTGTAATTCGGAGAACAATTTCGGCCAACCTTCTTTGACTGAATGGAATTTATAATATTTCATTTATTGTATGAAGATAAATGGTCGAGTTTGGTACAATTTAAATGGATATACAAATTCATGATATATATGAAATAAATAGATGAAGAAAGTATGTAACAAATCATTGGTTGAAGGGTTAGTTAAAAAAAATAATACTTTCCAGAGAAAATTTAAAAATTATACAACTAAAATTTTCGATTTTAATATCCATCAAAACATAATCACTTGAGTTAGAAGGAGGAAAATGATGATGATTTTATAAAAAATTAATTTTTAGTTTTTAATTAGCCCAACCTTGGTTTCAGTGATTATAACGAATGATGGATTTCTGGTGAATAATTGTGCATAGCTCATATATATATCATTATCAATTATTAATAAATGACATCATATATTCCTTAAGTGTAATATTTTTTTAAAAAAAAATTAAGAGATTATTTTATTTATATGATTTTTTGGTAGAATATATGATGACCATATCAAAAACACAATTTATTAAACTTAAACCTACCCCCATTGAAGAACACTGACTATATAATTATAAAAATTTATTTCAAATAATATTAACTTAATTAGTCTATGGTGGAATATTTTATCATTTTTTTAATGTTATATATTTTTAATATAATTAATTTTTCGTAGGCAGAACAACAAGAGTGTAAAAATGACAGTCGATTATGTGTGCTAAAACCCACTCTATAAATTGATAAAATTATATGTTGTATATGTGGTTAAAGGATTTGGATTTAATACATAAATATACGGTGAATCAAATAAATAAATTAATATCTTCCTTTTTTTGAATGGATATAATCTCAAAGAATATGAAGTTGACATTTTTGGCATGTTATATTGTGATATCAAATGCTAGGTTCACTCATAAGTAACCAAAACCAGTTAGACACATGCACTCAACCAATCCTCACCATATTCCCGAGGCTACTGACTAGCTGAAGGGGTCTATAATGGTATGGTGGAAAGACTATACCCTCATTATCTTAGTGTATCGCAATGGTGAATAATATATAAATAATTAGAAGAAATATAATGAAAATGAAAAAAAATAAAGTAGTGGAAGAAAACAAAATAACAATAAATAATAAACATAATTGTTGGTATTTTTATACAGAAAATTATGATGTCATTATTCTAAAAAAAGTAATGTATGGGGAACATACAATAGAAATACACACTACATTCTATAAAAAATAAACAAAAGGGAAAAAACTAAACTCTAACATCTTCCCAAGAATGAACTCGGTCCTTTTCTCCCACACAGAATCCTACCATAGACCTCAAGAATTTTAAAATGGTGGTTTTCTTTTATCCCTACTAGCATCCATGAAGACTTATCAGGTACTAATCAGTGACCCAAATAAAGAGTGTGTAAAACTTAATAGGCCACCACTACTGGTGTTTAAAACTAGTTGTGTTTCTGAATATGAAATGAAACAGTGAGAAGTAATATTAAATGTAAACAAAAAGGTAAATATTTATACCCCCATCAATATCAATCTCCTCAATGGATTCTTAGCTGACTATTCTTAATTCGTCCTAAATCTAATATCTCATAACATAAAACCTATAATTGGTAAAGAATATAAGTAAAAAAAATCAAGTGTCCACGTAATGATAATATTGGATACAAGATGAAACTAAGTAATCATTAATCATAGGATATCTATCTATCTTGCAAAAAATAAACTATGTTTTCTAGCTTAAGGGTTTGAGTGTAATCTAGGGGATGCACCCATGGAATTCCATAAGAAATTTCTCTTCTGAGTCCTTGGTGTATATCTAAAGTAATCCAATGATAATAATAATTAGATTCCATGGATATATTCCAAAGAATAATGTGTCAAAGGACAACAATATTGATCCAATTATATTAACCAAGTAATTCTAATTTATGGATATCGTAGATGGATCTGCATCACCATGATGAGGAAAACATTAAGAGATAAAGGCAAAATTCTAAGGTGGGTATCTGCCTTGGAAACTGAAATAATGAATTTGTGTGGTATACTTTGGTTGATCAATTCATTCCCTTAGGAATCCAATGCAGGCTTAATTTTGACCAATCCTTAAAAAAGGTCCCTGATAGTAGGCACCTTACATTTATTAAATATAGATTGGATATGTTTTAACCATGATACATACATTGATTCCAATTAATCCAATTAACCATTTCACTTATAAAAGTCAAAATGGTCCAATGTGTGTATACAATCCATACAAGGTTTTTTTATTTATTTATTTTGGATTCCACTAATAGGTGGAATTATTGACACACTCAAGGGGTGTAATAACCAATATGTAAGAATAATAATTACTAAAATTTAATAAATCACACATTAAGTGGTGGTTCATATTGAGGTATTCAAACTCCAACTATGTGAAATTATCAAAGAAAAATCATAGATATGGTCTAGATATTTAAATTTAGGTATTACTTATTTTATAACAAATAAATAGAAATTCTGTCTTATGGCACATGAAGAAAAAATCATAAACAACTAGAGGTTTAGGTAAAAGTAGAAGACCACTTACCTGATAATTGTAGAAATCTTATACTCTAGTATCAAATTTATATTCAACATATAATGATAAAAAATTATATAAACTGGAAAAATTACCTATAAATAGGGTATATAATCATGAATAACGAAATCCAATGATGGGGAGATAAACTGAACAAAGAAAGAAGTGGATTGAAAAACTAACAGAGAGTGTTCTAATATGAAAAATGGTGTATGAATCTAGTCTTGAATTAGAGAGATCCTTAAAATCCTATAAAAGTGGAGGAGATCTCTCCAATAAGAGGGCAGATACTGTGAATGATATGGAAAATAAAGCGGTTAGTATTTTAAATTAAGTAGATGAAAAATGTGATTTCCCACATTTTTTAATGGGTCACACAATTTGGGCGCATGGTTTTCCAAATTGTGAAATAAAAGTAAAAACTCACACTACAAATGATTCCAGACCATTTATGGTTTATATGAATTGATTTTAAACTATGTTGATGTTGTGTGCTCAGAATTGTCCCATAACACACACCCCACAAGATAAGGATCACAATTTTCACTAACTAAGCACATGACATGAGAAATACACTAACAATAAAGTTTAGGTTTGGAATGGGCATGAGACCTCACTATCAAGGATAAAACATCATGATCTTATTCATTGGGATGGACTATTGAGTTACACAGTAGCTACTAACCTTGCAGAAACTTTTCACCTTATTTTATTTCTCAAAAAAAGCTTCAGGCTCTTAGAAATCCCCAGATGCTCTGGAAACATTCTCTAAACCTTTTGGTTATTTTATTAGGAAAAATATAGATTAATACAGAAAAATTAAAGTGTCCATACCTCAGTGAAAATTGAGAACATATATTTATCAAATAATAGAATTATATTATTTAGGACCAAATTATGTAATAATGTTTAAATGTCATTGGATTCATACTAATCAATGTTTCAAGTTCATCAAGATTGTAGAGTTATTGTCATAAAATATAAAGGTCTTCTTACAAAAAATGAAGTATTTTTATTTGAACATATATAAAAAATAAATTATTATGATAAATATTATCCTAATTTACGATATTTAAATGATTAGTGGAGCGTAATGAAAATGAAATCTCAGGAGAATCTAAATCTTGAAAATGATCATCGTTCTACCGAAGTGATACATATTGAATTTTTTTAAAAACATCACCAAATACATGTCTTACATGATGAGATATAAATATCTAATATGAAACCCCTTATCTAAGGGATGATGATATTGATAGTGTTGATGAAGTAATAAGGAGTGTTGAAACATAAATTGATATAGAAGTTGAAGTTGCTGAAGGGGAAGATAAAAAATTATCATCGATGAGAATGAAGATGAATATGATGAATGATATATTACATTAGGATATTTATTAGTTTTTCATATTTGATATTTTTATTAACAATTATTTATAGGTAATATTATTTATTTTAGATTTCTAGTGATATTCCCAACAATATGTTTTCTTTCCTCGCTAATATCGATCTTTCTTATCACGGGCTCAATGACCATTCAAATAATCCACAGTATGCTTCCAAAATGCTCACAGGTGCAGAAAAAGTTTTTTATGTCAGTTATTTTTCATTTTATACATCAATTGTATTCAACGTTAATACGGATGATGTTATAAATATTGTTTCATATGTTAGTTATTAAAAAAACAACATAAAAATCATAACATCGAGGTTTTTATCACCTCAGTTATTTAATAACCGACATGAAAAACCAGTGGAGGAGTTTTTATCACATCGGTTATTAAATAACCGATGTGATAAACCATTTCCCAGGTGTTATCACATCAGTTATTCAATTAACCAATGTTATAAACCCTTCCCAGTCTTTTATCACTTTGATTATTAAATAACTGATGTGAAAAACAGGGTGGGTTTATCACGTCGGTTATTTTATAACTGACGTGATAAACCAGTGCGGGGGGTGTTTATCACGTCGGTTATTAAATAACTGACATGATGGTTTATCACGTCTATTATTTAATATAAAACTAGATAAACTAGCACAAGGGGTGTTTATCATGTCAGTTATTAAATAACCAATGTGAAAAACCATGGGGACGGTTTATCACGTTAGTTATTTAATAACCGACGTGATAAACCAGTGTGTCGGGTGTTTATCACATCGATTATTAAATGAACGATGTGATAAACCCTTCCCCATTCCATTATCACGTCGGTTATAAAATAACAGATGTGGAAAACCAATTTTTTTAAAATAGAATGCAGTCCTCTGCTCTCCCCAGAAACAAATAGAATCGAAAACAAGAATTCGTACGAGAAAAATAGAAGTAGACCAGAACACGAACCAAAGAAAAATTAGGCATTTAATTTGATAAAATTTATAACTTACCCCACTGGAAATCCCCCCTCACCCCACTGGATGTCCCCCACCTCACCCCTAGACACCCCCCCCCCCACACCCATGGACTGCCCTCGACCCCTTGGACAACCCCCACACCCTGGGACATCCCAACCACCATCTGGACAGCCCCCCAAACCCTTGGACATCCCCATACCCTCCAGTATACCCCCACCCTTTAGAAAACACTCCCACACCCCTTGATTGTCATCTCACACCCCTGTACAACCATCCCACACCCCAGAAACAGACCAAAAAATTACCAATAACAGACTAGAACCCCCTCACCCCACTGGACTGACGCCACCACACCCCTGGACACCCCCACACCCCTGGACATCCCCCACACCACTGGACATCCCCCACCCTCCTATATGCACCCCCACCCCCTGGAAAGCACTCCCACACCCCGAGATAGCCCTTCAACCCCCCCTGAAACAGACCAAAAAAGTTACAAAAAATAGACCAGAACCCCTCAACCCACTGGATAGCCCCCAAAAAAACCCTAGACACCCCAACACCCCTAGACTACCCCCACCCCTTGGACAACCCCCAACACCCATAGAAACCCCCCCCCCTCCCCGCCCTCTTGGACCCCCCACCCATGGACTTCCACATCAAACCCTGGACAACCCCCACACCCCTGGAAAACCTCCCACCCTCCTAGACACCTCCCACACCCCTAGACTTCCCCCAGGACTTCCTCCCACCCTACTTGACACCCCCACAACCCAGGACTCCCCCCACCCCTGGTAGCCCCCACACCCCTGGATAACTCCCCACCCTCTTGGACACCCCCACACCCCTGGACTGCCCCCACCCTCCTGGACACCCCCTCGGGGGGCATGCTGCTGGAAGGTACTCATCACTCCAACATGCGACGCTTGAGATCTCAAAATGTTTCACATGTGGGAGGGATGAGAACCTCCCAGCGGCATTCAGCCCCCCCGAGGGATGGCAGCCCCTCCTCTCCCACCCCTGGACTTCCCTCCCCCCATCCCCATGGACACCATGGACCCCCCCTAACCCACTGGATACCCCCCCCCACTGGAAAACCCTACCACACCCTTGGAAACCCCCTCACCCCACAGGACACCCCCACACCCCTGGACACCCCCTAGATAGCCTCCCACTCCCCCAGAAAACCCTTCTACCCTCCTAGAAACGCTAAGACCCCTAAACTTACCCCCACTCTTAGGGACACCTAGTACCCCCCCCCCCCCCCCCGGACAGCCCTCCAACACCACTGGACACCCCCACACCACTGAACACCCCCCTCCAACACCCTTGGAACCCCTCCCCCCATACTAGAATCGATACCATAAAAACCATCATAAGTAGACCAAAATAAGAAGTTGACTAAAATTAAACATTCACATATATAACATTCAAAACCTAAACTGTCAACATAAAAAAACTAAATCTAACCTAAAAACTACCAAATACACAATTACAAAGACAATATTCAAAATTACATTTTACACTAAAACAACTAAAATTCAATCAAACCCGTAAAATATTTTTTCCATTCAACTTTTAAGTGTTTGATGTCTTGAGAAGTATAGGTTTGAGGGTCATTAATAGCTTCAAATTAAAAGGATAGTAGTTAACATGTATAATGAATAAATCCAATTGAAATATTATGGAAAAATTTAAAAGGAAATGTTACCAGTTCAATGTTCACAACTGTCCCAGGTTTTATTATTTTATACATAAATCTTAACATATAATATTCGCATTCGATGACGCCTTGTTGTTCATGAAAATTCTGTTTGAATGAGTGTAAATTCAATATATTATTTTTTATGTAATAAATCAAAAAGTAAAAAATATAAATGGATATTTACCTTCACATTTATATGTTTGATCTTCACACTCCTTTTCTTTGGGGTTTTTCAAAAGTAGACACATCACATTTTATAAAATAATAAAAATGGGGTAAATTTAAAATTCATTATAATATATAAAACTTTTGAGAAATTGAAACTTACTTTTCCAACATTTTCTTAAATCTTTCCCACACATCACCACAGACAGAGAATTTCCAATAAAGTGTTTTATCCCATTGAAAAAAACACATAATATCCAATGATCACTAATAATAGAAAATTTAAGGTTAGTGGTTTTTATTTTAAAATATATTAAACTCTTTTTGAGAAATGTGTTTCATACCTCTCAAAAAAAGGCATCATCCAACATTTTGTGACTATATTTTGTTCAAGTATTTCAGAAATATAAAGCATTCTTTGTTCCCCATCCAACGAACACGATTTCGGGGAAATCAATTGTGGTTCCATGAATCCATATACATCTATCTGCTCATTCTTCTCACAAATTATATAAAGATACCTAATACAAAATATAAATAAGTATACATTTTCAATAAATATAACGCAGGGAAAAGGTGTTAAGAATTACATGGAAAACATTTTCACCATGTTGATGCTCAACTTATCTCCAGTAACAAGCTCCATGATATCAGTTTTCACAATCCCCATAGTTATTTCACATCCAAAAAACAAGAGCTTCCATTGGAAACTAATAATGACCTGCCAACAAATTTGAATATCTTAACAATCTATCAAGACTACTAGAATCTGTATCTGATGTCATAGCCATTTTTATTTTTTGTTTTCTGTATAATATTTCTTCACCTTTTATGTATTCATATAAAAATAAATATAAAAATATATTAGTTTTCAAATGATACACCAACATTAATAAAGAAAATAAAATAGAAGATATAACATACACACCTCTATGGTAATGAGTCGAAGAAGTCTGGATGGCCAAATTAAGAAATGGTTGATACTATTTCCAAATTTTATCACCTCATCTGTAGGTAATGGTACTCGAGCTGATCTATCTATAATATCTTGTATAGTGATCCTCTGATTCTCTACCTCTAATTGTTGATGATGAACTGTATTGATTATAAAATATACCAACCCATTTGTAACTATATGATGTTGAGGATCATCAACATACAACTCGAAATAATTAGGAAGATGCGGCGGAGGAGTAGGATAATGAATCTAGTCCGAAGGCTAAGGTGGCGGAGTGGGAGCTATTGGCGGAGGTGGAGGAAAAATAATGGGGTCTATAGGGGGAGGTGGGGGAGTGGGAGATGCAGTCTGAAATTGTCTTTGCATTTCTGTAAACATAGACTGTATTGACGCTCTAATCTTTTCCTCCATCATATTATTAATATTATTATCTTTAGACTCCAAGGATTATATCTTTTTATAAACAATCTCAATGTTAGAAGTTAATGAACGTGGAAACACTTTTCTTACCGATACACCTTCCAGATATCCTCTTACATGGTCAGGATGTTCAGGATTTCCCAGTCCTACATAAAAAATATCTTGCCTCCTAGCAGCTGTAAATACCCACTATGAACTCTGCTTCTCAATAGAGTCCTATATTAATTAATTGAACATTTCGTTAATGATTGAAATTATATTAAGAAAATAGTAAACTTAAATAAATAAAATAAATATCTTATAATCCTCTCAGCTACGATTCTAGATTCTTCTAAAAGATATTTTTATTTTTTCCCATCCGAGATCTCTTCCATTTTTCATGTCTAGATGGAGGAGATGGAGGGGCCACCTCTCTAGAGCTTGAAGACAAAGCTCTTAGTTTTTGTAATTCTTCCTCCATCATTTGTTCTTACAAAAATGCATACCCACCATGAGATAAACTATGAGGTTATACATTTTTAGATTGGATATCTTGATGAGCTTTCCTTGTTTTCTATAAATTAGGAATAATAAATCATTAACAAAGCCTTAATAAGATCATTTATATAAGAAATATTATAAAATTTTACGTTTCCCTTACCAAAACTTACTCTCTTCTTCTAATTTCAAAAAACTGTCTCCACGTGCCTTCATCTATAAAAGGATATATACTACATGGATTGTCATGACTCCTATGACCATCAATTAAATCAGATGAGAGGGTTGATTTGAAATCGCTTCAGCTTCTAGCAGCCATCGACAAGAATTTCTTTATGAATCCTCTAGTGTCACTAATATCAAATGTCATCTGATAAAGAAGATGTTAAACATATTATATATATACTAGAAACATTTAAAGAATAAGAAAACAATAGAAAATTATATTATGAAAATCATCTCCCACAACTAAGAGATTATCACTTTATCCACACTTCTCTAGTCATCATACAAAATGCTTAATTTTATCTTACCCAGAGTTATTACAAAACTCTTAAAATCTTTTGTATTTAGACCTCTAGGAATATCATCCACATAAAAATCAACGAGTTTCCTCTAATCCTGCGTACATGTAAGTGATAATTTTGTTAAATGTGTGCACCCACGTTTACCAACTCTTGAAATCTTTGTCATAATAAGAGCACATGAAGAAGATTGGGGAACATCAAGAGGATCATGTTAATGTTCCTCCCTAGAGGTATGACCAATATGCTCATCTCCAAAATCATGAGTTTGATCAACTGATTGATCTGTCATTATCCTTCAAATCAAAAAAACATACATTAGTTCACAAATATACAAATTCAAATATGTTAACACTATTGTAATCAGAAAATAGAAAATTGTAGTGTGTTACGTAATAGTAAACATGGTTGATATGGTAACCATGTTAAACAATGGAAAATATGGACAATATAGTCAAGATGGTAAACATGGTAAACATGGTAAACATGGTAAACATGGTAAACCTGGTAAACATGGTAAAACTGGTTAGAATGGTAAAGTAATTATCACTGAACAAAAATAATAGATATATAATTTATGTAATGGTAAACAAGATAAAGTAAACTAAAAAAACATTAAAAAAACAAATAAATATACTTATTTTGTTTTAATACATGTTTTAATAATGAAAAACATACAATATCTATCATTTTATGAGAAAAATAAATGTAAACAAGAAATAAAAAACTGTTACCTGTAATATTAAGAATGTACAAATGGATTGTTTTCCCAAATTCCTTCATCGTGGTCATTCCTTATGGAACAAACCTTGTCTTCAACATGCTCATCATTATGTTCTATTGATCTTTCCATGGAAGTAGGGATCTAAAATAAATCATCATCTTCATCAAGTTCATCCTCACCAACATATTGTTTTTCCCTTATAAAACAACAGCCCACTGCATATCTGATTGATATACTACATAGAAAATTTGTTTTTCATGTGTTTCCATTATAAAATAATCAGCTGTGTCTTCCAATCTCTTCGTATTTATAAGTGTCATTCCAAATTCATCGTGTCTGAGATTTTTTTTACCGATAAACCATTTATAGTTAAAAATAGGAACTTTAATTTTAAAGTAATCAACCTCCCATATGTCTTCAATCACTCCATAATAGTCACCTGATGTAGAAATTTGGTTTTTGTCCTTAGCAATAAAAAAATGCATTTCTTCTGCAAACACCAATACACCACTATTCAGAACAACACATATGTTATCACAAGCTTTCATATGAAATGTGTAGCCATTAATGTCATAACCAAACCATGTTATCAAATTTAAACATGGACCACCCACTATCCATTTTAATGTTTATGATACATCTGATCTACCAAGAAAATTATTTTTAAATCATGAAACAAATGTTTTGTTGTGCTCATTCAAAATCCACATTTCTTTCTTATTTGGATGACATTGTTTAAACTCATTAAAATGAAATGTGATATACGCTTGCGCATCAGCTATGTTATTCAATATGTATGATTCTAACTTCTTCATCTGTTCAACGGACAATGATTTGACTTTCAAGCCACGAATCCCCTTTCCCTCATTATTAACTCGTTCACGGCGAGATGGAGGAAAACCTATGTGATGCGCCGCAGCCAAGTAGCTCATACAAAACTTTGCAACCTCCTCAGAAATATACATTTCAATAATGGAGGCTTCAGGTAGATATTGAATCTTAACATACCCATTAAATATTTTCATATACCTTTCAAAAGGATATATCCAACAATGATATACAAGTCCACAATTCTATATTTCTCAAACCAGATGAATCATTAAATGCACTATTATATCAAAAAAAGTTGGAGGAAAATAAATTTCCAATCGACAAAGTATAAAAAATTCATCCTTTTCCAAAATTTTCAAATCATTCACATCAATCACCTTATTACAAATTGAATTGAAAAAAAAACAACTTCACTATAGTCTTCCTGACACGGATGGGTAATATTCCACGCAATGTAACTGGTAGAAGTTATTACATCATGATGTGACAATCATGCGAATTCATACCTATAAACTTGAAGTCCTTCAATGAGACAAAATTTTTAACATTTAAAGAATAACCTTGAGCCACATTGATATGATGAAGACACTAAAAAAAGCTAATATTCTCCTTCTTCAATAATGTATGACAAGTCGGGGGTAGAAATGTTCATCTTCCATTAGGAGTGGAAGCTAACTCCAAACATATTCCTATTGATAGTATGTCTAATCTTGCATTCAACCCATCTTTTTTCTTTCCTTTAATATCTAAAAATGTTACAATAAAACAATCACAGATATTCTTATCCACGTGCATGATATTAATATTATGTTTAACTTCATGATATATCCAATATTTTAGCTCAATAAATATTGACCTTTTCTTCCAAATATGTCTATCATTACCATATTTCTATGACTTTCCCTATGTCACATCATATTTTTTCACCCTCTTAAAATACAGATCATGGGATAAAGGTTATGGAGCAATATCAAATTCTTGTGATCCATTGAATTCGTTTTTTAGTCTTCTATAAGAGTGATCCATATGCAAAAACGTTCGATAACCCATGTACATTTTTTTATCCCATGATGCATTTGACAATATAACGTCTGTTTTTCGCAAATTGGACATGCTTTATGCCCTTTAACACTGTATCCAGAAAAATTTCCATATGATGGGAAGTCATTTAAAGTGAACAAAAGCACTGCATGTAGTTGAATATATTCCATTTTATATGAATCATACTCCCTAATACCATCCACCCATAAAAGTTTTGAATCATCAATCAATAGTGACAAGTGAACATCAATATCATTGTTGGGTTTCTTCGGACCAGAGGTCATTATACTCAACATGACATATTTTTGATTCAGACAAACTTCAGGAGAGAGGTTGTAAATTACAAACAAAATAGGTCATGAACTATGTTTTCTATAGTGGTTTTCGTATGGATTCATTCCATCTGTGCACAACCCTAGTCTAATATTTCTAATTTCATTTCCAAATATAGAATACTGCTCATCAGTTTTCTTCCATTGTGGAAAATTACCTAGATGATGTATTTTTCCATAACATAACCACTCATTAGAATGCCATCATAACCTTTTTTCATCATGTGAATTAGCAAATAAACGTTTGAAACGATGGATTATAGAAAGATACTAAAATACCTTTGAAGGGATATTTGTAATCTTTACATCCACCTGTGATTTTTCATTCACCTTATACCGTGATGTCCCACATTTAGGACACTCTGAAAAGAATTCATATTCCTTCCTATATATCATACAGTCATTCGAACACTCATGTATTTTCTTGTATCCCAATCCCATTGGGAATAATATTTTCTTAGCCTTATAATGTGAATCTGGAATATCATAATCTTTTGGAATAATGACTTTCATAAATTGTAGCAGCTCTGTAAAAATTCTATAACTCAATCCATGTTTTTCATTTAAGTTAATCAATATTAACACTGCCAAAAAAACCCTAAAATCTGTATAACCAAGATATAATGGTTTTTCAGCATCACCATATAGATGCACAACTGTTGGTTCTATCTCAATTTGTTCTGCTGCAATATCATGAATCATTTCTTCAATTCCATCAGAGTTACCATCTTGAAAATCATCATCATCAGTGATATTTTGTCCAGTTTCACCATTCCAAATCCAAGGTATGTAACTCAGATTAAAACAATGAAAAATCAAAAGATCTTTTATCTCTCTACTTTTCAACTTCTTCATATTAAAACATTTCAGGCTTGGAAAAAAAAATCCACTACATGGAACATTTAATTAAGAAAATTCCAAAAAGGCATCAACACCTTATTCATATTCATTTATCATTCGATGTGTTATAATCCAACTTCGACTAATTATTACCTATAACAAATATCAAAATTCTACATCTTTTTAAGATAAGAAAAATATATGTTTATAATAAAAAAATCATAATTTGAATGTAAAATAATTTTGAAATATAAAACAAATCTATGCGTATTTAAAAAAATATGCTTGAATATGATTTTAAAAAGAAAATATAGTTAGATATAACAGTTTAAAATTCCATTGAATCAAAGTAAATAATGGGGCCTCCAATGGTTGATCAAAAATTTAAGGAAATGAAGTAAACCTGCGAATCAAATCAAAGATAAAATAAAAACTCGGATGGAGAAAATCACAATGTAAATCCAGTCAACACGTCACAATGGGGTCATGAAAACTATGCATATTTGAAAACCATGACATGGTCTCTCCCATAAACCATAATATTCTCATAGTCGATGACTGATCAAAATATATATAACCAAATAGAATCATATTTCAACACTAATATCCATGAAACAATACAATCATTATGTCATAATCTCACAAACCACAATGCAATAGTCAATCCAAACTGTCACTTATCCCCCACCCCATTGGACACCCCATAGACACCACCACCCCCTTGGATATCCCCCCACCCCATGGACACCACACCCACCACCTTGGACACCCCCTGGACACCACCACACCCTTGGACAGTCCCCGCCCCTAGATACCACCCTCACCCCCTTAGAGACCCCCTAGACACCACCACCCCACTAGACAGCCCCCCCCCCCTCACCCCTGGACACCACCCCCACCCCTCCCCCACCCCTTGGACACCCCCACCCCTCCTGGACACCCCCACTCCTCCTAGACACCACCACCCACCTCATACCACCTGAACACCCCCAACCCTCTGTGTAGCCCCCTCGAACATCCCCAAACCCTCTGGACAGGCCCCGACCCCCTTGGACAACACCCTACCCCCTTAGACACCCCACCCCCTTGGGCCCCCCCCACACCCCCTGGACTGCCCCCACCTCCCACCTCCATGGACACCCTGGACACCCCCAACCCTCTAGATTTCCCCCCAAACCCTCTGGACACCACCCCCACCCCCTGGGACACCCCCTGGACACCACCATCCCATTGGACAACCCCCACCCCTCTAGATAACCCCACCCCCCGAACATCCCCCACCCCTCTAGATAGCCCCCCCCCCCCGCCCCCACCCCCTTGGACACCCCACCCCTCCTGGACACTACCCCCACCTTCTACCCCCTTAGACTCCCCATGGACACCCCCAACCCTTTGGACATCCCCCATCCCCTTGGACCCCCACCGCTTGGACTCCCCCCCCCCACACCCCTAAACTTCCCCCCACCTCCAGGGATACCCTAGACAGCCCCCAACCCCCTGGACAGCCCCCAACCCGCTGGAAAGCCCCCCAGAACCATGGGATTTTAACCTCAAGCTACTAGTTTTGGCATTTTAAGGGATTTTAACCTCAAGATACTAGTTTTGGTATCATTCCATTATTCAAAATGAGAACCAGGAACTATATCTACTACTAGTATAAAATGATATATTATTCAATGAATTTGATTTTTATAGCATATGAAGACTTATAATAGTCCACGAAAATAAGCGACGTGAATAGTTTATGGAACAAAAAAAAGTGATTCCCAAAATATAAACAACCAAGAATCCAGAACAAACATTCCACCATGAAGAACCATATATACTTATAAAATAAATCACACTATTACAAGAAATGGGTGTATCACAATGATTTAGATATAAATTGCAATAATATAGGTGAATGAGATCATTAGTTGTCAATGAAAATAAATATTACCATAAATATAGTGCATCCGCGAAACAAAAACAAACGAAATAGAAGTAGGTGAGGCTTACAAGAATATTGAGAGTCAATATAATAGATTTGGTGATAATATATAAGACGATGAAGGAAAAATTAGGTAAGAGGGTTCGAAATAGAATAATCTTACCTAATTTAAACAAAAAAATGGCAAAACGTAAATATAGAGTATCTGAAAAAGAACGAACAAAATAAAGTCATGGGTGGCTTACCTAAGTGTTGCGAGTGGAGATGATAGATCCGAGGAGAGTAAAGAAGATAAACGATGATGGAAATACTAGTTTAACAAAACGAGATCGAAGAGTCGATTCTAGGTTTTCTGCATGAGAGAGACGAGTCACAGGTCTCTCGATCAAAAAATCAGAAATGACAATCCAGGGGGCGTGATAAATTTTTAAAATGTTTTATAACATCGGTTATTTAACAACATACATTACAAACTATTTTATATTATATTGATAATGTTGGTTATTATAATAACCAACTTTATAAATGTATCAGATACCACATTTTTTACATCAGTTATTTTATAACCGATGTAAAAAAAGCCAAGTGTTGGGTCCTTATATCGGTTATTCTAAAATCAATGTAAAAATGTCGTGTGTTTGTTTGTTATGTGGATTATAATATAACCGAAGTAAAAAATTCTGCGGGTTGGGTTTTTTTACGTCAGTTATCAAATAACTAATGTTAAAAAGGCCTCAGATTCTGCCTTTTTTACGTCAGTTATTTTATAAACGATGTAAAACATTCATTAGATACATCATTTTTTATGTCGGTTATCAAATAACCGACATAAAAAATGCCGCACGTTGGTTTTTTACGTCGGTTATTAAAATAACCGACCTAAAAAATTTACTCTAAGTATTTTTTAAGTCGGTTAAAAAATAACTGATGTAAAAAACAACATATCAAAAATTATCACGTCAGTTATATATAACTGACGTAAAAAATGGTGATGTTAAAAACGTTTTCTGCACTAGTGTCTTCTTATCAGGTTGGGGAACTGCCTTCCCAGATTTATGATATAATTCCCAATTTCCAAAATATATCAATCTATATATTTTGATTACTATTTGCAGAGTTATTTTCAATAGCTATTTATTCTACATTAAGATTTTATATTATTTTTTGTAATAATATTAATATTAGTTGATTTTATTTGTATAGTTTTTTTACATTTATCTATTGGGAAGGACGATACACTTCTATATAATTATTTTTATTTTCCATGTCTATCTTGGGATCAGGTTCCTAGTGATGTTCGAAATTAGTTTCTTAAACATTACATTGTATATTAATGAATAATATATTTTATTTTAAATTTATTTAATAATTAACATATTGTTTTTAGTTATGTTGAAAATTTTATGGTCAACAATTTAGGGTGTCATGAGATCTCATATCTAGGAGGCATGGGAGATTTTTATATATGAATATGATCATTAATTTTTAAACAACCTAAGAAAGAGAGCCATTGATAGAGCTGTTATTTATGTTTTGAACATTATTTCTTCTCTTATTGACCATAGTATACCTAATCCCATGTATTGGATGGATTTTTCTACTACTTGATAACATCTACTTTTAAGTGGAGATCATTATCTGAATGAGGATAGTAAGAAGTTACACATAGGGATGAGAGACATACATTTTGTATACATTGAAAAAATAATGTAATTAATGTTATTTATTAATGTATATATAAATTAAATGTAAAATTATTGATATATTATATAGGAAAAAATATACTGCCTACTATGGAGTTATATGTTTAAAAGAAAATATACATTGAACCCAGTACATTGTATCATGTCTATGGAAGAAAGAACCAGATTATGGTCTGTAAAATTTTATATATATATTTTACTCAAATTAATTTTATTGTTATTTTAATTTAAAATTACATTTGAAGGAAACATATGAGACTAAAATTCCCATTCATGATAAATTTATGTTAACATTGATTTAGATTCCACATGCGAGTCAGGTTTGGTGAAGAGGACTGGATACAGGTGAATATGAATAGTGTTGAGAAAGGACAAGATACTAGTATTGGTTCCCGATTGACACCTAGTAGTTGTTATTGTACCATTGTGATGTCATTGGTCAGATCCAAGGGAACTCAAGTTGAGACATCATCAATCATAGTACAATATAAAGGGATTTTATGAGATCATTATGATATTATACAAAGCATACAGAGAGATCAAGAGGAGGAGTGTGAGCCATAGTGTTGGATAGATGAGTAGAAGATAGAGTACATATGACAACTTTCATGTGGTGTTGCAAGGAGTTTCCTCCCCCTCAACTTTCTGGTGATCCTCCACCACATAATACATGATGATCCCCAATTGTCATAGTGAATTAATTTATATTGATAAAAATATTATATATGAAATGATATAACTTTTTTATCTATGTTTTTTTCATATTTAATGAATTTTTTATTTTTATGAATTTTTTATTTTTGAAATTATTTTTTTTTAATAATTAATTATTTTCAATGGATTAAAAATTTTTCTCAATTAAAATTTTATTCATTTTATGATCTTATTTGTGACGAAAAAATGTGATGGCATGAATTTTTTTTGTGACACACCATCATTAATATATTTTCGACGCAATTTTTGAATTTTTTTCCATGGCATCCTATGAAATATTAATTATTGAAATGGGAATAAATTTCAAAATCCTATCACAAAAGTCCAAAAACATAGTTGTGAATACCTATTTTAGAAAAAATATATTTTAAATCATAAAACATAATTTATATCCATTATTTTCCTTTAAAAACATTCAAATGAATGTTAAAATATATTATTGAATATATAATCTATAAATTTCATTGTAACCATCAATCCATGTAGATTAATTTAATTTATTTACATAAAATAATATTTTGATTTATTAAAACAATTTTTTTAAATGAGTTTTTTAGCACAAAATTAACTTATACCACAAGAAAATATAATAATTAATCTGATTTAATCAACAAGATAATTTTTAATTAAAGGACAATTATGATACATGAGATCAAATTGAAAATATAATGAGTCCTTTTATTGATAATAAATGATAGTTTTTACAAAAAATGTTAATTTTTTACTGTTCACTAACCGATACATTTTTTTTAGGAATACTTAAAATTCACCCTAAGATAATATTGACAGGACAACTTTAACAATTATAACCATTTATTCAGATAAAATTTCAAAAAATGTAGTAATACATTATAATGTTTGTGTAGAAAATGAAATGAAACTAGTTTTTGAAGAAAATATTATTTTTATGAATAAAATGACATTAATTAAAATTGAGTATCAATTTATTTGGAATTAAACAATATATTGAAATTATTAATACTAATAAACATATCATACAGATATAATTATTACAATTAATACCTTTCAGTTAAATTGTCATGTTATAAAGGGTTATATTATCATAGTTTTTTTAGACACAAGGATTCAAGTAAAGTATGTTATCGAACACATGAAATTTATTTAGAAAAATTATATTCTAAAATATCAGGGTGCTAAATATACCCCATAAATAAATTGATTATTCATAATTTTTATCTCGTTAATCCGTGTTTTGATATTCGAAAATAATTTTTTTGAAATCCTACATTGTGCAAAGGAATAATAAAACCTCCTTTGAAAAAGGTAATTGGTAAAAATTAATGTTTCCTTAAATGCACAATATTAGTTTCTATGATATTAAGAACATTAGTGGGAAGTGAAAGTATGTTTGTGGATGAGAATTATAGTGTCCAAATAATAATTCAGGGTGAAAAATAAAATATCTCAATTTTATTTCTTTATGTTTCATAATATTAATCTCATCCTTTGTTCGTGATTTGATCAATTTTAAACTTCAATCCCATCTCCTGCTCTAATAAATGGTCATTCAACATAATTTTTTAATGTTTAAAGAACTAAAATTAAAATTTAACAGATCATATGTTCCAAAAAAGAATGAAAATTCACTTCTTATAACTCTGTATATTAACAAAAACTAAAATGGTTAGCATAATTTATCCAGTGTGGATAAATCTTAAAACATGTTAAAAATATGATCATATATTCTCTGAAAACATGAAAATCCTTTCTAAAAACTACTCAAATCAACTTAAAACCTCAAATGGGAACACATTTTATTCTAAATTAAATAAACGACAATTTATTCCTCAAATATATTCATATAATTTCAAATACATTCCATAAATTAGAAAATGTAATAAAATTCATCAAATATAACATAATTTACTTTGTCGTCAAATAACCAATAAATATCATGGTCAACAATACTGTCTGATTTATTTTATCTAATTCAATTTTCTCTTTATCGAAATAAACCTTATAATATATACTATATGCACATATTATGATTTATTATCACTTAATAATGTGTTTTCCAAATATATAACTTTACCCCTAATTAACTTTTCTAAGATATTTGTATCATTCATTGTAATATTGAAAACCCATTAAGAAAAACAGATATGGAACAATCCTTAGATGACTCATGATTATTATAAAATTAATATAATTAATAAAGTATTTCTACAACATAATTCTCAAATCCCAATATTAAACACTTCAATTAATCCACTTTAATGATTAGAATGGGTTATTCCATTCCTTGGTCTAGGATTTATCCCTTAGATTAGCTAATTAGATAGAATTATACCCATGTTCCCCATAAAAATTAAATTTATCTAAAAATGGTACGTTGGTGTGTAATTTATTTCCCCCATTAAAATATTCATTTTCCTCAGAAATTACATCCTCTATGTCCTTCCTTATTCACATACACAACATATCCTTATTCTTTTAAGACATTTCTCGGGGTTCTTCTTCTTAAATATTTGTTATATAGAAAACCAAATATTTTTTCCTCAATAATCTTCATAAAATTCCATTTTTTATCTTATTTATTAAATTCATGAACTCACCTTTTTTGGTTTTTAATCATATAATTAGAAAACAAGTTATTCATAATCACAAGATTTTCTATTCCATTTTCAATATCATTTAGTTTTTTGTTAGTAAAATCAATGTATTATCCCTAAAATTTAGTATTACCATGGTTCCTTCTGGTTCAATCCATTTAATGTTTCCAAAAATATTAGTATTAGAAATAAATGTCATAGGATGAAATAAAAAATAAAGAAAATAATTTATAGGATGTAAAAATATTGAGACTATACTTTCTATATAAGAAACTTTTATTCTAACCAAGGTTATCCTTGGTTGTCAAAAAATCAAATAATTCATTATGGTTTATAATGAAAATATATATTAACCTAGTAATATTGTCTAGGAGTCTCAAATCAAGAACGTAGTAAGTGCCCATTCACCGTGCACCATAATTATAGATGAGACATACCCAAAAAAACTCTTTTTAGTGTTATTACCCAAATTTGAATTTGTTCCAAAACCATATCTAATTGTATTATCCAAAAAAATAGTGTATTTTAGAGAAAATCACAAATAATATTTAACCACAACATAGTATGTTATCCAACCCTTAGGATTATCCTAAGGGTTATCCCTAAATTTTATTTTTCCTATTTTAGAAAATTAATTAAACTTAGAAATGACAATAACTATAGTGACCCAAAAATTTCATATATAAATACTATATCATATTAATATAATATTCATTATAAACCAATAATATCCATGATAGAATTGTATATTTTCTGTGTCTTTGAAAACATGGATATATAAAAATGGTTATATTAAAGTTCAACTTTATTCCCATTTATGTTCATCTTAAGTACCACCCTTCTTTGATATAGAATACTTAAAACCATTCTTAATAACTAGTACAAGAGAAATATAATAAAAGGTGAACTATGATTCTTAATAAGTATATATATAATCAGTATCAATTAATGACCATAAGTAAGAATAAAATTATCATAAGGTTATTAGAACTTGATCAAAATATACAATAATCATACACAATTAGTCTGATATCATTAATCACAAAACATTCTATAAGGTTTGTAAAAATAAATACATAAGATAAAAGAATGAATAATTATCAACAATCAATCATGATCCATTATAACATAACATAAGAATATGAAATCCTTTAGCAGAATTTCAATTAGTATATAAAATCTCATATTTAGTCATGTTTCACTCCTAAGACTGTCATTGTGTACATTTTTCGATAATGGAAATGTCTACCCAGTAATTTCAAATATTCTTTTAGAAGTAACATCCATTCAGTGAAATCCTTCACCTATTACAATTTTATAAACATTGTCTTATTTTTTTTATTTAATCGACTATACCATTATTATCCAATGTGTTATATGGCTATAATGGACACACCCATCCTTGTTTTATAACATAATCATGGATCGTTGTTTTATAGAAAAAACACATGTAACATAATCATATTCCATTCATATGTATTCCACAATATCATGAAAACATTTTTCATTAAATCTATGTTTCCCCCTTGGAAAAGAAAATAGGTTTCACAAATATTTAGTCATTATTATCCAAAGCCACGTGGATAACTTTTAAATATAGTAACATCAGAAAATATCCCTAATAAATCATAAGAAACATAAAATAAAGTTGTTAAAGATGAAAAATACCATTAAAAGATAAATGAAAGATTTCTTGAGTAAAATAAACATTTCATTTTAAAATTACTCATTTAAAATCTAAAAATTTATAAAAAAAATTGTAGAAAACATTTTATTTCTAAATAAACATGTATAATTATAAAGGAATATTCAATGAATAGATTATTTATTATGTCTCAGAAATCTTATCATGTGGTGTACCTAAAAAAATCCTTTTACAATTTTTATAAAAATTCAAACTTTACTCATTCTGGAAATGAATAGAATATTCCTTTTAATTTTTCTATATAAATTAATAAATGGGTAAATAGTACATTAATAAATCCTTTTATAGTAGTAAAAATATTTTTGATAAAATTTCAACAATACTATGGATATGAAAGAAAATTTTTCTGAACAAAGATAGAAATTATGTCAGTATTCCATAAAAACATTATTTTGTCCTTTTGAGTAATTAATGAGAGAAAAATGAAAGGAAAAAAATGTAATATCTATAAATTAACATCTATTAATAAAATAAATAATACATTTTATATAAATATTATATAATTTCTTCACCAATAATTGAGAATTAACATTCATGGTTAAAATGTTATTATAATGTAAAACCGTTATTGTTTGGTAATTTTGATTCATAACTACAATAGAAGAAATAAAATGAAATGAAATATATAATACCCTTAACATATGGTAATACATTATATGATTTATCTAAGGGGTATCATATACACCTCATAAAATAATATTGAGGTATAATATAACATATGTCCCAAATAAGACAATTTGGGATGATAAACCCATACCAATTTCATAACTTTTGAATCCAAACCACATGGATGAAGAATTTTTATTTTTTAGATTTATATATCATGAATTAATAATTATAGATGATATAACCTGTTATATAACCTGTATATACAACTAATAAACATAAATATGGGTATAACAACAAACATATCTTAACATAACAATATTGAGGCGAATAACCCTTATAGATTCAGTAAAAATTCAGTATAAAGTCATTGGAATATTTGAAAATAATATGGTTATATAAATGTCATGAAATAAATAATTTTTTATTCCGAAAAAAATTCATGGGATGTATATACAACATAGAAATAATAAATTGGTGCATAAAATTAAAACATGTCTCAATGAATATAAATTCAGATAAAGCCATTACATTATATCTGAATTGATTTATAAGAATTTATAATACTTTATAATAAATTTATTTTTATAATAATTATATAAAAAAATGATATTAAATTTTTTAAAGTCATATATAATATAATAATATCATTTCAACACCCTTTTATGAATAATTATTTATTGAAGTCGTTATTTTAGGTTATAATTGCTTCATTTTTCATGTATGTTTATGTTCAAGATGTAAGGGACACTATACATTGATCAAGGATCCTCCATTAATAGAATATTAATCGTGATATAATTATCAGATATTATCATTATATACATATTTATAACATTTTTGTATTATGTAGCAATGAGAAATGTAATAAAACACTTCAGGTAGCTGGAAATCATTATATAAAAACTTGTGATGTTTCCACATTTCGATGGATGGAATTAAAGGGAGAAAAATAAAAATTCAAATTTATTGAATCATTATCATAACATAAATATCATATATATTCATTAAATATATCCTTTTTAACATCCATGTAAATTATAAATGATAAAAAATCACATTGTTCCATTAAGGTGGTTTCCCACACGAACGCACGATCCATGTTATCATTTACTTGTAGATCAGAAGGTAAAAAGAAAGATAAATTATTATAATTTCCTAATAATAAAAACAAATTAAATGAAATATATAAAAATTTAATCCATAATTTTAACTACCCATGAAATATGGTGATGGAAACTAAATTGTATCCCCGTGTGGAGGTGGTAGTCCACACATACGCAAGAGTGATATATTTAACTCACTTTTGATGGATAAGGAGTAGAAAATGGTGGGGAAATCCTCCTAATAAAATCTCAGTATATTAATGATAATATATTAATCATTATTATGGATAAAAATGTTTTATTTAAGGTATAAAAATAAATAATATTAAAATATATTTCTTAAGACTTATACCACTTCTTTGAGAGACCCAGTTTGGATTACACCAAAATCCTTGAAGGATTGGTCTTAAGAGAAGAAAAAAATATTTTGAATGTATGGAAGGAATATTAAATGATTTGTATAATTTTTTTATGATAAATAAGGCTCAAATTTTGTTAACAATGTAGGATAAGAGGTTCCTTTTGTAAGTGATGGGAGGGACACATATGGAATTTATTTAATAATTTGAATGATATAAGGTCACTGTCATGGGAAAGAATCTCCAAATGGAAAGGATTTAATGATAGAATAAAATATGGTCTAAATATATTGAAAAAATATTTTTTATACAATTTTGGATTGTAATCCATCCATTATCTATTGGTTTGCCCCCCCCCCAGTAAACCCATTTTAACCATTGCCGTTGTAACACCATTTTATTGTTTTTACAATTCACTATAAGAAGAAATTAAGGTAAAACTATTAAATTATATTAATTTTGACGATTCAAAATAAAAAACCCATATTAAAATATTCAATTTATATAATTTTTAGAATTTAATTTTAAATAAATTCACAAACAACACTGAAGATCAGTTTTAGAAAAATATATTTTTTTAGCATAAATCATAATTTAATTCCAATAAATTCCTTTTAAAAACTAAAAAATGATTGTTAAAATATATTATATAATATATATTCTATTAGTTTCATTTAAATAATTAATAAACAGTGGTTACTTTAATTTATTATGATATAACACATTGCATGTATAAAAACGTTTTTTTAAATTAAATGTGTTTTAAAACCCAAATCACTCACACAAGGTCATCCTAAATCCAAAAAATAAATCTCATCTAAGAAAATTCCCTCTCCAAAATGACTATATCACAAAAAACCACCACAAAAGGCATAGAAAGTAAGAGGCATGAACAAACCCATAAAATCACTAGTCAAAAAAGAGAAACAAAAGAGAGAACCCAAGGACCACACCCAAAAAAGAATCCTTAGGGATTCGAAATCTATAAACTTATCAAGTATGTAAACTAATGATATTTCATCATTATAAGAAAAAATAATCCCAAAATACTAGGAAGATATATACTCATTAATTCAACCAACCTACTAGATGTGGCTCACCTAGCCTAATTTACCAAATAAACCCAATAGTTAACAAAATTCCAATACACTAAAAATGGAGGGGGGTTTTCACACCACACGGTGTCTCGAAAAATTCCAAAAATAAAAAAGGGAATAACTATCCCTAAAGTAAAACACTCAGTCTTTGAAAAGACATTTTAGGAGGTATACACCACTTACAACATAACATGTTGTCAACCTAACCATGATTGTGAAATCAAATCAGTGGTCCCAACATGCCTGAAGGGAAGAAGTCCAAAAACATAAAGAGATAAAGAAACTTATATACCAAAACAAATTCATTTCAAAACCATCGCATTCCAAAAGGAATGAAAACCATTATCTAAATACCCATTTTCCAGACATAATTTGCTTTTTAAAAACACATTTTCCAAATATAATGGAAATAATTTTATATTTCCACTCATTTCTTAAAAACAACATTATCTTCTTAAAGCTCCATTAAAATGATTCAAAAATATTTCCAGGTTTATTACCATGAAATGATAACAATTTATTTCTAATAACACCGCACATGGGTTTAAAACCCCAAGATTTTAAAAAAAACCAATCAATATGGTTTTATAAAATCCCCAAAATTTTCTATAAATTCAATATTTTATAAATAGTGAAAAGGCTAAATTCCCAAAAAAATGGTTTACAAAATTCCATACCCATATTATGATCAATCTCGAGGGATTATTTAAAAATAAAAAACATATTCCCAAAAATACCATCTCTTTTCACAAAAATCCATTTTACATGTCAATCTCACCAAAAATGAGGAAAATCATAAATCCATCCAAAACTAATACACATCCTCAACATATCAAACGACCCACCTTGAATTGTCCATATATATTATATATATCTCAATATTAGGATAAAAATAACACCAAATGTGATGTGTAAATATGAATGAATCAACCTTTTGAACCGTAGGACCCTAGGCCATCCGTGAAATAGTTCATTAATAAATTCAGGATCTAGTATTTGTTCATCACTCAGTTGATCATGTTATGTAACCAATCTCACGCCAATGATCCATCATATATTTCCATCCAAAAATTAAACTCAACCCCCAAGGAAACTCATAAAATTCCAATGAGGATAAATATAAGATCAAAGGAAAATCTAATAAATTATTGAACACACTATTTAAATCCGACATCAAACGTAAACTCAAGGCTCGATGTAGGAAATAGCTAGATAGACTTTCCCTGAACCCACCTCTTGAGTTATAATAACCAATTATATTCTAAACATTCCCTAACAACTCAAAATTTATGGGATGTTCCAAAGGCTTTGGCTTATATGGATAAGAATGACCAAAATTCTAGATACAATTTATAACAAACTATTTGTGGTCATTCATACAAAATATTCCCAAACTAGCCCACCACTGGCCCGAAGGGCGTTCTTGATCCCCTGAGCTAAAAACTAGGGCTTGAGAATCTTGTAAGAACCACTTGGTAATTATTTTTCATGGTAAAGAAATATAAAAAGTAATACAAGAATATAAATAGAATTTTGGTATGACTCTCCATACATCATGTTTTCTTACCAAAGAAAAACAAACAGAACAACAACAAAATACCAAAAATAGGAAAGTGGTAAACAACAACAATCACAAAAAACCTCCCTTAACTCATATATACATCTCTTATGAGGAAAATAATCCACACAAATGGATTTTCTTAACTCACTTTCTTCTATAATAATTTTTCATTCACAGAAAGCATTAATTCAATTTTGGTGAAGGTCAATCATATAAAGAGAATTTTCCATGAATTATATTAATGTGAAGGTAGGTCCTACCCAAATTAGGTAGTGTTAACAACTATTTGAATGTGATTAAATAATGACTAAATGCATATGAATTAATTACCAAAGATAGGTTTAAAGGAGAACGTCCTCCAAACTTTTTTTTATTTTCAAATAATCCACTTTAGGGTCAGTGGGAACCTCAAAATTTCCATTTATGGATATAAAAATCCATGAATCACAAAAACACACCTTCAACACTACAATTACCAATCCTAACACCCAAGAATTAATAATTTAAAAAACCACCACATATACGGTTTAAAGGAGAACCAAGAATGAACAACATAGGTAAAATAATAATGGGCACATTATCACTTTTTAGGATGCTATAACTAACCAAATCAATGGAAATAGCATAGTAAAATAGTTTATAATTGTTTGGTTTGAACATAAAGTAGAAATTAGGTTTTCCACGTTCTTTATAAAAACAAAAAACATGAAAATTTTCAGACATGTTACTTTTTATAAAATAAAAACAATGATATTTAAATATTGATATTTAAATATACACACCTAGGAAAAATACAAAAAATTTCTCCATCTTTTTGAAAAATCTCTTGGAAATTCCTTTTTCATAAAAAAATATCAAAGAACACACACATATATAAAACACTTAAAGATGTACCCAAAAAAATTTCCTTTCCAAATTATACATTCAAGCCTTTAAAAAAATCATTTGATCGTAATAAAAAAACCTAAAATGTAATGAATAACCCATATAGAGGAACCAATTAGTAAGAAAACACAATCAAGAACAAAATCAAATATTGTTTCCAATACATAATAAGAAAAAAAATGAATCTATGGAAGTAATAGTATTACCTGATATGAATAAACCAACGAAAGGATGCAATTTCATGGGAACTACCCTATGTCATAATGTTAGACTATCCTAGACCTCACTCAACAGACCAACCTATAGTCTTATATTGCATCCTTTTACCACCACATAACTAGCCATTAACCGTCCTCATCATAATTGAACACCCCATCTATCCATATCTAATGCTAAAGGAGAATTTATTAGGTGAGGCTCCCTAGTGCAACAAAATTCTAGTCTCCCACTTGTCTACCTAAGCTCCCATGACCAAAGTAAATAAAGGAGGTTGGAAATAAGTAATCACATGCATAAAATTTAAAACATTAAGAAATTACTCACACCTAAACACATTTACCATCAGAAGTACTACCCAAAAAAATATATCCATGCATGAGAATCACAACACAGATATCAATAAAAATCATGATCGCAGGGACACAAGACAAAAAAGTAAAAGAAAAATTCAGGGGTCTCCATAGTATATCAACTATTCATAAAACCATTTAAATTACTGAACAAGACTTTAAAACACATCACTAGAGATGTTGATCCACATACCCTATTTCTAAATACATTTTAAATCCCATTTAAAATACCAATTTAAAACCAACCTCTCAAAACATGGTGAACATCCACTTGAAATACATTTCCCAAAAATCAAATTTGGAAACCGATTTGGAATACCACATTCAAAAAATCATTTAAAATCCATGTTAACACACCATATATTCAATGCAATTTGAAAATCCCTCTCATTCCATGAAAGGCCCTTTTTAAAATAAATTACACCTTTTTTCAAAAATGGAATTAACATTAAACCTGATTCCAAATTATTGAAATCAATTTTTATAAATAAAATTTGAATTTAAAGAACACTCAACATATGACCTAATTCGACTCCAATAAATTAAACAATTTGAATTCCAAACAAAACAAAAAGGTTTTCACACAAATATAACTCCATTGGAAAACATTTTAATATTATTGAAATATTTTTAAAGAGACATAGGATCTGTTACACAGGTGCTTAGTATACAACCATGGACCATGCTGATATTAAAAGAAAAATAAAAAAAATATTTTTAATATGATGAAATATGATTTCTTATTTAGTTTATAAAAAACATTTAAAATAAATAATGTATTTTATAACATGGAATAAAAGTTTTTCATAGAGTTACCTACCTAGAAAATGGAATAAAGTTATATAAATATGGAACATTCAACATTAGATGTTGGACACTGAATAACGGATGAATGGACACACACAAACCCTTAAATCAAGAAGAAAATTAAAAATTGGCTAACCCAAAACTCTCATAATCCCATGAATCATAAAAGGTAATTAGTTAAATTAATTAATTAATACCACAGAAATACGTTGGGTGTACCAACTAAGTCAAACCAAGGACAATAAATTCAATTATTCATAGGAGATCACTAATGTTTTCTTTTCTTGGTTTTATATTATTTAGTAAGAATGAGTCCTACTATGTTATTTTACTTGTTTGGAAACATTTTTCCTCACTGTCAATTTACCACTTACAAAATTTTCTAATAGTCAAATATTTATTCATCATGTTCAATTGGATTTACATATATATGATTTTTTTCTTTCTTATGGACAATCTTTCACTTATGTGAATTTCATTTTTTCTTGTTATAGTCACTTGTTTTCTTTTTATGGTGGATGAAGATCAATAATGGTTAGTCCCACCATTATTTTGGTCAATTATGCCCCCAGACCGATTTTTTATCCCAGTCAATTGGATTTTCACATGGTGTTGATTTTTCATTCTTAATTTTGATCTAACACTTGTTTTATTTTCAATTTGTACATGATCCTCTTGGTGTGGTAAACTTTTCGTCTCCTTGTGCTAGATTTGTTTTTCTTTACGTGGTCAAACTGGGATATTGTTATTTTTTTGCAGTAATCAGTGTGTTTTTAACTTAAATGTAATTGTTTATTCTTGTTAAGATTCGAAATATTTCCTTTTATGCTTAGTTTACTCACATTATCAGCTATAAATTCATGTTTGATGGACTCACCACATGAAGTGAACCATCAATTTTGAGCAGCGAAAGATTTCCATCGTTAGTCAAACACAAGTTTATCTTTTAGGTTTTTCGATTTTAGAAAATTATATAGTGAACCTTTATATAATTTTTTCAAAGGGTGAAGGGGAGGTGCGAGTTAAAGCCTTCTGTATAAAATTCCCCTAAACTAACCCAATGGTTTTTTTTGGATTTAACTGCTAGTTTCATATGTCTATATATACACTTTTGTGGGATCTAGAACAAAATATCCAGTTGAATTCACTCATGAAAAATAAGGGGGTGACATTTTGAGTTAACGTAATTGATAATAAATCTTAATTTATTTGGGGAAGTGCATATCCTCTCTAATTACTTTCTATTTTTTCATTTTTATTTATTCATATGTTTGGAGAAGTATCATTTTTGTTGAAGATAACTATTTTGGAGAGGTTTGAATATGAAATTTGAGTTGATTGAATATGTTTTTATTAGATTGGAATTTCATATTTATAATTTCTAAGGATTTGAAAATTAAATATAATTGAATTTAAAATATTTCAATCATCCTTAAATTACTTTTGGATTTAAAATGTTGTATGATGTGTACACATAGATTGAAATTATTTATTTCAAATATTTATTGAAAATATATTCTAAAGTTTTTAAAAAAACTATAATAAAAACATGTTATTTTTCAAATATATTTTGTATATACTGGTTTTCATGGGAAAATTTAGTGAACATTACTATAATCCATTAGACATACTCTAAACTATTGTAGTGAAAATATCTTTGAAACAATAAATATTTTAGTTTTTCTCCCACTTTAGGTTTAAACATTAGGGATAATGTTAGATTTAATGTGTGGGTATAAGGGTCTCTCAATGTGTTGTTCTTCAAAATTCTTCATGAATTTTAAGATTTTACTTTTTTTCTTTATTTTTCTTCTAATAATTTTATTCATAGTTGATAGTAACATACATTTAAATAAGGGTTCCAACTCATAAGATTGTAATATAAGTCCTTTGAGACTAGAGTAAAATAATTAATTAGTATCCCACTAAGAATGTCACAATCATTGGGAACTAGGTGTGTGAATAAATAAAATACATTTTTACTTCTCATGAGTTCTCTCCACATACATGGCTAAGGAAAACTCAACTAAAGTTCCAAAATGTAAAAAATGAATTAATTAAGGTGTGTAGAATATTTAAACCAAATGAATAAGGGTGGAATTGAATTAAAATAATTTTTTTATCAAGTAATTATAAAATGAATCTTTGGTTAGAAAAATATGGGACAGATCCTAGATAAAAAAATGATTCCTGTTACATTTATTATTCCAAATAAGTCTAAACATTATAAACTTCTAGAATGAGAACATGAACTTAGTTTGAAATAATTTATTTAGTGATATTTATGTATAAGGAATGAAATTTCCAATAATGATGATAATTTGATTTCATTCATTTTTGGTGTGCTTATTTGAATTTTTCTAGGCCATGATATGAAAAATCATTGAAAATTTTGACTCATCTCAAAAAAAATTAATGTGTAAATCAATTCTTATAATTTGTACCATATAAGTGGATATTTAATAATTGTATTCTATAATAAAATTAAAATAATGGATTGTATTTTATTATTTTTGGGGAGTAGGAATTATCTAGGTGTATGAGAATTTGATGTCGCATTTTTTGGAAACATTCTACCATCTCATTTCTAGGTAATTATTTAACATTTCATGAAATAAAATTATTTTAATGGATAGTTATTTTAATCAAGGTAAATTTCTATTAGAATATCTTACCCATTGAATATATTGTTAAAAATGGCTGTTTTTTGTTAATTTGATTAATTGATATTTATTTTTATTTCTATATGTTTTATGGTAAAAATATTTGCATATTTCTTAATTATGTCGAAGTAAATAGGTATTTTTAATTAATCTTATCACTTAGTGTTTCAATAATAATTTTATTTTGATGTGGTTCATAAGTAAAAAGGAAATGAAGTAATATGATTAAGGTTCAATGGCATATTACACTATGTACAGAAAGTTTAACACTAAGTTGTTCAAGATGTGGAAGGGTATACCCATAGATGTATAATGGTAAATCACACACATAAAATCTCATATAAGTGTACTCCCCTGCACCCATCAAAGTTTAAAGTTAATTGGACACATATAAAAGGGTAACAATAAGTATCATATTGCAATAAAAAGATAGTTAGGTGTTTAATGAATCCTTCTACAGCTAGGGCGCAACCTTTGGGTGTGACCTCTTCATAGGGGAGGGGGGTTTCCATGAGTGAAGGGTTTGAAATGGCCACACAGGGGAATTCTATTTAGAAGGAAACGATAGATGGGAGTTTATGTATGGGTAGTTCAACACACCAAACACTATATCAAGAAAACTTGGAACTCATTTCAAGATAATTATAGCCCAAAAATAATGACCTAGGATTATTATACATATATATTATATCTTTTTAGATGAATATTCATTGAATTATAGAAACATAAACCTAAGTACTAAAACAGTTTTGTGCCTTTTAAGAAATTGAAACCATACTTGTATTCTGGTGAATGGTCTTGAGTGTTTCCCACAAATATCTTCACTTGTATCACCCTTCTTAATACCTTTCCTCATAAGTTTTGTAATGGAAACATAGTATAAGTGTGATCATATATTCTTGACAAGTGTAAAAATGGAAGATATCAATTTATTATTTTATGGATGAATAACATAATAAATATGGGTATGTGATCACGAGAATAAGTTAAAACATTTATACCCAACCTACCATGTATCATAAATATGTGTCATAACGTAAGACATTAACATTTCAAAAGGCACGAATCATAAAAATGAAACATCATCTTTTCTCATTCATGAAACAAAATTAATTTCGTATATTTATATGGAATAATCATAAGTATATAAAACAAAAATATATTTCAACTGTAACTAACATAACTCTCAGATCATGCCTTATTAACATTTTTCCCTAATGGATCTATCACATCGACTTGTTTCCCATCACAGATCTAACGCATATACATATTTTCCCCAAATATCTCATGAGATATAATTCATTACCCAATTCATTTTTGGTTGATATAGTTCCGACCCATAACATAATAAAAACCATATATACATGATCCACAAGATCATAAATCATTTATCATTCCAGAACCCATAAAAAGAAATATGATTTATATATATTTCATCATAAGATAACTCGTGAAAAAAACAATAAGTATCAAAAAATTATAAACATAAAAATTTCATAGAAACAATAATAACGGTATCATTGGATCATATCCCTGTTAAAGCATATATAATAATAAATTAAGTTGTTTGAGATGGAATTGTTTTCTGAAAGATCACTTGAAATAATTATTGTGGAAAACATACATTCCATTTTGAATATTGATTTTGAAATAATAAATCATTTTGAAAAACTTTTTCATATAAAATAACCATTAAAACTAAAAAATTATGATTTGAAATATATTTTAAACATCTCATAAATCATTTTTTCTTTAAAAATTCCTAAAATATCATTTAAAACACTTCTAAAACATTTTTAGAAAACAATGATTAGAAGGAACACATATTTCCATCTGAAAAGAGAATATAATTAATTGAAACTTCTAATATATTTAAAATATAGAAATTTATGATTCAAAATTTAAAATTTTAGTATATTAACCTTGTAAAATAATATAGGTTTATTACATAACATGTGTCTCAAATGAGAAAAATTTAGACATTATTTCCTTACTGATTTGGTAACTTATGAAATATAAACCCCATGAAAGAGAGACTATAAAAAGGAAATGTAAATTCACATAAATTTCAGTATAAAAATCATATATTTCATTAATGGTAATTATATAGACTAGAAAAGATAAATGAGTGGTTAATATTTTATAAGTCTCCTAGAAATAAAAGTGATACTAGAATTCACCTTACCTTAATTATTAACATCCTTCATATATGTTAAAACCTCATACGTGGTAAATTTATGTTTATTATACATATACTATTGATACATGTTAATATATATAATATCATATATGATTTACCTACAACTTTATATTTCTCTGTAATTAACAATTCCATATGAAATTCATTTTTTGGGTAATAATTGCTTTGTTTTTTGTACATGTTTTGACTTAATATTCTCAGTCCTATTTTATAGATAAAGATTTAATCATGTATAGATTGATAAACATGATAAAAATATAATATATATATATATATATTCAATATATATATATATATATATATTTATGGTGATTCATAAAATTTAGTGATATAAAATAAAATGAACCATTCAGGGAGACGGTAGGTCGTACGTACACATAAATACTATTTTCATTTTGTTGATGGGTTTAAAGAAATAAAACTATATTATATATTATAGTTAAATAATATTTTTTATTTCATATATATCACGTATGTTTATTAAAACCATTATTAATACATTCCATGTAATATGCGAAAGAATCCCATTGCGTCACAATATACGGTGCATCAGTCGGATGCACGGTCTGTGTGTTAATGGCATTTTAGAATTGAGGGCCCGGTTGGATTCGAGTGTGATCCAACCCGTCCAAACTCCAATATTCTCTGAAACTCTATTGGAGTAAGGAAAAAGGATCTTCTATATCCAATGCTAGAGATGGTACATCAAACGAGCATCTGGTCATCAAGATAAGCTCCTTTGAGTGTTTCTGGGCCTAGTGGGGATCAGGTCTAGTCTGACCCGAGTAGACCGACTCGATATAAGTGGGGCTGAGGTGGACTCAGTCTGCTGGGCCAATGTCTAGAATGACCCAAAAGAGGGGCGGCCCACAAGGGTGGCCTGGATCGAATAGGACTTCCCACAAAGGGGCGACTTGGCATGTGGGGGGCAGCGACCAACTAAGGCAGCGGCCGGCTCGGGCGGCGGCCCACTGGGGTGGAGGCCCACTGGGGTTGTGTCCTGCTCCGAGAGCGGTGGCTCGACTCTAAGGGTGGTGGCCCGGCTCAAGGGCGGTGGCCCAGATTGAAGGCGGCGACCCGACTAGAGGGCAGCAGCCCGCTCCGAGGGCGGTGGCCCACTCTGAGGGCGACAACCCGACTTGGTCCAATGCGATGGAGGGGGTGCAACCTCCTGGTCTCCCAGATTACCAAACAGCTTGAAGGTCATTTGGTTGGTGAGGCAGTGACACTGCATGGGATCCACTCAAGAGCCGCGGAACAAGCTATAGGCGTGTTCGGCCACCACCACAGCTTCCGTTCACCGGCGGCCTGGTGGTCGTGCCACCTTCCTTCAAGTAGCTGACGATCGTGTCAGTCACCTCCTCTGTTCTTCTCGGCTGATAAGCTGTGGCCATTTTGTTTTGGTGTGTGTCGACATGCTCCCAGTCTTCCAAGGTGGCGCAGGGATAAAAAGATAGCAGAGGGTTCATGCTAGGTTCGTTAGGCTCTCTCCCTCTTCATAATCTCATAAATACATGGGGGTTAATTATTTAATAAAAACTGAATTAAATAACAAGATTAACCTCACAAGATTCCACACAATAAACTCTCGCAAAGGTGAATGAATCGTGGGTCAACCCCTTAGTCGGTTGACCCACGTTTTTTGTATAATTTCAAGAACTTTTAAGAGGGAAGAAAAAACACACAAATGAAAATAACCCACTACCTTGAAAACCCATTGGAGATCATCTCTACTTGAAGCTGGGTCGGCGTTCTTTTTCCCTGCAACTGATGCCCAATGACGTCACTCATACATCGCCTTCCGGTTCGTGGTTCAATTTCACTCATCCCCTTCCGCTGGGTCGGCTCCATCTTCTAAGGGTATGGTGTTGTGTTGATCCTTCAACACTTTGTTACATGGATAAGTTGTGCTGATACCTCCACCTAATCTTCATATATATATAAGAGAGGTGGAGGGTAAGTAACGACGTTGGAATTTAATGATGTCTTATTAATTAAAAATATTCCTAATTTCCACCAACATTTTTGTTTCTTATATTGGAGGTTCAAGCCATTTATTGTCATGACACGCCGCTGGTCCCACCTTTCTATTTTTTTATTGGAGGAATAAAATAAAATAAAATAAAAATAATAATGTTATTTTATTTATTCTATTAAAGTATTCTTAAAACAATCTTTTTCTATGAACCAACTATGGAAGAAGTGAAGCCACTCTTAAGTGAATCCCGAAATTGTGGATTCAATGGTGCCCTTGGATTTTTAATCTGAGAAAAAATTCAAAAGATAAAAAACTATGCTCACACGTTTACTGAACGTACCTGAAAAAAAGTTCAGTAAATTATTAAAAGTCGCCCTAGACCCGCGCCAGTCGAGGTTAGGCTCTACAGAAGAGAAACATGCACAAAAAAACCCAACGGTACTTTCAGATTTTTAATTCGAGTTACCATTTAGATGTTATGGATTTTACAATAATATAATTGTCACTTAATTATTTTATTTGTAGACAAAAACTAGCATTCACTGGGTGCCCGCACTGGCCAATGTCAGTATCTGCCTAAAGAGAGCATACCCTCTAGAGTTCAGAGGTGGTCTCAGATTTTTAATCTGAGTAACCATTTGTGAGTTATATGAATTTAAAATATTAAATAATATCATTTGATTATTTTATTTACAGTCATGCAATTTCTGGGTTTTGTCACAGGAGGCCCGTGCTAACTAAACATATGTCAAACCTAGGGTAAACCTACCATCCTAATCGCAACGGTGCCTGTAGATTTCTGATCCGGGAAACTATTTAAGAGTTATTCCCCTTTTTTTGGAAAATATCTTACGCATGCTATTTAAAGTTTAACAAAACTTCGACGGATCATTCCGCCAATCTAGGCCACAGAATGACACACCGTCAGATTTTGAGGTCTCAAAATCATCCCATATAAATAAATAAAATTATACGGAATTTCAAGGACATTAAATTCTCCCTACATTAGGGTATTGCTTCACTAAAATCCAAAATACAGAATAAGGAAACAAAGGGGGGTAATGGGAATGAATCTGAGCCTCCTCTCCCATGTTCTCTTTTGGAGGGTCCCATGCTACCTGTGAACATGATCCAGATATATCAATACCCCACTAAGGACTCTCTCCTATCGATCCTCAATATCTATTGGAACCTTCATAAACATCGCCTCATCATCTAAGTCTATATCACCCTGGTCGATGATGTGAGACGGGTCATTCACATATCTCCTAAACTAGGATACATGGAAGAAATTGTGCACCCTTTTCAACTACAGTGAATGTTCCAAGAGGTATTCCGCATAGCCTATCCTCTTAAGTATCAGAAATGGCCCGATAAACCATATTGATAACTCGCCGCCTCGGCCAAATAACCAAATGAAGACATGGTCTCCCTCCTCAAACTCCATGGATCTATGCCTCATGAATGCTGATCGGGCCAGCTCTGTGTAGTCTTCACATTCTGGCAAGTGAGGCATTGAGTTAAAAACTCTACAATTTCTTCCTTCATACCCGACCACCAGTACTGATGACGGTGGTCTTGATAAATTTCATCACTCCGGGATGTACTGTTAAAGGGGATGTATGGATCTCTCTAAACACCTCCTCCTGAAGCGTCACTGGTACCATGGTACATCCTCTTAAGAGGATGATGTGTTTCCCACCATAAAAAACATCATCAGGTGTCTGCCATGAGGATATCTGGGCACATTGAGCCTCGCAGTCAGTGCCCCCAAGGTGCACTTCCCTGAATAACTGAAGGAGTGGGGGTGTGACTGTCATAGGCTGGATGTATACTGCTCCATCTCTATCCTCAAAGGATACCTGCAATGCAGCTAGCTACTCTATCACCTAACTCATCAACTGTAGACTGGATCCCTTACTAAGTGCATTTTCTACCATGTTCCCCGTCCCAGGAGTATATACTATCTCAAATTCATAGTCATGGAGGAACTCTAGCCATCATCGTTGTCTCAGGTTCAACTCCTTATAAGAGAAGATATACCTGAGACTCTTGTGATCAGAGTATACTATAAAACGTTCTCCCATTAGTAATATTGCTACAACTTCAAGGAAAAGACCACTACTGCTAACTCCAGGTCATGGGTAGCATAATTTTTCTCATGCTGCCTCAAATGTCATGAACTAAAAGTGATCACTACTCACTATTGTGTTAGGACACATCCAATCCCATTCACTAATGTGTCCCAAAATAATACATACCCAATGCCTTATTATGACTGCCTCAAGATGGGGGAACTCGTCATTATCTGACTCAGCTCTTGGAAACTCTATTAGAATCTCAACTTCCACATGAAATGTTTCCCCTTCATTTTCAAAGCTAAAAAGGATATTACAACTATGGAAAATTCAATCACTAATATCTGGTAGTATCCAGCCAACCCTAGGAAACTCCGCAACTCCGTCATGCTCCTGGGTGGCTCCCAAGCTAGCACGGCCACTATCTTCACTTCATCGACTGAAACTCTATCCTTTAAGATAACATGTCTTAGAAGGTGGACCACTCATATCTAGAACTGGCACTTTGAGAGTTTACCATAAATATGCTGCTCTCAAAGTGTATCCAGAACCATCTGTAGATGACATGAATTGTCCTCCTCTGTCGTCAAGTATATCAAGATGTCATTGATGAACACCACCATGAAACGATCTAGGTATGGATGAAAGATTATGTTCTTGAGTCCCATGAACACTTATAGGTAATTGGTCACATAGAATGTATAAACCATGAATTCATAATTTCCATAGCGACTTCTAATGGTCATCTTCTTCACATCCTCATCTTGTATCCTCAGATACTGATTGCCTTTTCGGTGGTCTTTATTCGAAAACTAGCGAGCTCCTTTCAGCAGATCGAAAATATCATCAATCCTTATGAGTGGATAATTTTTCTTAATGGTCACCTGGTTCAGGCACTGATAGTCCACAAAGAGTCTCAAACTCCCATATTCATTTTTGGAAAACAAAATTGGGGCAACCAATTGAGAAACATTGGGTCTTATGACGCCCTTTCCCTGCAAGTCCTCCAACTGTACACATAACTCATGAAGCTCCGCGGGAGCCATTCCATATGCTGGTGTAGATATCAGTGTCATATCATGGTTTAGGTCTATGTAAAAGTCTACCTCTCTAGGTGTAGGTAGTTCGGCAATACCATTTGGAAAGGCATCATCATACAGGTCTACCACTATATGATATCATGGAATCTCAACATCAACTGCTCTGAGTGTAAGGCTATCCAAAGGATGAGTATTCGGCTTGACCCTCATCTAGGTAAGACCATCCTATGCTGAAAAGGTTCCATTCTCAATGGTTAAGGAATACATGGTCCTGTCCTTGTGGACACATCTCACATTTTGCATAATAAAGTCAATTTGAGCATAGACTGTGGTTAACTAGTCAATACCCAAGATGACGTAAAAATGCATTGACGCTGCTACTAGAAGATCCCAGACAAGATCTCTCACCTTTTAGAGTAAGATCACACTACCGGAACAAGTGCATAATCATCGAATCTTCTCTCGTAAGTGTCCTCATCCGTATGTATTGAGCCAACAACTTCACTGGAATCCCCTAGCCTCAAACGAGGCTAGTCAAAATAAAAGAGAGATGGGTATGTGTGTCTATTAGTATTGCATCTAAGGTGGACTAGAAACATATCATAACTCTTATAATATTTGAAGAACCGTGGTCATAAGCCTCAAATTCATGCAATGTAGCTCGTCCAAGTCCTCCTGGTCACTACAGATGGGGTGGACCACCTGGCCATGGTGGTGGTAGAGTCTAGAAAGATCACCCACCACCTGCTACATTGCCTGCTCGTCTTCCACATCCACCACCCTATGGACCTCCTCGTTCAAACCTCAACCTCTTCCTCGGTGGTCCATCAACCATCAGCTATTCGTTGGTATGGAGGGTCAGGTAGTCACGATCCATATGTCCCTGCCCGCCATACATGTAACATTGCATGACCATCAACTTTCTCGCTCAGCCTTGTGAGCCTCGCACCTCTAACCATGTGTCCCGGGGTCATTCCCAAGAAGGTATAGTCCACTTTGACCTCTGCGTTATCTATCTACTACCTCCTACAGATGACTCGGCTACCTTTCGTCCAGTGGTAGCTCTCGTTTTTGGTGTCTGCTCTGCTAGGAATTTATCCACTAAAACTGCTTGCTCAAGCACCCCATCATGTGTCTGAATGCCAGGGGATACCATTGATTCTCTAATCTCTAGTCAGAGACCTTTCTCAACGGTCCAGGACATGATGAAAGGGTCTTGTACCATGTCGGTGGAGTAGTGGGAGAGATCAGTGAACCTCACCGAGTAAAGGGCCACTGTCATGCTGCCCTACTATAAGTACCCCAAATCCAGAATATGCACAGAGCTTAAGGTCACTAGGATGAACTCTAACATGAAAAGGCCCTAGAAGTATAGCTAGATGGGGGTTTCCTCATCTTGTTTCTTGATTATCAGGCTCCACCATCTCCCTACTGCTTCCTGAAAAAGGATGGCTTCCAGAATCACTATAAAATCATTTGGTCTCCCAACTAAGAGAAAAACTCTGGCCACAACCTCTAGCTAGTCCTCAGTCACCTGCAGGTCTTTCTCACCTCAGAACCTTATAGGACTCAACCATTTTATCTTGTGCAACAGGCTCAGTCGGCGTGCATCCTCTACTAGTTGGGAAGGTGGCAACAACTATCCAACGAGAAGTGGTGTTGCTGGTACACCAGCTGAAGGTGACCAAGTCGTAAGGGGTCCCTACATCGAATCCTCATTGGTCGTTGGGCCATCATCACATACTCTCTTAAGGAACATGGGTGGTAGTCTTCATAGTGGCTTCCTAAAGAGAAACATGTGTTCCATGGTTAAAAGATATTCTTGGTGGGATGACTCAAGAAAACACAGGAAATACTATTCAAACCACATGCAATCTGTGTTTTCATGTGTTGATTCATAAATTAGAATTCAGGGTCCTCGTTTATAGATACATTGGCTGCTACACCAATGATGGACTCCTCAAATAGAAAACCACACTCAAAACAATTAACAATATTTCCATATATAAAATATCAGAGTCCTAGTTCTTCGTTAGAACCAAACTCCTCTGATACCACTTTATCACGACCCGTCCCCTAAGGCCCGTGCTATGACTACCCCAAGCCCACCTTCCCTAGGCCAGGGGCTAGAAACTATCACCGAAAGGATTATTCCCAAAAATGATAAGGAATTTCTTTTAAACTTGTACAAACACATGGTCTGAGAACACAACAAGAAACAATTGTGAAGTAAATTGTTGTAGTAAAAGAGTGTTGAAAGAAAAAGGGGCTAGAATACAAGCCCAACTATAAAAGTACAAGTACGACTGAAAGTACAGTAAAATTCAATGTAAAAATGGAAAATAACTACTGGGTCATCCTCTGAAGTTATTACTTAAAGGGTAGGAAAAGACCGCCTCCCCTGCATTCCAAGTCCACTCGTCTCCTTTCCATCACATCATGATGAATGGTCCACCTCAGAGCATGTTCCAGTCCTAGATCCCTCAACCTCAATTGATGTTTCACATCATCTACACAAGAAAAAACAAGTTGGGGGTCAAGCCCATGTCGGGGTGGGTATAATGATACTCATTAGGGACCCCGAGGCCCCAAAGGTCTCCTAGAGTTCCTCAATGAAAAACCATAGGGTATCACCATGATGGAAGATTACCACACATTTAAAGTACCACATAACATATCCTAATACACAAGAACAAGTTAAAGATAGCTCACACCAGGATTTATTCTAGGGGTAGTAACATCTAACATCCCCAGTCACAACGTCGAAGGCCTCAGCTGCTGTAGAACTCCTCCTATATTCAGTACAATGGGTCTACCGGGTCATTCTAAGATGCATCCCACTAAATTTTAACTGCTGAGGAACTCCTCCCCACTGCGTATTGTGGGTCTTCTGGGCCACACAGAGTCACCCCCACCCAATGTGGTCTACTAAGTTACTCCTCTTCATCGTGTACCGCGAATACTCCTCACCGTGGCCCTCCAGGTCACACAAAAGTGACTTACCCCCATCCTGGTTTGCTAAGTTACTCCTCCCCATCGAGTACCATGACCGTCGAGCCACTCCAAGTCGAAAAGTCAGAAGTAGTTAGGTCTCATCCAGTCATAGGGTTCCGTACGTAGTGCGCTTGGGAGAACCACTCCCCAAGCCATTAGTTGTATCTCAACCAACACAAAGTCTCAGAAATAAGTAACTCGCTGAAATTCCAATTCATAAGGTATCCAACGCAATAGATGGCACATCATTCGGACGCCCAGTCTGGGCATTATTGGCTTTTCAGTGCCAAGGTCCTGGTTGGATTCGAGTGTGATCCAACCCAGCCGAACTCTAAGTTTCACTGAAACTCTAATAGAGTAAGGAAAAATGACCAACTTGCTCCAACCCCACAGACGGTTCATCAAATTGGTGTCCATTCCTCAAGATTATCCTCTTTGAGTGTTTCTAGGCCCGATGGGGCCTGCGTCCAGTCCGACCCAGTCGGCCCGACTCGGCCTGACCATGTTCAGGCAGGGCTGAGGTGAAATCTATCAGTTGGGATGATTTTTTATCCGACCTGTAAGAGGGTGGCCCAGCCCTAATAGGGAAGCCCACAAAGGGGAATCCCGACCCGAATAGGGCATCCCGAAAAGGGGCGGCCCAACCCGCGTGGTGTGGAGGCATGCTAGGGCGGCAACCCGGTCTTGCGGAGACTGCCCGCTGGGGCGGCGGCCCGGTCCGGGGGCGGCGGCCTCTTGGCGTGGTGGCCCGGTCTAAGGGCGGAGGACCGACTCTATGGGCAGCAGAACTTATCGAGGGTGGTGGCCCTGATTGAGGTCAGTGGCCTAGTTTAATGGAGGAATCCCAACTCGAGGGTGGCTTTCCACCTTGAGGTCGGTGACCCGCACCGATGGTGGCGGGCCGGCTTGGTGTGATGTGGGGTGGGGGGGGGGTTGGTGTAACCCCCAGTCTCCTAGATTCCATAATGGCCCGAAGGCTGTTCGGCTGGTGAGGTGGGGGTGGTGTCGTGGTTGTGCTGCATTCATTCATGTGGCCAGCAGTTGTGTCGACCACTTCCTCTATTCGATGCGGCTGTCGAGCTGCGGCCTTCTTCATGCTGCATGCATCAACATGATCATGGTCTTCCAAACTGGCACAATGATAGTAAAATTGTGGAGGGTTTGGGCCAGGTTCATTATGCCCACTCCCTCAATGTTAGCTCATATATATGAGGGGGTTAATGGTTTAATAACTATTGAATTAAAAAACAAGATTAATCCCACAAGATTCCCCGTAATAACCTCCCGCAATGACCAATGAATCATGGGTCAACACGTTAGTTGGTTGACCCTTGTTCTTCATATAAATTCATGAATGATGAAGAGGTAATTAAAAATTCACAAATGAAAATAACCCCTACCTCAAATACTCATTGGAGAGCATCCGCGCTTGAAGGTTGGTCGGGGTTCTTCATCCCCTCATCCGGTTCCCAATGATGACACTTGTACATCACCTTCTAGTTCGTGGTTTAGTGTCTCCTGTCACCTCCCACTAGGTCATCTCCATCTTCTAAGGGTCAAGCGTCATGGAGCTCCTTCAGCACTTCATTGGTTCGTGAGTCTGTGTCGATACCTACCCCCATGCTCCATATATATAGGAGAGGGTGAGGGTATGTAACAACATTGAATTTAATGGTGGCTCATTAATTAGGAAGCTTCCTAATTTCCCCCAAAATTTTTGTTACAAATTTTAGAGGGTCAATCCATTTTTTGTCTTGACACATCACCGGTCCCACCTTACCTCTTTCCAGTAGGAGGAATAGAATAAAAATAAAATAGTAATGTTATTTTATTTATTCTAATAAAAAGTTCCAAAAAATAATTTTTCTCCAGAACAACTACGGTCAAAGTGAAGCCTCCCATAATCAAATATCGATGGTGTGGATTCAACGGTGCCCTCATATTTTTAATCCGTGCAATGATTCAAAGGTTATAAAACACCGCTCATGCGTTTACTGTACGTACCTAATAAAAGATTAGTAAATTATAAATAGTCACACTCGACCCGCACCTATCAAAGTTAGGCTCTGCCTAAGTGAAACATTCCCTAAATTACCCAACAGTACTCTCAGATATCCAATCTGAGTTACCATTACTGTGTTATGGATAATACAATATAATAATTGTCACTTAATTATTTTATTTATATCCAAAAACTAACATTCTCCAGTGGCACACACCTACCAATGTTAGTATCTACCTAAAGAGAGCATACACTCACAAGTTTAGAGGTGGTATAAAAATTTTAATCCAAGTAACCGTTCCTGGGTTATAAGATTTTGAAAAATAAAATAATTTCATTTAATTATTTTATTTACAGTTATTCCATTTTCATGTTTTTTCACAGGAGGCTTGTGCCGACTAAACATAAGATGCGTCTAGGGTAAACCCGTCATTCAAAGCGCAATGGTACCCTCAGATTTCTGATCCAGACGATTTTTTGAGAGTTATTCATTTTTTCTAGAAAACATTTTACACGTGATATTGAAATTTTAACAAAACATTGATTGATCATTCCAGGAACTCTAGGCCATAGAATCACACTCCTTCAGATTTAGCGGTCCCAAAATAATCAAAAATAATTAAATAAATTATACAGAAATTATGGGACATTACATTCTAACCAAATTAGGGATTTTCATCCCCTAAAGATAAAATATAGACTAAGGAAAAAATGGGGGTACTGGTCATGAATCTGAGCCTCCCACTCCCATGCGCTCTCTTAGAGATTATCGGGCTACCAGAAAATGCACACCAGATGTATCGATCTTCCACGAAGGACTCTCTCCTGTTGATCCTCAATCTCTCCTTGAACCTCCGTAAACGTCACCCCATCATCTAAGTCTAGCTCTCCATGGTCGTTGATGTGGGATGGGTCTAGCACGTATCACCTCTTCTGTGATACGTGGAATGCATCGTGCACCCTCTCTAACTGTGGTGGATGTGCCAAGTGGTATGCCACCTTTCCTATCCCCTGAAGTATGAGAAATGTCTTGATAAACCTTTGTGATAAACTTCTTCCTCAGCCAAATCTATGTAGGAAGACATGGTCTCCCTCCTCAAACTCCAAGTATCTTTATCTCTTGAACGATGTTCGGTCCAACCCGGTGCAGTCTTCACTTGATGATAAGTGAGGCATCATGATACAATCTCTTCCACTGCTTCTTCCATCCATGGCCACTAGTGTTGATGCCAGTGGTCATGATACATCTTCTTCACTAAAGGATATACCATTAATGGAAATGTATGGATCTCCCAAAACACCTCCTCTCGAAGCATCAATGGCACCATGGTGTTTCCTATGAAGAAGATGGCGTGATCCCCACCTTCAGAAAATCCATCAGGTGTCTTCCCTGAGGATATCTGAGCACATCGAGCCTCACATTCAGTGTCCCCAAGCTGCGCATCCCTGAATCGCTGAAGGATTGGGGTTGTGACTTTCATTGACTGGATGTATGCTTCTCTATCTCTATCCACAAAATATATCTGCAACGCAGCTAGCTGCTTTGTCACCCACTCAAAAATTACAAACCATCTCTCATGCTTAGTGAATCTGCTACCACATTCCACTTCCCTGGAGTATAGACTATCTCAATGTTATAGTCTTGGAGGAACTCTAGCCGTCACCACTATTTCATGTTCAGTTCCTTTAGAGAAAATATATACCTGAGACTCTTGTGATTAGAGTAGACTATAAAACATTCACCCATCAAGTAGTGTCACAAAATCTTCAAGGAAAATACCACCACATCTAACTCCAGGTCCTGGGTAGCATAGTCCTACTCATGTGGACTCAGCTTTCATGAATCAAAAGTGATCACTGCTCACTCTTGTATCAGGACACATCCATGTCCATTACCTGATGTGTCGCAGTCGATTACATACCCAATGCCCTCTTCAGTCAGCCTCAATATGGGGGCACTAGTCAGTCTCTACCCCAGCTTTAGGAAACTCTGTTGGCATCACTCCATCCATAAGAAATATTTACACTTATTTTTCAAAGCTGAAAAGGGTGCTTCAAATCTTGAAAATTCAGGCACAAATCTCGGGTAGTATCCAGCCAAACCCTTGAAACTTCGCACCACTATCATGCTCCTGGGTAGATCCCAATAAAGAACAACCTATATATTTTCTGGATCCACTGCCAATCCACCCTCTAAGATAACATTCCCCATAATGTGGACCACTCGTATCCAGAAATAGCACTTATAGAGTTTACAATAAAGATGGTGCTCTCAGAGTTTTTCCAGAATCATCTATAGATTATATGCATGCTCCACCTCTATCGCCAAGTATATCAAGATTTCTTTGATGAGAAACACCACGAAGTGATGAAGGTATGGCTGAAAGATCCTGTTCATGAGTCCCATGAACACTTCTAGGGCGTTGGTCATGCCAAAAGGTAAAACCAAGAACTCATAATGTCCATACTGACATGTGAATGCCATCTCTTGTACATCCTCATCTCATATCCGGAGTTGATGGTAGACAGATCAGAGGACTATCTTCAAAAACCAGTGAGCTTTCTTCAGCTGATCAAAAATATCATCAATCCTCGAGAGTGGATACTTGTTCTTAATGGTCAAATGGTTCAGGTTATGATAGTCCACACAGAGTCCCAAACTACCATCTTCCTTCTTGGAAAACCAAATCAGGGATACCCATGGGGAAACACTTGGTCTTATGAACCCTTTCCCTACAATTCCCCCCAACTATACACATATCTCATGAAGCTCCACAAGAGTCATCTGATATGCTGGTGTAGATGTTGGTGTCACCTCAGGGTATAGGTCATTGTAAAAATCTATCTTCATGCATGGAGATAGTCTTGGAACATCACTAGGAAAGACATCGGCATACTAGTCTACCACTACAGGATATCTTGGACACTTAACATCAAATTCTCCATGGGTAAGGCTAGCCAACTGATGAGTAATCGGCTGAACCCTCTTCAGGGTAAGGATATATTGGGCTTCAAAGTTTCCCTTCCCTCTGGTGAAGGAAAAAATCATCCTGTCAGTGAGGACACACCACACATTGTGCCTAATACAATCAATATGAGCATGGAATGTGGATAAATAGTCCATACCCACGATGATGATGTAAGGACTCGATGCCACCACTAGAATATCCTAGCCCAAGTTCTCGCCTCCAAAAGTATTCTCACACTATCGACACCAGTGTGTAATTTTGGAATCTTCTCCCGTAGGTGTCTCTATCCGTAAGGATCGAGCCAACGGCTCCACCAAAATCTCTGAGCTCTGAACGAGGGTCGTGGAAATAAAAGAGTGACTAGAACTTGTGTCTATAAGTAATTAATATAAGGTGTATTAGACATAGATCATACCTCTAATCATCTCCAAAGCATCATGGTTGTAAGCCTCAGCTAACTGGAGTTGATCTCATCGCTATCCTCATCCTCCCTTTGGTCACAGTGGACCACCTAGTGGTAGTGGGGGTAGAATCTCAAAACATCACCCACCCCCTGTTACACGTCCTACTCCTCTGCCACGACTGCTACCTTGTGGGCCTCCTAGCTCGAACCTCTTCCTCTACCTCAGCAGTACCTCTATAGTCTACTGGTCTTTGGTATGGTGGGTCAGGCAGTTGTGAGCTATATGACCATGTCTTCAACACGTGTAACAATATGTGCCCCTCACCTATCTCCCTCTACTTTGTGAGCATTGAACCTATGACCTTACGTCCCTGGGTCTTCTAATAGAAGGTCTAGTCCTCTTGGACTTCTGTTTCATATTTCTACTACCTCTTGTAGATGACTCAGCTACCTATCATCTGGTGGTAGCTCTCACAGTCGGTGTCTGCTCATCTAGGAAGTTCTCCACCAAAAGTGCTCGCTCATGCACCATAGACAGCTTCGGAATGCTGAGGGATACCATTGATGCTCTGATATTATGTCGGATACCACAATTAAAGATCCATGCCCAAAATAACGTGTCTCATATCATGTCAATGGAGTAACAAGAGATATCATTGAACATCGCTGAGTACTGGGCCACTATCATGATGCCCCGCTATAAGTGCAGCAACTTCTGTATATGTAAAGAGCGTAAGGTCCCTTGGACGAACTTTGACCTGAAAAGGCACTCAAAGTTTTCCCAAATGAGGGTCACCTCAATATGTATCTGGAGCATCAGGATCCACCATCTCCCTGTTGTTCCCTATAAAAGGGTGGCTTAAGGATCACAATAAAATCATATGGTGTCCCAACTAACCGAAAAACTCTAGACACAGCCTCCATCCAGTCCCCATCTACCTATGGGTTCATCTCATCTTGGAACCTCAGAGGCCTCTACAACTGGAACTCATGAAATGCGCTCAATTAGCGTGCATCCTCTTCTGGTGGGGCTGGTGGAAACGGTTGTCCAACAGGTAGCTTTGATGCTGGTACACCACCCAAATGTGCCAAATCTAGAATGGGTTTCTATACCGAGGCCTCATCGCTTAGTGGGCCATCATCAAATACAATCTTAGGGAACCTGGGTGTCTTCATCATTGCGGAAAACTGAAATGAAACAGGTCTACCTTAGTTAAAAATTATACATGGTGGGATGACTCTAGAAAACACAAGAAAGGCTTTTTAAAACACACACAATCAGTGTTTTCATGTGCTGAGTCAGGAATCAAAATTCAGGGTCTTGGTGTATGGATACATCAGCCGCCGCCCCATCAATGGACTCCCCGAACTGAAAATCGCACTTAAAACATGTAACACTATTTCTATATAGAAAATATCAGAGTCCTAGTTCATCAGTAGAACTGAACTACTCTAATACCACCTGGTCATGATCCATCCCCCGAGGCCTGTGTTTTGACTACCCCAAGCCCCCCTTCCAGAAGCCAGGGTCTGGAGACTAGCACTGAAAGGAATATTCCCTAAAACTAGAAGGCATTACCTTTAAAGCAGAATAAACACATGGTATAAGAACAAAACAAGAAGAAGATGTGAAGTAAACTACTATAGTAAAAGAGTGTTTAATGTAAAAGGGCCCAGAATACAAGCCCGACTGTAAAAGTATAGGTACGACTGAAAGTCGAGTACAAATGAAAAGAAAATGGAAAACAGATATTGGATCATCCTCCAATGTTTCTACCTTAAGGGTTGGTACAGATCACCTCTATTGCAATCCATGTCTGCTCTTCTCCTCGACATCATGTCATGCTGAGCGGTCCACCTTCGAGTGTCATCTAGTCCTGGAAACCTCAGCCTCAATCAATGATGTACGTAATCTACACAAGACACAACAATGTGTGGGTGAAGCTCGTGCAGGGTTGAGTATAATGATACTCAGTAGGGACCTCAAGTACCTGAAGGTATCCCAGAGTTCCATAAAGAAAAACCACAGGGTAACACCATGAAGGTATATTACTACTTAGGTAATGTACCACATATCATAACCTCAAATACAAGCACAAGGTAAAGATAACTCACACTAGGATTTATTCTAGGGGTAGAAACAAGTAACATCCCCAGTCAAAACATCGAACGCCTTGACAGATGGATAACTCCTCCTCTATCGGGTGAAGTGGGTCTGTCGGGTCACTTCAAGCCACTACCCACTAAACATGAACTATTGAGGTACTCCTCCACAAATCGTACTGTGTGTCTGCCAAGTCCCATAGAGTCACCCCCCAACGCGGTCTGCTAAGGTACTTCTCCCAATATCATACCGCAGATGCTCCCCATAGTGGTCCACCAAGTCACACAGAACCATCCCCCCCATCATGGTCAACTAAGGTATTCCTCCCCATACCATACCATAGCTATCGAGTCAATCTACGTTGAAAAGTCAGCAGTCGTCAGGTCTTAGCCAGTCGCAGGGTTCTTTATATAGTGCGCTTGGGAGAACTACTCCCCAAGACATTAGTCGTATCTCAACTTGCACGATGTCACACAAAGATGTAACCTGATGATCTTATAGGTCATTAGGGTTCAAAAGAAATGGAAGGAACGTTAGTTGGACAACCAGTTTGTGTGTTATTGGTCTTTCAGTGCCGAGGCCTCGGTTGGATTCAAGTTCGATCCAACCTGTCCGAACTCCATGATTCTATGATACTATAATAGAGTAACACTACCAAAAATACAACTTGTATTAGCTCTAAAAATACCTTTAATAGTGCTATAAAAGTACTATTAATGTCGGCGAAGATAACGGGGGGTCCCTTTATCATTTCTCCAAAGAGCGCTGATAAAGAACCCTTTTATCAATACTCATAAAAGGGGCTGATAAAAGGTAAAAAAATAAAAAAATAAAAAATAATAAGAAAATCATGCCAATCGGGGGGCTTTCATAGCACTTGATCCCCCCTTTTACATAACTTTTTCACCCCCTCCAACGCCTACCTACACCCCTCCTCCCTTTATCAGCACTAGCCCCGGATTCACCCATGTGCGTGTGTCCCTGTCTCCACCCGGATTTGATCTTGAGACACCCCCCTGCTCGCCTGAAGCCTTTTCCACTCCCCTATATTTATTTTTTCTCCTATTAGTGATATATCTATTTATTTATATATATATATACTTAGTTATATTTATTCATATAGTAATATATATTTATATTAATATATATATAGTTATATTAATATATATATATAGTTATATTAATATAAATATATAGTTATATTAATATAAATATATAGTTATTTTAATATATATATATATATAGTGATATTAATATAAATATTTACAGTTATATCAATATATATGTAGTTATATTAATATATATCTATATAGTTAGATTAATATATAGGTATATAAATATTCATATATTTGTATTTTAAATAAAATTGATATTAGTTATTATTTAGATAAAGGTAATATATTTTATATGTAAATATATTTTATTATTTATATTTATAACTAAATTTTTAGGTGTGAATATATAAGAAATATGTACATATAGTTATATATTTGATTATAAATAGCAGTTAGTTATAATAAACGATAAAATTATAAAGAAATAATATTAATATTAATGTAATACCTTGGAATAAATTCAGTCCCTACCAAAAAAAGCCAATAATACCCCCTTAACGGGGCTGAAAATACACAAATGTTAAAAAATCGGGGTACCCCGACTAAAAACTCGGTTTTGGAGGCCTTATAGGCCTTTTTTGGCCTCAAACAAACCATGATCAGGGTTTCCCAACTCAAAACAACGTAGATCTCATCACAGGCTCCGATTTGATATGTGATAGTGTTCAATCGGACACTCGGATCAAAAGTTATTACCGTTTGAAGTTTGAGTTGCGTTTTCAACATATTTTGGATATTATTTTAATTTTTTTTATTTTTTTAGTCTTCAAATTTATATTAAATGACTATTACTCCATAATAATTAGAAAATTATTAAATAAATATTTTTTTTAATCTTTTTATAAGCCATTTTCACTAAATATCTTATATATTAAGTGTAACTATATATTTATACTTATCTAAAATATATTTAAAATTATATTTAAAAAATATATAATATATTTTTATCAAAATAACTATATCTATATATTTGAATATAAATATATTTTTTTAATGATTTTTTTCTTTGTAAGTAGACTCTTTATCAGATCTTTTAAAAAAAGTGATGATAAAGACCCCCCTTTATCAGTGCTACTAAAAGAAGTGCTGATAAAGGGGTAACCTTTAACAGTGCTAAAAAAAGAACTGTTAAAAGGGGTACCTTTATGAGCGCTAAAGAAAAAGAACTGATAAAGGTACCCACCATTATCAGTGCTTTTTCGTTAGCGCTGATAAAAGTGTGGCGTTGGCCTTACCAGTTTTTTGGTAATGTAAGCTAAAGGGACCATCTAGATCCAATGCCATAGAAGGATCATCAAACGGGAATCTAGTCCTTAATATTAGCCCCTTTGAGTGTTTCTGGGCCTTGTAGGGCCCAGGTCCAGTTTGACCCGGCCCGACCTGGTTTGGGTGGGGCTGAGGTGGACTCAGACCTCTAGGTCGTTGTCCGGTCTAGCCCGAAAGAGGGGCGGCCTGCAAGGGTGTCCCGGCCTGAATAGAGCATCTCTCAAAGGGGAATCCTGGCATACGGGGGGCAGAGGCCCGGTCTGGGGGGCATGTAGGATAGGCGACCCACTGGGGCAGTGGCCCCGTCAAGGGGCTGCAGCCTGCTGGCGAGGCAGTCGGCCTGACTGTGGCATCCCGCTCTGAGGGCCTCGGCCCAGATCTGAGGACGGCGTCCCAACACGAGGGATGTGGCCTGGCTTAGGGGAGGTGTCTCATCTTGAGGGCAATGGTCCACCTCACGGGTGGTGGCGCGACTCGAGGACACGGGCTGAACTCAAGGGCGGTGGCCTGAATCGATGACGGCGGCCCCACTCGAGGATGGTTGCCCATCTTGAGGGCGGCGACACTGCTCGAGGAGAGCGTCCCAGCTCGAGGGCGGCTTCCCAGCTCGAGGGCGGGGTCCCGCCTCATGGATGACGACCCGGCTCGAGGGCGGCGGCCCGACTCGAGGACAGGGCCCAGATCAATGGTGGCGGCCCAGCTAGAGGGTGGGGCCCGACATGAGGTCAGGGCCTGGCTCAAGGGCGGGGGCCTGGCTTGAGGGTGGGGGATGGATCGAGGGCGGTGGCTCGCTGCAAGGGTAACAGTTGGGCTTGGTTTGATGCGGGGGAGGGGGTGTAACACCACGATCTCCTAGAATCTGGAAAGTAACAAAGTTCGTTCGGTTGGTGAGGCGGCGGCACCGCTTGGGGACTGCTCGGTTGCTGCGGAACTTTCGAGAGGTGGGTTTGGCCTCTTCTGTGACTTTCCTTCACCAAAGGTGCGATAGTCATGCTGACTTCCTTGCTGCGGCCGGTCATCGTGTCGATCTCCTCCACCGTTCACCGTAGCTGATGAGCTATTACCTACATCTTGTGGTGGGAATTGATGTGATTGTGGTCTTCCAAGGTGGCACATGGATAGCAAGATAATAGAGGGTTCAGGCTGGGTTCGTTAGGCCAGTGCCCTCAACAGTATCTCATAAACATGATGGGTGATAATGGGTTTAATAACAGTTGAAATAAACATCAATATTAACCAAACAAGATTCCCCAAAATAACCTCATCCAAAGACGAATGAATCATGGGTCAAACCATTAGTCAGTTGACCCAATGTTTTCATTAAATTTCATTAACGGGGAAGAGGGAATCAGAAATACTCAAAAAAAAAACCCCCTACCACAAAAACCCATTAGAGAGCTTCTACATTTGAAGGTGAGCTGACATTCTTCATCCCCGCCACCGGTTCCCAATGACGACACTCGTACGTCGCCTTCCAGTTCATAGTTTGGTGTCGCCCGTCACCTCCCACTGGGTCGGCTCCATCTTCTAAGGGTCTGGCAAAATGGTTCTCCTTTAACACATTGTTTCTTGTAGAATCTGTGACGGTACCTCCCCCCAAGCTCCATATATATAGGAGAGTGGGTGGGGGGGGGGGGTAAGTAACAATGTTGGAATTTAATGATGGCTTAATAATGTGGAAGCTTTCTAATTTCCCCCAATATTATTGTTACTTTGATTGGATGGTCAAGACACTTATTGTATTAACTTGTCGTCAGTTCCACCTTACCACTTGTTTGTTGGAGTAATAGAATAAAAATAAAATAATAAAATTATTTTATTTATTATATTAAAATGCTCTGAAAACTAACTTTTTTTCAGAACAACTTCAGTCGATGTGAATCCTTCCTTAAGCGAATCTCAGTTCTATAGATTCAGTGGTGCCCTCATATTTTTAATCTGAGCAGCATTTCAATAGTTTGAAAACACTGCTCACACATTTAATGAATGTACCCGAAAAAATTTTGGTATATTTTTAATAGTCACCCTCAACTCGCGCCGTTTGAGGTTAGGATATGCCTAAGTGAAACACACCCAAAAAAATCCAAGGTTACTCTGGGACTTCAAATCTTATTTACCTTTTAGAATTTGTGGATTTTACAATAAAATAATTGTCACTTAATTATTTAATTTACGTCCAAAAACTAACTTTCACTGGTGGCCTATGACGACCAATGTTAGTGCCTACCTAAAGAGAGAATTCCCTCATGAGTTTAGCCGAGTTCTCATATTTTTAATCCATGCTACCATTCATGAGTTATAATCATTTAAAAATTAGAATAATTTCATTTAATTATTTTATTAACGGTTATGTCCTTTTTGGGTTTTCTCACCGGAGGCCCACACCAACTAAACTGAAGAGGTGCCTAGGGTAAACCCACCATCCTGAGCATAACACAGCCCTCAGAATTATGATCTAGGAAACTATTTATGTGTTATTATTCTTTTTCAAGAAAACTATTTACACGTGCTATTTAAAGGTTAACAAAACTTCGATGGATCAATATGGGCACTCCAGGCCTTGGAATAATGCGCTGTCAGATTTCGTGGTATCTAAATAATCTCATATAATTAAAACAAATATACGAATATTTAGGGACATTACAATAGGTACGTAGTAACATAAACATATAGATTTTAGATATGTTTTGGTATAATTTTAAACCATATCATTTTGATTAACCCCATGTTAACCTATATTAATTTTGCCATTGGTAAAAACTTTTTAGATATTAAAAGGTTGAGAGTTTTATGTGTAATGATTAAATTTAACCATAAATTTAAAATTTATTATTTTTTAGAACATAATTTTTCCTCTTTGTTCTTATTTTATAATTATATTATTTGTAATTAATTTAATAAAATATATTTCGATAAAATATTATTAGTTTCATTATGGACACTATTCACTACATTGACATCAAGAAAATAAATAGAGTTGGATAGCTTCAAACCAATCAATTTAATAAAACTGAAATATTTCATATTCAGCAGTAAAATTCATGTATCAACTTAAGTAATTCAAACTATATTTCTTTTAGTATTAATAATATCACTTAATTGAGTTTTTTTAATTGAATAATTACTACATCATCATTGTGTAATTATTTATGATAATTATATATTCACTAAAAAATAAAAATAAAATACCATGATGTATATAAAACATAAATATATAATAATAATATATATTAATGAATATATTATTCTTAATCCCATATTAAAAATATTATACTTATTAAAAGTATGAGTGCGACATTTTGTCACTCCCTTTTATGTTAATAATATCTATGTCATCTTCTATTAACTATTTCCATTAAATAATTCAATTTAAAACCACATGTATTAAGGGTAGAATTAAAATCATCCAATAAAATTTTTACATGTGTTACGGTCACTTTATAGTCCTTACCACATTATTTTTAACTTTAATTACCCAATTTTACTTTTTTCTATGGTAACAAAAATTACTAACATTACTATTTATATTGGACAAAAATAAAAGGGGACTATTTACTAAATTTGGACCTTATAATTAAAAATATGAATTCCATTTTTAAAAATTATAAAAACATAATTGGATATAAATAATTTTTGATTAATCCTTTAGAGGGTGTGAGGAAACATGTTTTTAAAGTGAAAAGTTCCAAAAAGATTCAAATGTTTTAATATCTAAAATCAATGTGAAATTGATTCCAATGACTTAAATTGAATTAAGTGATATAAAATTAATCAAATTATACTTTAAAATAAATCAAAAATATAATTTAACACTATAAATTATTTTAAATAAAATGCTTCATTCAATTAAAATTCAATATTTTTCATTATTCAAAAAATCATTAAAACATATGTGAAAAATACAAAAAAAACATCCATGGTAAATATAAACATTCCATTTTCAAATATGATGTTTATCTTGTAAAATTTTATTTATTAAAGTGTTAAAATATACATTTATATATTTTTTTCATTAAAAGGTGATAAAACATCTATTAAAATGAAACATTTTAAGCATAAAATTGTATTTATTTGTATATCTTGTCCTGAAAAAACATAGGATAAATTTTAAAAATTATATTTAATATATATATATATTTTATATATTTCGACAATAGTTTTTTTTATTTTACTGGTATAAAATACACTTATGTTCATTAAAATAGTTTTTTAGAAAAGAATTTACTTTTAGTTTCGAAAGTATTTTACATGTGTAAACCAAACTTTCATAATTCAGTTAATCTTATTGATAACCTACATTCTAATGGATTGGGTATAATTTTATTTTTTATATAATTAAAAAAAAAATTGTTTTATAGAAACTTAGTTTTGCGTTTAATGAATGTTAATATAATGTTACATGTAACGTAATACATCAAATAATTAAAATTAATAAAAATATATATATTTCAAAAAAAATCAAGAAAGTACATTCTACCCCATGAAAATTAATTTCACCGTAAAAATTTGTCATGTTCATAAAAGTTTTAATACCTTAAATTTTATTTTATATAAACCCACATCATAAAAATGAATACTATAACACCGATTAAAAACAGTAAATTTGGAAACCTAAAGTTAATCCAAAGTAAATCATAACTAAGATTACATATTGGAGAAATATTTCAAATGTGAAAACAAGGACATAGAAGAGAAAAATAACTATCACATTATTATAGAGAGTGATATTGTAAATAATCAATATAATTTTAATGACCACAAAACCACATACCAAATAGTTAAGAAAAAGGTCCTTGATATCATAAAAAATGATGATAATAAAATAGATTTTTATTTGAAAATCCATTGATAAGATATAATATGTTTATTTCATCTCATAATTATAATCCCATTATACGATTGCGCCTTCTCCAATTTTTTATTCATTATCTAACTCCAAGAAAAGAAGAAGTTGAAATTGTAATTCTTTAAGAACAATTGGAAAATAAGATCCATAATTAGATGATATGTGATTCCTTTTATCTCTAGTAATCATCACAACAAAATGGATTTCACTAGTTATACAATATACGTAAATGTTTATATTAAAAAAAATAATCTCTAAAACCTCATAAAAATTTTGGTGCAAAAAAACTCATAAATTGTTACCCTTATGATTCTTCTAAAATATTATCATCCACGACATTGAATAATTGGTCACTAAACTTATCATTTATCCTTGAAAAAATGATTTAGATCATAACTATCCCATACAAAACATGTGAAGAACATTATCATGTATTTTCTTGATACATGGTAACAACTTTAATTACCATAGGGCATTAGTGAAAATATACTTTATTTCAAAAATGAACACTTACCACATACCATAAATCCAAAAATTCTATTTATTCAATTTCTAATTTTATAATCTACCTTTTCATATTATTAATCCCAAGGATATCAATACTAACCCATTTATTGTATAACAATCAATCATAACTTAATTTCATTATATCATCATCAAACACATAGTAAGTGTTATACTTCCCTTCTAATAATACCTTACCATATCAATCACATTTCATGGTTAACAGTACCATTCAAGATATTAATTAAAATCCTTAATGAAAAATATAGTGGAAAAATATTTAATTATTTTTTTAATGTCATATAAATAATTATATGACATTATTCTAGAATTAAAATAGATAAAAACTAAATTATTCCACCACATTATTATCATAATTTACATCACCAGGAGTGATCACATGAGATTTACCTCTGTATTATTAATTAAGATTTTTTTTAAAATAGATCATCGTCATTAACCATCGAATTTGGGAATTGGTTAGCATAATTCCCAGTTTATTTACAATTAAGAAACTAAAGTGTGATTGGTTCATTATATAGAATCATCTTTTCCTCAATTTAATTAATTGTACTATTCTAATCCATTCAATAGTCAAGAGCATTATGTAATTTATTTCCATATTTAAAGAACCCCCAATTTTCATCCAAACACATTCATTGATTTTTATTAACACATTTTAGGCATGTAGATGGTTGTAATTTATTTCCACCAGGTTATATATTCATGTTTTCATGGGACTTGATCTTTATTTTCATACCTAAACCAATGGAATAGTGGGAATCTCCGATTTCCATTTCCACTTTGAGTGAATTTTGTATAATTTCTTTATAGATACTAAAGTGTCTTATGACTAATTACCTTAAGAGACATTGTTTTAATACATTGATGAATTGGTCATACTTTCTTTATGGTTGGATGATGATATGATAAGCATGCCTTGTAATTCTTTTAAATGTTTTGTCACAATTACAAACATATTATTAATACTTCTTCTTGAGATAAAGGAACTCTTTATCAATTTTTATATGAATAATATACAGAATATACTTATTGAGAAATATGTTCTTGAAATCATCCCATTCAGTGGAGTCTATTTCATACAATTATATCTTATTCATGATAATATTACACTATTTATATTTTTCACCTTCAAATGGTAGACAAAAAAATGAATTTGTCTTGGTCTAACCATTAGAGAGCTGAAATTATCTTTTTAGTGGTACTGATCCAATTCTAACCCAAAAGTGGGTCATAAGACCCACTAAAATAAGGTGGAAACTAACATATAAAGGACTCAATAGATGTTTTCCCAAATTTTTCTCATTGGAATGTCTAGGCTAACTCCTAGCTTGAAACAACTGTTAATATCCCCATGATTTTTCATTATTCCCACCATAACATTCATTTTCTAAGGAGAAAAATCATATCATTAACTATCACAAACAACATTAACATGATTTCTTCTGGTTTTATGCATTGAATAAAATTAGAAATAATTGTGTGAGAAACACTAATAATAGTTATAGAACCACATAATGAAGGGAAATTACTTATAAAATTCAAATCTATGACACCATAGGTTTTATCCTAGGTTATTCATGGTCATTATGAAAACTCCAGGATTAAAACCTACACATAAAATAATCATTATGGTTCTAACTATGGTTTTCTCATCCTAGTTTTCAATAGTTGACAAAACCATTTCTATGATACCAACTATAACGACCCCTAATTTTCATACTTGTATATAACAATTTTTTAGAATAATATTCATTAAAAAACACAAAAATGTGTCTGGGGAACATAATAGTTTAGTGCCTTTGGAAACGTGGGAAAAAAATCTAGTATAGTTAAAGATCTTTAATTTTTCTCAATATTATCTTCCCCATTAGTGCTCTAATTTAAACCTTTATTTATAACCCATGGAATGGAATCATAAGAAAAGGGTCAGACCATATGGTTAGTAAGTGTAAAAAGTGAATATTTTAATTTTTTATTTTATGAAATCAAAAGATAATTAATATGGGAATGTGATCATGAGAATAACTTACAAATTTAATAAACAAATTTTATTGGATCATGAATACGAGTCATAGTATAAAACAATAACATTTTAAAGGTCATGAATCATAATAATGAAACATCATCATAATTCAACAATGAATCATAAGTTCATATAACAAATTTTTCTGTAATTATAATAAGTATATGAAACCATTTTATATGTAAAGGATAACTTCCATGACTCTCGTATTAGGCCTTATCCCTTGTTTCCCCAAATGGATCAGGCACATAAACTTGATTTCCATCACGGACCATGAACATTATCTTGTTTACCATATTTATCTCATGATATATAATTCATTACCCAATTAATTGGAGGGAGATAAAGTACCACCCATGAAATAATTAAAATCATAAATATATGTTCTATAAGAACAAAAATCATTCATTTTAGTCGTACACATAAAAGAAAATTGTTTTCATAAACATTTCTTCATAATGTAACTGATGGATATGAATAAAAATCTATAATTATAAATACATAATTACATTAAACAATTTATGTAAATAACAATAATATTATAATTGGATTATATACCAAGTAAAACATATGTAACATACAATAAAAGTTTCATAGATAGAAGATGATTTTGAAATATGACTTAAAATAATTCACTAAAAAATATCATTTCCATTTTGAAAATTGAATTTGAAATCATAAAAAAATTATGAAAACTTTTCCATTTAAAATATCCTTTAATATTAATAAAATAATATTTTAATACTATTTTCAACATATTCAAAATATTTTAACTTAAAATTCCTAAAATATTAGTTAAAACACTTTGAAAACATTTTTAGAAAGCACTGATTTAAACGAATACAGATTTATGTCCATAGAGAGAATAAAATTACATGAACCTTATAAAATTAAAAAAATAGGTTGATTTTTGATACAAAATTTCAAAGGTTAGTATATACACCACATGAAATAATATTCGTTCAAAGCATAACATGTGTCTCAAAGAAGAAAACATGAGATAAAATTTCCTAACCGATTTGGTAACTTTTGAAGTATAAAACCCATAAAATATAGATAATAAAATGGATATATAAATACACATAAATATAAATATAAGTATCATATATTTAATTCATGTTAATTATTCACACTATAGAAAATTAACAAGTGGCGAATATGGAATTATCCTCGTTGAAATAAATGTGAAACTAGAAATACCCTTACAATAAGTCTTCACTTCATTTTTATATGTTAAACAAATGTATAATAAATATAATTTTATTATACATATACCATAAAAACATATTCATATATATAGTTCCATATAATATTTATATAAAGCATTATATTACTCTATTGTATACAATTCCTGGTTAAAGTCATATTTTTGTGTAATAACTATTTTTTTCGTACATATTTTGAATTGATATTGTTGGTCCTCTTACTTAAATTAGCAATTCATCATATAAATAATGATAGTAAGGATGGAAATGTCTTATATATATATATATTCTTTATATATATATATATATTTAATTTGAGTCATAAAAGTTATTTATTGAAAGTAAGATAAACCATTCACGGAGACAATAGGCCGTATGTACAATTTAACGATGTTTTCTTTTTCTTGTATGGTTAAAAGAAATAAAATTATATGGTATATTAATTTTCCAGAATTATTTTTATGTCATATATATCCCATATTCTTATTAAAACCATTATTAATACATTCTATGTAATGTGCGAATGAATCACATCTCCTTGCGAGGTGATAGTCTGTCGTACCCAAGGACGACATTATCATCTTCCAACAGAAAATAAGGCATGATGATATTTATGATATAAAAATTAAATAATAATAATGAAATCATAGAAATAATATATATCATATATATAATATAAATCCATAATTATTTTCAACCATGAATAGATGTAATGGAAGAATGAATGATATCGATTCTTAAGGTTTTAGTCTCTCGTACACACGGACAAAGATTGGGTACCCCATTTGATGGATGTGTGTGAAGTTATATGTTGTCACCTTCAGATAAAAAAATATTAGTACATTAAACTAACTAATGTAGTTACATAATCATTACATAAAAATAATTTAATGGGTGTAAAGAAGTAATAAAAAATGTTCGTTGTTGAATTTAACCTCTTCTTAGAGTATCTACTTTTTATTTGAAGATTACAAATTCATTGGATGGATTTATTTTCAAAATAAGGATTATATTATGTAGGTAGGTTTGTTGGGAGTAAATTTTGATAGATATTTTCTAAACCAAATGGGTTTGACAGTGTGAAGAAAAGAGAGTATGATTTTCCCTTTTATAAGAATGGGGAGGATAATTTTGGTATTTCTAAAAATGTTTATTTATAATTAATTAAATATCAATAGAAATACCCAAAAATGGTAACTTATTATAATATAATTTTTTATAGTGTGGTTCTTGAATAAAACAATATATTTTATATAGATTTTTTTAATTTGCAACCTTATCATTTTCATTAACCCTTAGTTAACCTATATTAATTTTATCAATAGTAACAATTTTTTTTGATATTAAATTGTAGATATTTTTACATATAATATGTTAATTGAACCATAATTGATAAATTTATGATATTTTAAAACATAATTTAATGCATCTTAACATATTTACGATTTTTATGATTTTAAATAATTTAAATAAATATTATATTATAAAAATATAATTAGTGTCATTTTTGACACTATCCATAACATTGAATTTAATAAAATAAATAAAGCAATAAATATTTTTGAAAATTAATTTTACACTTCCCTAATATATCATATTAATTTATAAAATATGTGGAGCACCATAAGTAAACAGAATTATATTTATTATAATATTTGTAATATCACATAATTGAGATTTTCATTAATTGGATAACTACTACATCATCATTGTGTAATTATTTATGATAATATTATCTTCACTAAAAATTTAAAATAAAATACCATGATATAGATAACACATTTATATTTAAAACAATATTTATAGTTGAGAATATATTAAATTTAACCACATATACAAAATATTATATTTATTAAAGGTAAGAGCGTGACATTTTATCAATCCCTTTGATTTCAATAATATCTAAGTAATTTTAATGAAAAATTTACAATTAAAAAATTTAATTTTAAACTACATGTGTTAAGGTTCTAATTTAAATCATCCAATGAAATTTATACATGTTTTGGGTTCATTTTATAGTCCTTACAATTTGATTAACTTAAATTACCCAATTTTACCATTTAGTGTGGTAACCAAAATTACCCATGTTACTTTTCATATTGGAAAATATTGAATGGAAATATTTTATAAATTGTTACCTTCTAATTCAGAATATTTAACCTATTTTAAAAAATTCAAAACACATTAGTGGCTAAAATTAACTTAAAATTAAATAGGTACATGGGGTGACAAAATGGGGTTTTAAAGTGAAAATGTTCAAAAGAGTGGAATTATTTTATATCCAAATTATACAATAAATTGACTCCATTAAAATAAATTTGATCAGGTGATATATAATTTAATTAATTATACTTTAAAACCAATAAAAATGTAATTTAACACTATAAAATATTTATAAGAGTTTTTTTTTCAATTAAAGTTCAGTATTTTTCATTATTCCTCAAACATGAATCTTATCTTAAAAATTAAAAAAATTAAACCAATGTAAATTTTAATATTAAAATTTCGATTCAAAATTTTATTTTTTCCAATATAATGCATAGATGTGTCAAAATATAGTATTAAAACAATTTTTTCATTAAATAATGATAATTACGTCTGTATGATAATATATATTTAATCATAAAACTTGATTTATTTTCATAACATGTTTAGAAAACACATAGGGTGAATATTAAACATTATATTAAATAATTTATATATTAATTTAATTAATGTGATATATAAAGAAGAGTTTTTTATTTTATTACAATGAAACACACTTATTCCTATTTAAATAGTTTTTAGGAAATTTTTTACAAATTTAAATAGTGATTTACATGTGTAAACCATACATTCATAATATATTTATTCTTCTAAAAAATTTCTATTCTAATGGGTATGTAATAATTTTCATGTCTAAATAATTATAAAAATAGTTTGATGCTTTGAGGAAACTTAGTATTTCATTTAATTGAAGCCAATTCAGTATTTCAATTCAAGACATAAAAGAAATAAAATTATTTTAAAAAAATATATTTCATAAAAATGTTAGGTTGTTACATGGAAGGAAGAAACCTTGGGGTCATGAAATTAAATTAAAACATGAGGTTTTTTCTAAATTTAAAATCATCTCAATTTCTAGAGGGAACAGCGTTCAATGATTCATAAATGATAGTGAATTTTTAATTTTTTTAAGTAGTTTGATGATCAAACCAAGTTGTGAATAGGTACATCATACCCACATGTAGAGTGTATTTAGTTAGTGGTATATCTAGAGTTCTATACAGTAGGTGAGGATCAGTGGTAGGTATTCCATATGGAGGATTAGGATTTTAGTTTTCTTTCAACTATGAGATTTATGTTTGGATTTATCTTAGGATATGAATATTAATTTTAGGAGGAGAAAACAATAGAGAGATAATAAATCATTTAAATTCAATACACATTATGTGGAATGATACTATCAAGAGTGGTCAGTGACGTTCCAAGTAGAAGATAAACATAATTGGATCATGTGAAGTTAAATATCTTCAACAAATAAGACTTATCTACCCTTGTTTCTCATTATATAGTTTGATCATAGAAATGAATTTATAAAATCTTGTTCAATCTAATGTCATCATCAGTAAATTTTTATTTAGAAATAAAAGTATTCTTGTAAAATTTATTTATTCACTCATGAATTTATTTGTTGTATGTTACCATAATATCTATCTCTTATATAATTCATTTTTCCAAAACCTCCAGAGTCAATGAAATTTGATCTCAATTGAACTCATTTAAAACCAATTATTTTTTGAGAATATTATGACAAGAGATATATTTTTGAGAGTAACACACCATGATCAACCAAAAAAATTAATTCTTGTGACAACTAAATCATAATCGTGACAAAGCGTAAAAATTATATTTTAAAATCTATAGTGGTTAATCAGTCAAAGGTTTACCATTTAAAAGTTTTGTTTCACCTTTTATAATTATATTCAAATCATTTCTATTCATGGATGAAGGAAAAAATATTTTAAAAATAGAAAATATAATTCCCCTACCTTATCTATTGAATGATCATCAAATTCTATATGATTCTTTATTATCATAACATATAAACCTACTGAGATATTTCTTCATTCACATTACTCATTTCTTCTACCTATTTCTTATTGCAATTGTACCTTGATACTATTTTGTTATTATTTTCTTGTGTGTTTTTATTTTCTTTTTTGGCCATAACACACTAACACAATCCCTAAGGTTTCAAACCTAATATCATCAATACTTGGATTACTATGAATAAATAATTAATCCATTGATATTAAAAAATAGGCTTCATCAATTTTTACTGATGATCAAAATTTATATCCATGTGTTTCCACAGTCATAACATATAATTCTATTAATGTTTCATGAAAATCAAGTTTTGATTGAGTATTTTATCCTTTAATGTTTAAATGTTTTGTTTGTTATTTTTCATAATTACTTATGTTCAATATTCTTCACTATGATATTATTATGTTTTATATTTATCACTATTATTTTATTGAAATGTTTTATTTATGGGTTTCTAAATATTAGTGATAAACAGAAAAAAAATATTGGGATTTTATAATTAATTTGTATAATATATTTTCTATTTATAATATTTTTTTAACATAAAAAACTAATTATTATATAACATTTTTTATTGTGATCAAAATGAATTTATCCACTGACAAAGAACATGTGTATTCTTATAACATATAACTTGATTAAAAGGGAATGTTCATTAACATAACAACTATAATACTTCAATTGTTTTTATTTCTATATATCATTTTGAAAAATGTGCAATGATATTTATTCTCACATAAATTAATTCACTAAAAATGAGTATGTTGAGATATATAAAGAAAACTTTCATTGAAAATGAATATTGTTTCAGATTTATATAATAATTACTAATGAATTTTCAATAAAAATTATATAAAATTCCAAATACCTATAAACCCATATTATATAAAATTTATCAGATTTAAGTAATATCGTATCTTTAAAATAGGTAAAGGAGTAACATTGTTCTAGGGGGGAAGGAATTACTGCATTGTTGGCCTAATATGACTCATAAAGTAAACCAAAAGGTTTTCACACATAGAGCGGTCGTCATCGGGAGTTTTGCACAAGGGGAGGTGCAACTGGGTATTTCACACCATTGGACCCATGGGAGATATTGGGGGCACAATTAGAGTGGAAAATATTATCAGGGGATAAAAGTGGGAGAAATCACCATTTTACAATCCTTATTAATAGAATTAATGAATGTCAAATATTGATCACCCACTTCCCCCCACTATAAATAATAATTTTTTCTAGTAGTCAAGCATGAGACTAGGGTTCCAGTTTTGGTTCAAGGGAAGTAGGGAAAGTCATATGAGTTAAAAAAGATAAACATAAATCTTTATTGTAAAAAAAACTGGACACTCTAATGTGAAACATGATTAAAAGATACATCATCATACGCTGGTAAAATATTAAACCCATGATTTTTATATCGAACAAATTCTTTAAAATTATCACATATTTTTTTAAGTTTTATATCATACATTTTAATGTATTTTTTAAAAAATGGAAAAATGTGTTAGGTTTTTTAATATTTCCAAACATGGGTCCCAAAAAACAAAATCCTCATTCGTGCTTTCATCTAGGAAGAATAAACAATATTTATTCTACCTTCTTTCCATGGAATGGGGCTGGAACCACAAAATTGTATCGTGATTATAGATTTCACAAGAGGAAAGAATAGATTTCACACCTCCCTCATTTAAAAAAATGTAGTTTTTGTATTATTTATATATATATATATTTAATTTAACAACATTTATAATGATATTATTTTATTTTAAATTATGTTCATTAATGAAATAAAAAATTTTAATTGAAAAACCTATTTAGGCCTCCTATTTATAATGGAGTGTGTCTTGGCATCCCATAAAGGTTTTAAATGTGGGTTTCTTATAACAATCCTAATTTATAATAAATTTCATTTATTAATTTTTAATATAAATATACCTAGAATAAAATCATGATAATCTAAAGTTCTAGCTTTTTAAAAAATTAGATATATAAACCATCAAATTTAAAATAAAAAATGAAATCATTATTTCAAATATCAACAATTTTTTCTAAGAATTATCTAAGATCCAAATAATGTAGAAGCTAACCTAGAGAAATACATAAGAAATGGGTGGGTTATAAATCCCATTAAGGTATAAATTATAGTAATAATGGTACATATGATTCAAATATCATATCATAATGACATAAAATAGAAAACGATCATAGAAGAATGGTACATAAAATATGATTTCATTAGATTATGTGAAAAGGAATGTGGAAATAAAATAATACATGATATCATAAAAATAAGTCTTGTCTCACCACCAAGATATCACTACATAGTGTTATAGGATAATAGAACATTCACTAGACATAATATCTCATGATAATAGAACATTAATCAATTAATTAGTGATCTATTAGGGTTCACCCTTTATATGTCCAAATTTTAATGTTTTACATCAATCATATGAAATAATAATGTATTTCATTATTTCTGTCCCATGATTAAAGAATATGAGTTTCATAATGGATGTCAAAAATCAAAGAATGATAATAATATATGGATTTCTACATAGATAATAGTATCGGTAGGAGAGATCCTTTTTAACATAGATAACCACTGAAATCATATATATGGTGTCATATTAAAGTCAACACGGACCCGTGACTATGTTTAACCTTGTATGGGATCTTCCTAGAATTCTTACAAATATAGGAAAACGTTAGGAGACTCTCTCCTAAATAGAGGAGGTTTATCCTTATATATGAAACAAGGGGGCATCCTTAGCTAACATCCTTAGAAGAGCCTCTATAATCACCTTGTAGTATCCCACACGATAAGTTAAAATCAATAAATCTAACTTATATATCTTCCAAATTTTGGATGATATGGATTCCATTCATCAAATAATAAAAATCTTTAAACACTTTTTTCTTCATCACATCACACATTCCAAATGAGATAAAACCTAGAGAAATGCTGATCTTAAATCAAAGAATGTCTAGTACTGGGGTCTAACCAATTAGAAACATATTCCAACTGGTAGTGTTTACTTGCACATCATATTTTATAGAAAGGTTTCCTTAATATTTCATGGAAGTATGGAAAAGTTATTATTAAACTAGTTAGTTTTATACACTTAGAATGGGATATCAAATTCAACATATTAAATAAAAGTTAATCCAATAATCATATATAGATTAGACTATGTGGACTTAATTTTGTGTTTTGTAATCCCAAAATCCTTAGTGATCTTCCATCATTTAGAGGAGAAAATCATAATATTGATCATCATAATTTATATACAGAATTGGGTTTCTATGATCACATTATAATTTAATCCAAGATGGATTCTTTATTTATAGATCTGATAAATCTATAAACTAACAATTAAAAATTTTAAGTGTGGATGGAAAACAATTTCCTTCCAATATTCTGTGAACATTTAAAAAATATTAGAAACTATATTTATAATTGAAGTGTAATCTAATATCAAGAAAAATACCATGTGTCTGAAAAACCCAAGAAATGGAATGAATTTAGGATGTCTTGAAGAGATAGGGGTATAAACCTTGAAAATGGGGTAATTATTGAACCTATCATATTAAAAATAGGTAGGAACATCAAACAACTTACCCCTACAAATCCTCCTTAGTCAAACTACAAATTTGTGATGTCTAGTAGAAAACACTCTTAAGGGGGGAGATCCCAACTAAAATGGGTTGTTCATGGGGGGAAATCTTTATATCCATCCCTCATGAATGTAAATATTGTCTTTAAAATCATTAGGAAAGAAACTCATATGCACAATTGGGAAATAACATTGTTGTGTCAATTAAATATCCTCAATATACCATTGAAATCTCTATACCTATATCATAAAATGTTAAAAAAATGATCCTACTGAAATTTCAATTTTCCTTGATGTTTATGAATGTTTTACACCCTCTAAGACAAAGGATTCTATTCTCTATAATGACTCTAATTACACCTCATGGCATATAGAGGTTCCCTCATCAACCAATAAACTTATTATACCTAAAACCACCCTAGAGAAGTTCTATAGTGAAATGGTGGAGGATAAGGAAACAACCCCTATTACAAATCATGTTATCCTGGTCACTCCATCATCTTCTAATAATATAATAGATACTATAGTGAATGTTGCTGAATCCTATTTGGGTACTCCAATTTTACCTCCTCATACCATTAGAATTAACTCAAAGAAAAAAATATAGTGTAGATACACTACTAGGTTGGTTTTTAACATCAACAAACCGTATAGTATAAAACATTTGGGGAAGGAAAATGAAGGAAAAATAAAAATAAATAGCTAGTTCAAAATGAATATACGATTTTAGAATTTCCAGGGGTTTCTATAATAAAACATTCCACTCCTTGCGTAGGTATATTAAAAATAAAAAACCCATATGTTGGAGTATTTATAAACTTAAGAGACTCTTCTCTCTTCACAAAAACTACCTATATTAAAAAGGATATCACCTAGTTGGAATCAAAAGTAGAAAAACACACATAGAACCCTTTAGGTACATACTCATTCCTTCCTAGGTAAAGTCTTTACCTACATAATTAAGGACCAGATAGTCACCTATGAGGTCGAAAAAACTTTTATACATATTTTTTTGTCAATTTGCTATGCTAATAATAAATATAAAGACAAGTGGGGGATTTAATCGGATATTAAAAATGTGAGTAACAAAATATTATATCCACAGATTATCCTTATGGAATTTAACACCATCCCATGATCCTGCGAAAAAATAGTGTTTTATACTTCTCGATCTCTATCATGGAGTATAAATTATGGATATAATGAAACAATATTTTATAGATGAACTTATTTAGTTCTAAATACACCTAGTATTGAGGAAACCTAAAAGGAGTTGTTTCTAGAAAACACGAATGATACTTTACTAATGTAATTATCCTTAAAAAGTTGGACTCTATTTCTATAATCACTCTTCTTAGGTTCAATCATGATCAACACCCCATTATAATCTTCCTTATGATAATGGACCTAAATCCAACCCTTCTTTTCTGATTAAATAATACTTTCCATACCAATCTTTATTGTGATATTTTGAACATTGATTTGTAGACTACTATGTATTAGAGGAATGATTCCTTTTCAAGTGTCATAGAGATGAAAATTTACAAAAATAAAATCAAGATCAAGTATAGGTATTCATTCAATAATATTAATGGATGGATTTCCTCTCTTGAGGATACTATTAGACAAGTTAAATGTGAATCGACTAATAATGATTTCACCTCAATCCCCCCTCAAGATGTTTTTATAACTTCTAAGATGAATTATCTTGTTTACCTGAATTAAAAAGTTAAAAAGTAAACTAATAGAGTTAAATGGAACAAGGAAAATATAAAAACTATAATTTATATAATTCACCTCAAAATGTATGAAAAATTAGTTTAAATTTCTCATTCTTAAAATATGGTGAATATATCATAGATATCAAGGAGATCCTTAGTGTTCATATGGTCACCCATTATTCCAACCTCTTTAATTGTCCTAGATTAAAAAAAGATTTGGATGATGGTGTCATGCCTTCTATTTTCTACTGTGAATATTACTACATACATACTAGTATAACTGTGTAATTTGAAATTAAACAATAATCCCTTAGCCCTAACCCCATCAGTTCTCCTATCCTTGATGGATTCACCAATTTTTTTCGAAATTTTTGTGATAATATTAATCTAAATGTTTTCAGGATGGAAACTTATTTCCTCACTAATATCAACCTTATTCATTGTATCAATTAACAAATTCTCATGTTGATTCCTAAGATTGACATTTCTTGTGAATGTTTTATATTTAAGCACATTTCTCGTGTTAGAATGATAAAAAACATTATCTATTAGTTTCTGGTCAATATTATTACCTCTATATCTAATAAAATAATATACTGGAATCAGTTCGGATTATAATTTGGTAGGAACATTCAAGAAATCATTGGTAATACTTCAAAATTTGTTAACCTTATTATAAATTTTAATAGAGGTGGTAACTTTACTATTAATATTGACAATAAGAAGTCCTTTGACACTATAGAATGGAACATCATTTTCATGTTTTACACAAGTTTGGTTTCAATAGAACATTTATCAATTGGGTGAGATCTCTATTTGGATCATCCCACACTTCAGTGAACACAAATTGACAACCTATGATATACTTGAAATAATATAGAGGGTTCAATAGGGTGACCCTTGATCGGATATTTTATTCAACATTTGTAGGTACTATGTCAGTAGGATTCTCACTGAAATAGTGGACCATGGAAAACTCAAACCCATCAAATAAACTAGGTTCCATGTTGTCCCATGTCATATTCCCTATATAGATGATATCAGCCTATTATTTAAAATAATATAGATTAAATTTTTTACCATCAATTAATATAATTCTAATTTTGATTGAATATCATGGAAAACCATTATATGGGATAAATATTTTGTCTATTTTGTAAGAGGGTCTCCCCTATCCGAAAAAATAGCATTTTGATGGAGATAGGTATTAGAGAGGGGATTATTCCCTTCACCTAACTTGTTGTTCCTTTGTTTTGGGGGAGACATAATATTGATATTTCTCTAATTTTTTTGATCATGGGAAAAAGAAACCATCATATTTGAAAGGTAAATCCCTCTCAATGGATTTTATGATTTTATTTTTCAAGTCCACTATTGTCTCCAAATTGGTTTACTCCATCATATATACTAACAGACCATGTAGAAAATTTAAAATATTAATAAATTCATAAAAAATATTCTATTGTTTTAGAATTATAGAATTAAAAATGGGAACAGGTCCATGAAAAAACTGGCATAGGCCTCTTTCAAATGGAGGTATTTTTTGGTCAAGGAAATAAGGATGAAGACACAAGGGGGGTTGAAGTGTTTCTTTAAAAAAACTGATATTTTTAAACAATACCTCTTGAAATAGAGAAAAATTGGCATTATATCATAATATAATGTATTGAATTATAAAATAGAAATATTAAATAGTAGTATTTTATTATTTATAGTGGTCAAAGTACAAAAATACCCAATTCCTCTCTACCAACACTCTCTCAAAGAGAATGGTGGTTTTCACTGAGTAGGTCCTTTTTTCTAGAGACCTCAAAAAAAGAGTGTAGCCATTTGAAAATTAAAACAAGATAGATTAATTTATGTGAAACCTTAATTGAATAGTATTAAAAGATAAAAATCCACTAATGACTCAATATATGTATTTGAAAGTTCAACAAAGTAGATGAGATATAGAAAGTTAAAGTAGTTTTGGTGCAGAATTTCCCCTGTTATTAATAGATGAGATGATCTTCAATAGAGAATATAAGAAAACAATAGTTATACAATGAGTGTATGCTTCCATAAATGATTATAGAAATAAAAAATTAACAAAACTGGTATTTATTTTACATTATCAGTGGTTTTATTGAGTTTTAATTACTCTAACACGATCATCGTCTTCATTCTAAATTGATAATAGGACATTTCAAGTAACAGAAAACTACATCTCAATATTTAATAATTTAAAAATAACCAAGTAAAATGGATTCCATAATTTTATTCATAAATATAGAGATTTAATTGAATATTCTTGAAATAAATTTCAAAGATAATAATATAAACTAAAAATAACAAAATTGGAGAATTCAAATATTTTTTTGGTACTCCAAAAAAATTACCTAGCATGGGTATGAGTACCCAATATATGATGGGAACCTGAACCCCCCATCCCCATATCATGTTCACATTATCCATTAATCTAAATTTTAGTAGGTATCCACACATTCACTTGATCATATAAGTCCTCTTATATTAAAACAATAGAATTACTAGGTATCACTACCCCCAAATTATTCGGGACAACATGATTCACACCAACACTAATTTTTCTAGAATAGGAAAGCCATTCCCAGTTTTAAAGTCCAATGGGTAAATAATATTTAATGAAAATAAAAATAGATAGAGGGTTCTTCACATTTACTTTAAAATATTCCGAAGATCCTTTATCACCTTAAATATGACCTATGTTGAAGAATAAAATGTATCTAAGGTTCTCATCTTTCTAAAAATGGACTTAACTAATTTTTTATTCTAGTATTTAAATTATACATGATTAGATACATGTTTATTAGGTCAATTTTGTTGATCTACAATTTCTTGTGAAGATACCATATCCAATTTACTATAATAAAATTTACCTCTAGAATTATTATAATAATAAATCTCACTAGAATAATCTATTGAATTAGAAGGACTAATCAATAAAGGGTAAGGATAATAATGTTTTACCATAGAGTATTCATTTTCCCTATTTACCATAGAGGTTTCATTGTATCTTATAGATTGACTTTTAAAATTTCCTCTCTTAACTAGAATGTGAGACACCTATTACTAAAGATCAACCTGATTATGATGAGGTGAAATGGTAGTTGTATTTGAAAAAGGTAAATTGCCCTCACTAAGTTTAACTTAGTATTTTACAATATCCTTTATAACTTGAGTAAAAGAATCCACTTTTTTCTGTGATGCCTGAGAGTTATCCCAACCCAAATTATTTTTCAAATCCTTATTAGTGGTTAACCACACTGAAGTTGAATCCTGATTAATCAACTCAGTAATTAATCTCTTCTTATGTTTATAATTACTATATCAATTATCAATAAGATTAATTATCCATTTACCCATTGAAGACAACATATTGTGCTCTTTTTAAATCTAGTGACCATCCTCCTCTCATGCATCCAACAAGTAATCATTATGAAAAGATACTTGCCTATATTCATGGTTTTGACATATTTGAACTAGTAAGAATAACCCTAATATAATTTATTTCATGGTATGTTTACCACACCACCACAATGTCATACCATGAACCATTAATTCTTCATAATTACAAAATAGTACTAGAATATTAATTCCTTGTATGTACCTAAAATGATTTCTTGGTATATATTCCTCAACATGATTCTTCGTTTTCTCTATACAACTCATAAAAACCTATATCGTGTCTATATAATAAAGTATAAATTCATTTAAATTGATATCAGGGTTCTTTAAATATTGAAATTTACCTTATCCCCATTGATTTTACACTTTCTCCATCACTTCAACTACCAGAAAAATATATGTATAACCCCCTGTGATTGATCAAATCTTGAACCATTTAACCATTATATTGTTCATGAACATTAGTTTTTTCATCTTATTTTGATTTTTCATCCTAAAATTTTCCACATTATTCATTTTTAGGGAGAAAATTAATAACATAAATCCCTTATATCTTTATTTTTTAAATTCCCAATTGATTAAAACAAAACAAAAAATGATGGAATCATTTAATTTTTGATCTGATGATCAATATCATCCTCAAAAATAGAAAAAACAATATTATCAACCAAAATGTTTCTAAGATATACCACTATGATAATTACAGTATAGTAACAAAACTGATCTACTTCATTTTCAGTATCCATTTTAATGGTAATTACAATAGACGATGATATATCAAACAGAATATATGGTTTCCATGGAATCCAATTGGAACCGATAATCCAATTCCAAATTTTGGATTTAAAGTTATTAAGAGTAAAAGGGATAAAATGGAAATCCATATCCTGAATAGAAATAATTTTGGTTTCCAAGGAAATGTGAACATGACCTTATCCTCTATGCAGCAAATAGTCAAATGGAAAAAATGTGATAGAAAACCTTTCTAATAGGGATACACCTCCAATACGAGAATCCCCAGGTTGGAGACAAATGTTGAACCGATCATTAATATTCCAAAATTTCACAACAGAGTGAACAAACAATTTCACAATAAAAAAAATATTACTTCAATCTTTAATCATGTCATAATTTACTACTACATTAGATAATTAACCATTAAGAACAAATCTTCTCAGAAGAGTGTCCTTTAATATGGAAACTTCCCATATGTTAACATCTAGTTTATTCCTAAATCCAAGGCACAAAATTAATGATTCTTACTTCAACATATTCAAATGTAAACCCAAGTGATATGAATCTAAAGACCCTCCCTTAGGAAAAAAATCAAAACCAATATCGTATGGTAACACCATTAATCATAAGAAACCCTTAGAGGGGTGACACGATATGAAATACTAATGATTCAATGTATTTCTTAGTTTCTAATCAGGACCTCAAGAAAACTATTTCAGAAACCAGTGGGCCACAATAAGTTGGGTATTTAATTGATCATGATCAAGGGATTTCAAATAATCAACATTTAATAAAATATGTCTAATGGTCGTTTTCCATTCATTATGGGTTGGGATGAGGATTGATCCACTTGGGTGTCTAAGTGTATGGTGTTTATAGTTTGTAATCACTTCTACCTATAGTGAATTATATGCATTATATTGATAATAATCAATATTAATATTATTAATTATAAATATGACAATATTTAATTGTAATATTAATTATCATATAATTAATTATCAATATTAATTATATTTTCACTTATTAATTATATTTTTAATTTTTAATTATATTATTATTTATTAATTATAATAGTAATTAATAATTAACACTATAATTAATAATTATGTATTTGGGAGCATTGTATAGTGGTAAAGTCACCCTATAGTTATTTATATGACCAGAGTTCAAATCATGGTCAACGCGATTAGAGTAATTATTAATCTATTTATAGATTACGAAATAACCACTAATATATGAAATGACAATAGAATGACATAATAAATGGTAATTAATGAAAGGACAGTGGGGCCTTCAGGAAATGTGAGGGATTTCAAGTCACAAGGACTTCAAACCAAGAAATTATAATGGGTTATCTATTGAGTGGGTAAACTCTTTCATGGGGGTGTGGCATGTCCTTTCTACCCTAGGGGTTTGTGATGTTTCTTTTCCTGTAACCTATAGGACAATAATAAATAATATGATTAATGATTAATAATATAATTTATAGTATAATTAGTAATAAAATATTGAACACATCCAGTGAAAACTGTAAACTGTAAATATTCAAGATTCCTCATAACCATATTTTAAAATACTCTAAACTCTAACTAATATTTTATTTTTATTAAATAATTAGAAACTCATGATCTAATTTTTTTAAATGTTTTCATTTATTTGTTTTTTATAAATTGTAATCATTTTTATTTTATTTTATACATTTAATTTCTTAACATATGCATTTTATTTTTTAAAAAGTTGCATTAGTATTTTTACTTATATATATCCTCCCCCATCCTTTACCTACACCACACCCACCACTTTACCATACATAATATTTCTCTATTTTTCCCACTTATTTTTTATATTAATGTATGTTCATTTAACTACATTTAATTGTTTTAATATATATTATTGATTTACACCTTAAAACTCCTAAAAAACATAGATATATGATGATACCACCATTCATTTCCAATAAATGTTATCTCATAAATACCATATTCCAAAAATAATGTCTTTTAATATTATTTCCAATAAATTTACATGCTTCAAAAATAGATAAAATATATATTCAAAATATATATAATTTAATATAATTTAGTTACTCCTAAATATAAAATTCAACCCACACCTTCAACAATATAACAAATGAAATAAATAAATTCATTAAAAAATGGATAGATAATATAATTTATTTTATTAAAATATCGTGAGATAACATATTTTAATCAATGTGAATGAAATTAAAATTGCTAACAAATAAATTATTAATATATAATATTTTTTAAATCAATGTGTGAAAAAAAATTTAATATGTAATATTATTTAAATAAATTATTTTTTTCATTGATCCAAAATTTCAAGAGTAATAGAATTTCAAATTATCATTAATGAAATATTTTTCATATTATATTTAAATTTTATATATAATAAAATTCTAGAATTTATTAAATTTTGGACGTATATGAACCCTCATCCCTTGAGAAATTATAATATAAGGGCTCAGAAAAGTCTGAGGCCTTACAATCATAATATTATATCAATAAAACAATTGACGAATCAAAAGTAAATAATTAAGATCATTTTTAAAAATTATTAAACCATTTAAAATATTATATATATGGCACTTACAATTTTAAATGAACTACTAATATAGAAAATCTATTAAACAATATGTATATTTAAAATTATATATTAGTTATTAAATGACATTTATCAATAACAATATTTATATTTTCTTTTGGATGGGGAATAATTAATTCCTATATATTTGAAATATTATATTTGATCAATTATTCAAGAGTTTGAAGATTAATCTTAATAAAAAATAAAAATTATCACTAACTTTTAGTTTAGCTATGTTATGCTTTAATGTTGAACATTGATGTTTTGAACTATATATTTGAAATTCATTATTTTAAAAAATATCTATAATATAAGGGATAAAATACCATTTATATACTTTAAATGAATATTTAAAAAGATATTCTATAAGAAAACAAGATTAATATATATATATATAGTGTTTGTATCCTCAAAGATTTCATTGGGTTTTCGATCTGTATAGTCTGATGGGGGTTTTGTTATTATAGTAAGAGGAGATCTCATTGAATATTTGAGTTAATAAACCATGAATGATTTTGGAAAATTTTAATGTTCTAGATTGTTTGAATTGATATATATATATATATATATATTTGAAAATGATACAAATCTCTCAGGTGGTTTTCTATCATTATCTATGAACTTTTTTTCATTTTCCTTACATCCATATTATACAACATTGTAAATGAAAATAATATTATTCAATACTTGAGGATTCCATGATTCAACTATATAATATTTTTTAAGATTGAATAATATGAAAATTATGTAAATGAAACAATTATCTTCGGAAATGGCATAAAACCTACATATTATTTCGCTATCATTTTTATAGTTATCATCATTTGTAGTATAGAACTAAATATATTTCATCAATAGCTCATTACTTAAATAATCTATTACATAATGATATTTTTTATCACTATAGGTTAAAAATACTATTAAACTACAATGTTTGAAAACTTCATGGAATCATTCAAGATTTGAACTCTGAAAAAAATTGATTATACTTATTCAAATCATTTATTCTCAAATATTCCATGAATATTTATAAATATTAATTTATAACTCATATTATAACTCATTAGTTAAGACATTTATATGAAATATTTAGATCTCAACCTCAATCTTTCATTTTTCAACATAAAGAAGAATTATTTTTTCCTAATAGTGTTTATTCAATCTTATAATTAATTGATTTAACACATGAATTTTAATATATATGAAATTATATTCATATCCCATAGAGCATAGGAAAATTATTTTCAGCATAGAATTTTTATAGAAATATATATCTATATATAAAGATAGTTTTTAATAGATACTACATTTAAATTTATTATTTATAAATGGAAGTGTCATATATAGACTATTATTAAAATTGCACTATTATAAATTATATATATATATATTTGTTCTAGATTGTAAATTATTTTATTAGAATAAGATAAAAAAAATTATGAGTTAAAAGAAATAAAAGATTTATTCATATAAAACGTCTATTTTATTACTACTAGAATATTAATCCTCATGAAACTGATGTGTTGTTCAATGAATTAGTAGTAAGATAACCTTATTCATAATGAAATAGCGAATATTAAAAGGTATATGTGATTGTGTATATATTTAATAAATTAATTATATTTTGACAATAAAAACAACTTGATAATAATTTCATATTCATAATTTTTTTACAATTTTAATATAATATGGCATGTGTAACAAAATTATCAATAACTTATCATCTTCTTTTTTGGTGAAAATTGTTTATTGTTTCAATTTTATTAATTATAAAGTGTTATATTACATAATCTATTTGATTTTTTATATTTTATTATTCATTTTTGGGTGTAAATATGTTATTTATCTTTTCCTTGTATTTTATTATAATGTTATTTTTTAGTGTTGTTGATTTTACTGTTATGCAACAAATATTTTGACTTTGGAGCCGCTATAGGTCTTCCTAAACAAAAAATAATGTTTTTAAAAATTTGAAATATATTATGATTATTTATTATAATAATCATAGGTTGTCTTATATATAATTATTTTTCAATATAATTGTTATATATTGTATTATTACATGGTTTATATATAGGGATTTATGTGATGATTATATTAAATAACCATCATATATTAAATTCTCACTGCACTATATATGGATGTTTTTTAAATAACTATTATTTGTTTTATGTTATATATACTATATTATGAGATAATATATGATGGTTTTGAAAAATATCATATTATGTATACCATGCATCTATATATATGATTAAAATATTCACAAAAGCAGAAACCACGAGGTGGTAGAATTGACCACATCATGGTTCATGCTGAAGAAAACCATGCTATATTGAGGGTCACTATATAGTAGTTATATGTGTTATAGTGAATGTTTTATATGATAACCCATTAATAAAATTATTCATTATATCATAGTTATTTTATATATTTTGAAACATCATTAGATGATTTTTAATGAATTTTTAATGTAACGCCCCGACCCCAGCTACCCAGAGTCGGTGCATTGCTTCATAACATTGGCATGATCACAAAAGATCAAGTCTCAAAAGACCGATTAGTTTAGTAGCCTTGGAAACACTAGATACATTCATAAAGATTACATTACATAATAAAAATGAAAACTACAATAACATGTTCTGCCTAGTCCGCACTCATATCCTCACTGATTATTCTTGCAAGTCAGTCATAATACACTTCTTCACATCCTGGGAAAAATAAAACATTGAAAGGGGTGAGCTCAAATGCTCAGTAAGGATAACAATATAGCGGAAACTTTCATAAGAAAACATAAGCATTTAAGGCAATGTATAACTAAAACAAAAGCCTTATTGAACTTGAACTTCAGCATAATATGGAAAAAGTAAAATAAAATAATGCCATTACTTACTCACATGGATATTCTACAAGACGAATAATCACGTGAAATATCAATAACCACTTTCATAATCAGGGAATGTATAATGCCATACATTCTGAAACACTTTGTCAAGGCCTTGGACAAGACGTCTAAAATGATTAAGGCCTCGGACAAAACCATAAATCAAATGGGGAAAGGGGCTTGGACAATTCCACGTCTAGTTGTCTCATGAGACCTACTGATGCATCGAGGAGCTATAGCGGGCTCCACCCGTCACATATTAAGTCCAATACATTCCTCATATGAATAGGTTTAAACATAACATAAATATTCATATTAAAACTAGCATACGAAATGTCAACAATTTCTCCATAAACTATGGATGGTATAAAAATAACACATCCACAGTCAAATATTTCACAAAATGTTCAATGGAAGTTTTGTATCATAAATCAATTCCAATTAAACTTAAAACCCATCAAAGGAAGTTGACATGGATGAAATCAAAGCTATTTGAGAGTAATATCTCTCCTTTTTGAAATAATTTAAAAGTCCCATAATTATAAAATAATACATTTACTTTGAAGATATTCTTATAAGCTTGTTAGGGAAACTTTGACGAAGTTATAATGGAGGAAAATAGCCGCACCCGCTGTATAAGTAAAAAAACATTCTTAGCTTAAATTTGTCAAAGAGGTCAAAAAGTACATTGTTTGGAAAATGACGGTAAGATTCCTTTCAAAAATGTATAAGGGTATAAATGACTTTAACACATTTTCCATTTAATAGTAAAAATGTTTTGAAATACATTTTTAAGAAACATGGATGTGGATGATAACGAGGTCCCAGTAGATAATTATGTATAAACAACCTTGGATAATGAAGAGGTTGTGAAGTAAACCCTTACCTTGTAATTTTCCTTGGTTGGGGTAGGTTAACCTCCTGTATAATGGTGAAATAATTTTTATTAAATTATACAATAATCATATACATTCATATGATAACATATATGATCTTTTAACATTGCTTTGTTAATAATATCTTAGATTTATCGTTGTTTCGGGTGTTAACTTACTCATTTGCTTTTATATGTTTTGTTACGTAAGTCGTGTTTTTCATGGATAGGTTGTATCTTATTCATATCCAGAATGATATCATGTCCTTAAACATTATTTTTAAATCATCAAATGATAATTATACTTGAATGGATACGACGGAGAATGAATCTCATCGCGTTCGTGGAGACGGTAGTCCGTACGTACGCACGAGCGACAATATCATTATTTTGATATTAAAATAATATATAATTGGATATTATATCATATATACAGAATTATTATCATGTTATATTTATTATTTACAAGAATTACATATCATTATTATACCCATCTAAATAATAATATATTGAATAACAATTACACCACGACGTGGAGATGGTAAGTCGTACGTACGCACGTATGGTGACATGTAATTCAAATGATGGGTAGAATACTGAATATGGTTGTTCCATATTTATAATAACATCACAGTATATATAAGATACTAGAGTTATAATTTTAGAATTGAAATAATAAACAAAGAGGGAGTGGAAGAAGAAAGAAACTTGAAAGAGGGTGATGAAAATGCTACCTCTTCTTCGGGTTCTTCCTTTTGATTTGATCACAAGGAATCCTTAGGATGGCTTTCTGACTAATGTAAAGCTTCTATGATGAAGGCAGAGAAGTTGGGAGAGTATTTTGGCAAAGGTTGGCCAAACCAAAAGGCTTGAAAGTGTGAATAAGGTGGTAGAGGTGGGGGCCTTTTATAAGAGGAGAGGAGGGGCTCTTTTGGAAAGATTGAAATGTTACATTATTATACAATTCTTTTCGGATTATAAAGGTCCCACACTTATAAAATTAGTGGATAAGGTAATAAGGGTTCGAAATCTCCTCATCCAATAGGCTTTGGACAAGTGTAAGCCTTGGATTTTGCATTATCTTCTCATTTTATTTAAATCGTTAAATAATGAGGTCATCGCTGCATCATCATGATGTCATAAATTAATTAATTTATTTAATATCTAAAAATTCTAAAAAAAATACTATGATTTAGGAAATGTTTTTAGCTTTCCAATGACTATTTATAGTCAAAATTATGACTTGTATATCCCCATATAAAAATTGTTTTAGTAAAACATTTCATGTTTGTGTCATTTTTTACTCTAACATTAAATAAAAGGTATTTATGTCATTTTCCAACTAAAGTGGATCCATGGGGTCCCCAAGTTGACCCATGGATTGTCTTGGTCGGCCATGGCACATCCAATGAGGGTAGGACATGTGTCAAGCTCATCTCATATTATTAAAACATTATTTTTTACCTTAAACTACACTAATTACCTCTAATCACGATTAAGAACTTAAGAGTTACTATTCACCAAAAATTATTTTAATCTCATTCAACCACATTTTACTTCTTAATGACAGACATGTATATAGGATTTTTGAAAATAAAATCATATAAGTGGTAATATTTCATTTAAATGAAAAATCAGTTATTTAACTACCACTTAGTGGTTTCATTATTCATCAAAAATTGAAGTTTTTCAGAACAATGCCAAAATTTTACCCTAAGATATAATTGATATTCCGAATTAAAAAATGATGTATATTTTACAAAATTACAAACATATAAGTTGAATTAATTAATTTTATAATTAATTCCCGCTGTCACAACAAATAGCGTGTTTTTAAGAAACAATTTATATCAAAAGATTGGCAATTGTTTATGTCCATTTTCAATGTTAAATTAATTCTAATGACCACCATTTGATAAAATGGTAAAAATATATTCTATTTATACTTTAAAACCACTAAATAGTATAATTTATCACTATAAATTATTTTGAATAAAAAAGTTGTTTTTAAGTATTTTTCACTATTCAAAAAAAATTAGAAGTTCTCAGAAAAATACCAAAAGTTCAACATAGGCTAATTTTGATATTCCGAATCCAAAACTGAAGTCCGTTTTGATTAATAAAATTTATAAAATTTCAAAAATTAGGTATTACTATTCACAATGGCTAGTTTAATTAGTTGTGGTGTGTGTTAGAGCTCGATGTTGCGTACAACACACGCTATTGCATTATTCGAAGGGAAACGTACCGTGGAAGCTTGGGGTGTTACATTCTCCCCTCCTTCAATAAATTTCGTCCTCGCAATTTGAAATTTTTCTTTGAAAATAAAAGGTTGAAAAGAGAAAATACCTTTGAGGAAAACCCACATCGGAAATAAGGTTAATAAATATATAACATTAAAAGAAAGCAAGATAAGTACAAAGGTCACCTGATATAGCCCATTCTAAGATTCTATGAAAATATGGATATGGAGGAGAAAAAAACCATCAAGGTCTGATGGAGAGTTATAGAAAACAGGATTAGGAGAAATTTTAACTACAAGAAAATCACAAACTTGGGATTGGTTAACCGGTCATTGAATCCCCAGTTGGAAAAGTTAACCGACAACATTTTTATTTTAAGTTACCTTTTATAATGTTGAGGAATTTATTTAAGAGATTTACTAAGAACATAAGGGAATATACATACTTGTTATGTATACTTTCATTCGTTAATAAATATTTACCACAAACCCATCTTTTACTCCAAATGGTAACGGAACTCAAAAATATTCTTTTTATCCTAATTGTATAAGGTTCCAAATATTAACACATACCATTTAGATTAGTAAAACTATTTTGTAATAACCAGGAACTTCCTGTAGGCTAGTGGTAGGAAATAAAGGCTTGTCGCACTATGGTTGTGGGTTCGATTCCTGCAGCTTTGTCCGACACGACGGGTTATTCCCCACCCTGCAGGTTGTCCTTTTCCTAAAACTATAGTATTATAATATTGCAAAAATAATCTTCAGAAATGCTTTAACCTTGAACAATACTATCCATGGTTCAACTTAATCCATTCCAACCTTAATAGTTATCCAAAATACCTTCGTCCAGACATTCTCTAAAAGGTCTCTAAATTCCAAAATCAATTGTAACATCAGATTCCCCAAACAAAGAAACATTTCTCTTATTGTCACATACTAAAAATATGATTACCTTAATCATATTAAAACCTTACTGAAATCAAAAAGTACTGCAGTACAATCTTTATATATATCACATTATTCTTATAACCAGAATATAATCCTTGAGTCCAAAAGCACCAATACATTAATTATTCTGCTTCAACTGTTGTCACATCATAAGATTGGCCTTGATCCCTTGGCCTTTTCTGAGGTATGTTTCCTTGACGCTTAGGACATTCATTTCCATAATGCCCCATTTCCCTACAATTGTAGCATTCAACTTTGACATCCTCTTTCTTTCCCTTGCAATCACGAGCCCGGTGACCCTTTTCTCAACATTTATAACAAACACCCATTCCTTTTAGGCACGTACCAGGGTGATTCTTCCCACAATTATCACATAATGGAAAATCCTTCTTTCCCTTTTTCCCTTTATCTATCTCTTGTTCCCCCGTTCTCTTCTTCCCTTGCTTTACTTTGTTGTCATAAGACTTAGAGAATTCCTTTTCTGTCTTGATAGCACACGAGACAATATCTTCGTATGATGAGAAGGATTGTGATACCAAAGCTCGACGGAGAAATGGTTTTACCCCATCAAAGAAACGATCAATCTTACTCATTGGGTTACGTATATAATCGGCAGTAGGCCTTGCTAACCTTGTAAAGTTAGCCTCATACTTTGCAACATTCTCATCTTTCTTCTGCCTCAAACTCAGAAATTGCCTTTCTATATCTGCCCGATGATCACGAGGAAAGTATTTTTCTAAGAAAAGCTCTTTGAACTCCCTCCATTCCATATTCGATATGTCATCATCTTCCTTTGTGTTTTGAATCAGCGACCACCACTGATCGACATCTCCAGTGAGGCGGTAAACTGCCATGAAAACCTTCTCCCTTTCACTACTCCCCAAGGCATGGAATATTTTCTCTAAGGAATTTATCCATTGCTCCGCTACTATAGGATTTGTACTCCCATTGAAGGTTGGTGGTTGTTGCCTCATGAAACGGTCTAGCATTGATTCTTCCACGTTGCGGATCAGGGTGCTCCATACGAGTAAGGTTATTATTCATAACCTGAGTGAGTTGTCCCAGTATGGTAATAAGTTGATCAGCACTAGTTGTATCTCCAGATCCACAATAATTATCTTGAGCAAGAGGGCAATCCCAACACGGAGTTCGTGCATTGATACGGTTTTCATTCTTTCCACTAGGTGCCATTTCTAAACAATGGCATAAACTAGATTACTTTATGAATCAAAATAAATAATTCCATACTTGTAAAACACTTTACATAAATTGAACTATTTATGGATATAATCCATAATCATAAAAAGAAATGTTTTCTTTGAGGAAGTATATACTCATAACCCTTTATAGTGGTTTTTAAATAAAATGAGAATTATCCTAAGCATATCCCCCGGGAGTGTCGTAACCAAGAGTGCAGCAAGGCCCGTTGTCGTGCACTAGTTCCCGTTCGATTCTAGCTTAAAGCGGTGTTTTCGGGTATTACCCCTAGGTACATCTGTGCCAGAGCCGCCTCTACCTGCTCGTATCCAGACAGGGATGTATTGCTCGGAAAACTCACAACATCTCTACAATACCAAAATTCTAGGAAGTTCTTCTATACTGATCCTCAAAGTCTATCTTCGGGATATGTCCTCTAATCAGAGTTTATCTAAATCTAGCTTCCAAGGTTAGTACTAAACTGCCTTTGATACCAACTGTAACGCCCATACCCCAGCTACCCAGAGTCGGTACATTACTTCATAACATTGGCATGATCACAAAAGATCATGTCTCGAAAGACCGATTAGTTTAGTAGCCTTGGAAACACTAGATACATTCATAATCATTACATTACATCATAAAAATGAAAACTACAATAACATGGTCTCCCTAGTCCACACTCATATCCTCACTGACTATTCATGTAAGTCATTCATAATACACTTCTTCACATCCTGGGAAAAATAAAACATTGAAAGGGGTGAGCTCAAATACTCAGTAAGGATAACAATATAGAAGAAACTTTCATAAGAAAACATAAGCATTTAAGGCAATGTATAACTAAAACAAAAGCCTTATTGATCTTGAACTTCAGCATAATATGGAAAAAGTAAAATAAAATAATGCCATTACTTACTCACATGGATATTCTACTAGACGAATAATCACGTGAAATATCAATAACCACTTTCATAATGAGGGAATGTATAATTCCAGACATTCTGAAACACTTTGTCAAGGCCTCGGCCAAGACGTCTAAAATGATTAAATCCTCGGCCAAAACCATAAATCAAATTGGGAAAGGGCCTCGGCCAATTCCACGTCTAGTTGTCTCATGAGACCTACCGATGCATCGAGGAGCTATAGCGGGCTCCACCCATCACATATTAAGTCCAATACATTCCTCATATGAATAGGTTTAAACATAACATAAATATTCGTATTAAAACTAGCATACGAAATGTCAAAAATTTCTCCATAAACTATGGATGGTATAAAAATAACACATCCACAGTCAAATATTTCACAAAATGTTCAATGGAAGTTTTGTATCATAAATCAATTCCAATTAAACTTAAAACCCATCAAAGGATGTTGACATGGATGAAATCAAAGCTATTTGAGAGTAATATCTCTCCTTTTTGAAATCATTTAATAGTCCCATAATTATAAAATAATACATTTACTTTGAATATATTCTTATAACCTTGTTAGGGAAGCTTCGACGAAGTTATAATGGCGGAAAATAGTTGCACCCGCCGTATAAGTAAAAAAACATTCTTACCTTAAATTTTTCAAAGAGGTTAAATAGTACATTGTTTGGAAAACGACGGTAAGATTCCTTTCAAAAATGTATAAGGGTATAAATGACTTTAACACATTTTCAATTTAATAGTAAAAATGTTTTGAAAGACATTTTTAAGAAACAGGGATGTGGATGATAACGAGGTCCCAGTAGATAATTATGTATAAACAACCTTGGATAATGAAGAGGTTGTGAAGTAAACCCTTACCTTGTACTTTTCCTTGGTTGGGGTAGGTTAACCTCCTGTATAATGGTGAAATAATTGTTATTAAATTATACAAGAATCATATACATTCTTATGATATCATATATGATCTTTTAACATTGCTTTGTTAACAATATCTTAGATTTATCGTTGTTTTGGGTGTTAACTTACTCGTTTTCTTTTATATGTTTTGTTACGTAAGTCGTGTTTTTCATGTATAGGTTGTATCTTATTCATATCCAGAATGATATAATTTCCTTAAACACTATTTTTAAATCATCAAATGATAATTATACTTGAATGGATATGACGGATAATGAATCTCATCGCATTCGTGGAGACGGTAGTCCGTACGTACGCACGAGAGACAATATCATTATTTTGATATTAAAATAATATAAAATTGGATATTATATCATATATAAAGAATTATTATCATGTTATATTTATTATTTACATGAATTACAATCTTTATTATACCCATCTAAATAATAATATATTGAATAACAATTACACCACGACGTGGAGACGGTAAGCCGTACGTACGCATGTATGGTGACATGTCATTCAAATGATGGGTATAATACTGAATATGGCTGTTCCATATTTATAATAACATCATAGTATATATAATATACTGGAGTTATAATTTTAGAATTGAGATAATAAACAAAGAGGGAGTGGAAGAAGAAAGAAACTTGAAAGAGGGTGATGAAAATGTTACCTCTTCTTCGGGTTCTTCCTTTTTGATTTGATCAAAAGGAATCCTTAGGATGACTTTCTGACTAAAGTAAATCTTCTAGGATGAAGGTAGAGAAGTTGGGAGAGTATTTGGGTAGAGGTTGGCCGAACCAAAAGGCTTGAAAATGTGAATAAGGTGGTAGAGGTGGGGGCCTTTTATAAGAGGAGAGGAGGGGCTCTTTTGGAAAGATTGAAATGTTACATTATTATACAATGCTTTTCGGATTCTAAAGGTCCCGCACTTATAAAATTCGTGTCTAAGGTGATAAGGGTTCGAAATATCCTCATCCAAAAGGCTTTGGACAAGTGTAAGCCTTGGATTGTGCATTATCTTCTCAATTTATTTAAATTGTTAAATAATGAGGTCATCGCTGCATCATCATGATGTCATAAATAATTTAATTTATTTAATTTCTAAAAATTCTAAAAAAATACTATGATGTAGGAAATCTTTTTATCTTTCCAATTACTATTTATAGTCAAATATATGACTTGTATAACCCCATATAATTTTTTTTTTAATAAAACATTTCATGTTTGTGTCATTTTTTACTTTAACATTAAATAAAAGGTATTTATGTCATTTTCCAACTAAAGTGGATCCATGGGGTCCCCAAGTTGGCCCATGGATTTTCTTGGTCGGCCCTGGCACATCCAATGAGGGTAGGACATGTGTCAAGCTCATCTCATATTATTAAAACATTATTTTTTACCTTAAACTACACCAATTACCTCTAATCGGGATTAAGAACTTAAGAGTTACTATTCACCAAAAAATATTTTAATCTCATTCAACCACATTTTACTTCTTAATTACAACCATGTATGTCGGATTTTTGAAAATAAAATCACAGAAGTGGTAATATTTCATTTAAATGAAAAATCAGTTATTTAACAACCACTTACTAGTTTCACTATTCATCAAAAATTGAAGTTTTTCAGAACAACGCCAAAATTTCACCCTAAGCTATAATTGATATTCCAAATTTAAAAATGATGTCTATTTTACAAAATTACAAACATATAAGTTTCATTAATTAATTTTATAATTAATTCCCGCTGTCACAACAAATAGCGTGTTTTTAAGAAACAATTTATATCAAAAGATTGGCAATTGTTTATGTCCATTTTCAATGTAAAATTAATTATAATGACCACCATTGGATAGAATGGTAAAAATATATTCTAATTATACTTTAAAACCACTAAATATTATAATTTATCACTATAAATTATTTTGATTAAAAAAGTTGTTTTTAAGTATTTTTCACTATTCATAAAAAATTAGAAGTTCTCAGAAAAATACCAAAAATTCAACATAGGCTAATTTTGATATTCCAAATCCAAAAATGAAGTCTATTTTGATAAATAAAATTTATAAAATATCAAAAAGTAGGTATTACTATTCACAACGGCTAGTTTAATTAGTTGTGGTGTGTGTTAGAGCTCGAGGTTGCGTACAACACACGCTATTGCATTATTCGAAGGGAAACGTACCGTGGAAGCTTGGGGTGTTACATTTAATCCCCATAATGATTGTTTAAATGTTAAAAATCAATGGAAGATGGAACAACACATTTTAATGAGTTTTCACATTTTAAAACATTTTTCTGAATGGTGAAATTATGGATGATTGTCTTTAATATGTTTAGGAATAAAAGGAGTATCCATAGAGTATATCTAAAAAAGTTTAATCTTTATGGATGAGGATGCATGTGATATACTTGATAGTGTGCATGTGTGTGTGTTAAAACCCATGGCTAAATCAACTAATCCCTATTTTATTCAACTGTAAGTTCATGTTAGGACTTTATAAGGATTTAAATAATTTCATAGTGTTATGAGATTCAAAGTTTCTAATGGATACCTAAGTAGGAATTTTACCTTTGTCTACTTTAAAGAGACCAACAATAAAAACAAAAATAATGAATTAGGAGACCATTTTAATTTGAGAATGGTTTTTTTAATTAATATATATTCAATTTAAATGAATTATGGGATATTTTATAGTATTTGTTCTATATTTTTTACACTATGTTTGAAAAGGGGTCTTATCCGCTAAAACCTAATAGTGGTAATTGAGAAAATGTTAAAGAGTTATCCAATTCTTTGGTACTCTCATAGAAAAATAGGTGATGAAGTGCATACCTCCTGACATGATCTTCCATATAGATGTGGAGAGTTTTTTATATCAAATTATTAAGTTAATGGAGTGATATAACTAGTTCATATGGTTTTTATATTATATATGTTTATAGGATGGATATTATCCCACCACTTTAGTGTTATAAGAGTGACTTTTAGTATATTTGGATTGATGTTTTAATAAATAAAGTATCTATAAAGTTTTGGTTTCAATAACCATATCATTTTATATGAAAAATTTTCATGGTTACAAAAAATTATTTTACCTTTTTAATGGTTATATTGATATTATAAAACTGTATTATGTTTTAAGAAATGATCATGGAAATTTTTCTGGAAAAGAAATTTTTATACATTATGAATTTATTTTATGATATTATCTAAAAAATTCAACGTTTATATAAGTATTATATTTACATGATTATATAAATGAAATAATATGAACATTTATTGTTTTTATTGGATGTGATAATGCTTTTAGTTTGAGAGCAGGGACATAGCTGTAAAGGGTCCATGCTAAAAACTCTATTTATAAATTGATGGTCTCTCAAAGATTAGGTATAAATGATGTAACATCATGTGTGACTATACATATGTTTATATTGAAAAAAATTCTATTAATTTTAGTTTTTTTATCTTTGATTTTATAAATTATATAAATTTTCGTCTGTATATAGTTAGTGCACACTATTTGGGGGAAACATAACAGTGACACTAATAATGACACACATGAAAGGAAATTTACAGTCAATTTTTTTCAGTAATGGTCAATAGAACTTATTTAGTTCAAGGGATGGGTCCAAAACATGTTAAATCTTGAAACAGACCATGTGATACCATTTGTATTATGGGTTTTTTCACAATACTTGAACATTCTTAGAAGAAATTATAATGAAAACACAAAGTGTTGATTTATTTTATTATAGATATACTATAGAGTGTTAGAAAAATATTTTACTAACCATGTGGCCAAAATATTAAAGTGTATAGCGGGACTCCATTTTATCTTACATAGTGGGTGCATAGTTTTCAAAATTGCGTGGACAAATCATATGTACTACACAAGTGTTTATAAATTGGATTTTTTGAATTTTCCCTCTTGAATTTTAATGGGTTTTTTCTTCTACCCCTACTCTATCTTTTAATACCCCCATGGTTTGTGAATAGAACCTAATATCTCCCTCCATTTCTTATTTCATTCTTCTCCCACCTTTTTATAAGTGAATTTATCAAGGTGAAGTGCTCCTACCTCCTTTTATATTTCACCTTATTCCTCCCATCCCTCTATATTTATTTCCTTATACCCACAAACACTAGAAGCTATCAGGGTCGGTTAATTGTTATGTGTGACCTTATTATTTATGGTTTTTTATTTTTACATATTCTGGAGGGCTCCTTGTAACTTTTTTGATCATTCACCATCGAAGGCATTGAATTCTATCTTGATTGTCATTAAAATAAGGTTGGTATTTTTATGTGTTTCTCTTATATGTAATATCATTTATTTGTTGATATTTTTTATTTATTTATCGGTTATTTTATTTCTATAGGTTTTATTAAAATTTTAATTTGTTATTTTTTGATATGATTATTCACATAGAATAAAGGGTATTTCAAAGGGTTTGACTACTAAAATGATTATTGGGTGTCGAGTGGTTGTGGAGAGGGTTTTAATGGATTTTTAAAATGAATTTAGTTTTTTAACGTTATTTGACTCTATTTGGGTTGGTAATTAAGTAAATGAGAGGTTTTTTTTTGGATTATTTTGAAGGGTTGGAATATTATTGTCTTGAATGAGGTTTTAAATGACACAAAGGGTCTTGGAATTCTGATTATCCAATTTAAGAGGCTTGTTTGACATTCAACATAGGAGTTTTTCATTATGAGTACAATTCCCTATTAAAGACCCTTGTTTTTTTGTTATAAATTTTATCCTAAGGGTAATTCATTATATTTCATTATTACAGGGATGACACTTTTCAGGGTTTTTCTTAAAATTTTGCTAATTGTGAGTTTATTTTTATATTATGTTTCTTTATTACTTATAAGTATTTTTTATTTTATAAACTCATATTATATCTTTAATTCGAACCTAGTAACTTATGGATAGGTATATACTTATGATACACAAGATATTAACATGATAATAAGGTTAACATAGTTGTGTAATATTCTAGAGCCAGTGGAGAGTACCCCCAATTTTTGGCTTGGTCCAGGCTAAATGAGTGGCTTGTGTTGATTGGATGTAACATATACTAGCATTTGGTCCTATGTATTTGGTAAAGTACGAAACTAATATTACATTAGGAACTTTTTTTTTCAAATGATAGTATATAAATTTCATATGGTATTCTCATTAATTATATCCCCTAATTTAATTTCCAAGAATGGAATTACAACTTTTTATGGTACTTCATTTTATTTTTGGTTTTATGGGTGCTGTGGTTCTATGATTCTTTATTTTATTATTCCCTCATATATATTATTTTCTTAAAATGCATCCATTTTTTTAAAGTGTATATTTCTAAGGGGGATTAAATAGTGGATTTTAAATGTTTATTTTTATAAAAAAATTATTAGGACAATGAAATTCTTCCCATGTGATTATTTTTCTTTTAAAAATTAAAAATTAAAATTTACAAAATGGTTCTTGGTGTGATATTTTCTTTTAATGTGATTACTTATAGAAAAAAATTCTAAAACTATAATTAAAACTAGCATAAATGAAATTTTATTTTAGTAGAATAATATAGAATATTTTTTGGGTTCCTATTGAGTTTTTTTCTCACATCCTATATAAACTATTTAGTATATTCCACTTTTATGGTTTCTTGCAGGTTCCCTATATTATGTATTCTTTATGTTGGTAGTTTGGGTTCCTCGATGGTAAAAGGTATAGGATGTGGAGAATTGTCTTGAGTGATATAGTAGTGGTTTGGGTTTTTCATTTATTTTGTTGGAAGCCTTTGTTTTATCCTATGGAAATGATTTTACATTTTAGTTGTGACTTATATGTTATTATGGGTTTTCATTTATTCTTTTACTATGTTATATTACCATTATTTTTTTACGTAATTTACCTGGATGTTTTTATTTAATTATTAATGGGGAAATAATTCCCTTTAGGGTAGCTTTCATATCATGACACTAGTTTCCATCCCATTGAAATTAGAAACGTGCCTCGAGTATGTCACATGCCTGATCAAATTCCGAATTCAATGATAACCCAGGTTGGTTCCTAGAAAAATTGTATAATTAAACCCTCATTGTATTTGGGTTGTGTATTAATAGTAAAGAAACTAAGATCATTATCTAGACTCTGGTGGAGGGTTTGGAGAAGTTCCTGTCTTGGTCTTCCTTGCACCGATCATAGAGTTTCCATGGGTGGTTAATATTTGAGTGCTGACTATAAATTAATTTTTGATTTTATTCAATGGATTATGATATAAAACAATGATATGGGGATCCATGGTGATTATATTAGTAAATTCAAGGTTTTCCTTGAGTTTTATGGGGAAAATAGTCAAGAAAATAATCTCACACTATTATCACACATTGCCTAGTAAACTATTCTAAGATCAAGTAGAATAGTTCTGTAAAAATTCTAGATCTAGCGCATGATTTACCAAACAGTGTATCTAAACTATAAAAAATGTTGTTTCACAAGTATAATTCCTATTTTTGTTCCATTTCTATTTGAGACAATTCCAATAGTACTTAACATTAGTTTGATGTTAAAAATGGGTGCTTTGTTTTTTTGAAATTGGTGTTGTTTTAGTTGAAGTTTATTTTTTTCATGGTTTTCCCCTTAAAATATCATTATATTTTTTGGATAAAATGATTTTTTACTATGATGTGGAGGAATTTATAATTTATGTTTGATATGTTTTTAACCATCAAGATATTCATTAAATTGGTAATTTGATGTTTTTCCAATAGTGATCAAATTTAAAATGAATTTCTGAAAGAATATTATGATGTTATTTATAATGATCCTAAATTTTTATAAAAAGGATTGTTTCTATAATTATCCATAAGGTGATTTGGTTTTAAAAAATGGGTTCATTTCAAAATTTTAAAAAGAGATGAAATATTTCAAATGGTTATATTTTGAAGTTGTTTTGGTTTACAATTATGTTTAATTATTTGATTTATGTATAAGAAAATATTGATGTTTTTGTATTGTGTATTTATAATAATAAACCTAGAGTCTTCAAATAAGAATGGGATGATCATTCTATTCTACACCCATAAAGGTGGTTCTTTTTAATATCTTGGAGTGATTCCACAATGCATCCACTCTCCCCAAACAAGAGGATGAGTGGTGGAGCTGAATTATTGTCAATTCAAAGACTTCATCCCATAATTCGTGAATAAATATTACATTTCCCCTAATCTTGGATCCATTGTGGCTGAGTTTAGTCCATCTTCTTATGAGGTGGTTGTTTTTAGATTCCTATATATATAGTTTAGTCTGGGTTTTTAGTTAAGTAAAGTGGGGATGATATATTAAGTGTGAAGAAAAGGTTGGTTGATATTAAGTTGGAAGAGTAGTTATATATGCTTTAATCTCATTATAATAAGAAAAATAATATGAAACTTTTGTTATTATACTATGGAGATATTGGGAACTGTATGTTTTTTTATTAAAAATATCCAAGGGTCTACCATCGATTTGGGTTATTGATCCATATTCATAGGTTTTGTAATATGGATATTCAGGAAGGGATGTCTCATGTATAATTTATATTTTGATGGATTCTTACCATGGTGTTCTAATCTGGAATTAATTGAGGATTTATGGGTTTCTTCATTTAGTTTATGGGGATGATTTATAATTTTGTGTGTTATTTTTTTATAGGATTATTTTTTTGAGGTTGTTTGAAATTTTTTATGTGGTTATTTTAATATTTGGTTTCTTAATGGATAAAAATTTGAGATAATTAGGTATGTACTTGGGTGGCTAGGACTATTGTAGTCTTTTGGAAGTTCAGCACTCATCAATGCTAATTATTTCATGTTTGGTTCTATATGGGATGATGTAACTAGTTAGAGGTTCTAGTTTACATGTTGAGCATCATGATATGAGGTTTATGCCATATATTTTCTCATTTTGAGGCTTTTGGTATTATATTTTTTTATATCTTTTGGTGGATCATGGTGATATTTCTCATCTGATGAATGTGATGTTCTTTTAGGTTGTGTTTTTTTGGATTATGGATCAGTTTCTTGGGTGACTTGGGGTGTTGGGGTTTTTTTATAGAAATGTTTCTTCTTTTTGATGCTTTTATATGATATTGGTGTCTCTTATTCCACCATTTTAGATTAATTATTAATATTGGGGTGACTTATTCTTATACTCCATTTATTTAGGGTTCACCATTTATGGTCATGTTACATTTTTCTTGGAGAAGAATATTAGGTTTTGTGGATTCGATTGTGTATGGGGTTATCTACATTGGGACATTCCTTTATTCCATTCTTCATTTAACTGACCTCATTCATGGGGTCTTATTAAAGAATTAATTTTAATAAATACACTTTTACAGAGATATTATTGGGGAAAATGTGGCATAATGGGGATATTTTAACTCCTCGTGTCAATGTAGTTATATATAAATTAATTAAATTTCGATCAAATTTTGTTTCGAGAAATATTTTGCCTAAATTTTTGGATATTACATAATGTTTTATTTGTGCATGGTTAGTGAGGATAGTTTGTGGGAATCCATGCTATTAAAAATATAATTACACATATGTAGTGTCTTTTATAATTCATTTTTTTATTTCATAGTTCAGTATACATGGGTAAATCATGGTTTGGGTCTAAACAATGGGAAACCCAGTAAAAATTGTTTGATTCCATTAGGATTAGACGTTTTGGTGCTTGACTTGTGCATTGTTAAAAGAAACTATGTGACAAGTGTGCAGAGGTGATATAGTTTATTATTGAAGGGTTTTATATGGTTGATTAATGGTTTACATAATAATGCATCCAAACTGTGTGAGTGTGCAGTGTGACTCTAATGGATTTCACATAGTTGTTTCAATGTTTTCCAAATTATGAATCCACCATTTGAAATTAAAAGGAGATTAAAAATCCATTTTTTAATTTTCCCCTCTATAAATTGTATTTGGGTTGGGCCCTCTTTCTCCTCCTACACATTTGAACAAACCTAGGTCTTGTTAATAAAGCCTCTTCCCACCATCCTTTGGTTACTTTTAGCTTCTCCCACATCTTTTGACGTATAATTCTTATGGTGAGTACCTCATTACTTATTATTTATTTCTCATTCATACTCCCTTCGCTATATATTAGTTTTTTTTCACCCATGAATCTTAGGTGATTTCTATAGGTTCTCAGCCTAGTGGAAGCATGTATTGGGCATTGGAAACTTTTATATTTTTCAAAATCAATAATTAATCAATGATATACATGATAAAAAATTTCATTACCATTGAAGATAAATTTAAAATATATTGAATTTAAGAACATGGAAACCATGAAGACCATATCATTACACATAATTTATAATTTATTTATATATAGGTTTAGAATCACTATATCGGGTAATTATTTCATCATTGTTTAACCAGAAAAATAATCTCTTTGCACTGTCAATGTATTATAGGATCCAATGGTAGAATCTCTCTAACAGTGATCCGCACATGATCCAGAATCTTTGAACATTTTCATATAATCATTGTATTATAGAATAATCAATTAAAATTAATTATATTGTTCATCATTTAATGTAATAGTAATAACTTCATTAATTAAGGCTTATCTACATTCACTTGGAGAATTGATAGAAATAATGAGAAGAGATCTAGTTCTTGAGAACATTCTTGAGAGGATTCTCTCTAGGAATTTAGAGAATTATATCTAGGTTTAGGATGCACATCAAGCATCTAAACATCATATTTTATATTATTGGGAATTTGTAAAGCCAGGATAGAGTTGTTGATTTTACATAGGACCTTAAACAATCCATTATTCCTTATAGATATCCATAAATAAGAATAATTTAAATATTAATATTATTTTTTTAACATGTGAAACGACTACAGATAAATAAGAACCATTTATTAAGTAAATATATTAATAATTATTAGAATGAAATTTAATTTATCGTTTCATATTAAACTATTAGACTTGGTCTACTAATCTTTTTAATATTTATTAGTCCTTAAATAATGACTAATTGTTTAATAAATAAATCTCACTCTATTATTTTCCAATAAATAAAATTATTATTTTATTCCAAAAATCTTATGAATAAATACTTATTATTATAATATAATTCATATATTTATTCTTTTGAATAACTCATGATTCAATATCTGCGATCAATTATTCCTAAATATTTATTAAACAAAAAAGTGGGAATAAAATCCATTCTACCATGTTAGATTCAAATAAAATTTAACTAATATTTCATGGACAATTAGTGTGTGAACCACCAGACCTCCTTATTGGTGGAGTTAGGTGGAATAGTCTAATATTCATTGTATTTCTCTAGAAATATTCCAAGGAAACCATAGAAAAAGTAATTAATTTTAAAATGACATAAAAATCATAAAAAATCTTACTACATAATATAATACCTTTATATCATGATATATCTAATAATGTTGGTTTCTTACTAGTTTCAGCAACCTATGTTCTCAATAATTCATCCATTGACCTTGTATAATTGATACATACAATAGAACACCAAGGATATGTATTTATTTGTGATGTTCCATTACCTTAAACGACCTGAGATATCAACATCCAATAAATAATAGAAGGGAAAAAATTATTTCTGTCATTATTCATTAATATAAAATCACTTGTGATATACCTAACATATCCTAATTTTTTTAAAACATATCACACTATAGTTTTAGTTAATACTTAAATGCACATGAAAAATTATATATATTAATAAAAAACAAAAAATATAAGTATCAAACCACCTTTCCACAAAAAGAAACATATAATGACATATATAAATGTAGATTTCTTAATAATAGGTCATGTTCACATATTGTCCTATATTTGAAATTACCCAGGATCGGAACCAAAATAAATTTTATGAGATTATTATTATTTTTCAAAATAGGTATCATATATTCTTTACATACCATCAAATGATATCATTTAGCTATATAATATATACAATTAATAATACTATCTTGGAACTTCTCGATTATCATCATTATAGAGAGTTGTTATGACCTTTTAGTTTGACTATTACTCTTAGTACATTATCACATAGAATTTCGCATAGAAGAACCATATTGATATGATGAGAGGTATACTAATACTATTTTTTTTAATAAAACTAATTATAAATTATATAGAAGTTGGGTCTTGGGAAAAAATTCCCACACACTCCCACTTTCACTACATCCATCTATTTAACCACCTTTATGTAATTATCTCTCACACAATACTCATGATTCTACTATAATCATGATTTATTTAATCTGAACACCATTTCCATTTCTATGGAAACTTATCTCACTCAAACTTTACCTCTAAGGGAAAAATCACCCAAGTGGTGTTAATTATAGAGTATTAAATTCTTATATTGGTGTGACCATATATCCTTTTCAATATCTATTACTATAGTATAATGAAAATAAAAAGTGATTCGATATTTAAATATAGTCACCACATCAATCACTTGGAAAAATTTAAATTCCCAAACTACTTATTTGGATAAATCAGAATTTGTTATACACTCGGACTCCAAAGTAAATTTGGTGAAAACTTATTCATTGAACCCCACCAACTCAAAAATCCTTCATTGATACTAAATAGAGTGACCCAAGATATAATTATTATAAATAATATAAAAATCACATGATTTAAAGAAAACAACTCACAAGTAGTCACACGCCACAAATATCAAAAGGTTTACTATCTTGGATTTTAACTACATAAGAATCTAAATATCAAATAATTATTTATAATTGTTCCTCTCTAGACCCTATTATTGAAATATCATATGAAATAATCATCTTTATATCCTAGAGAATGGAAATATAATAAAGGTGTGTACTTAAATGCTAATTATGGTAAATAATTCAACATTTTATCAAGGGTAAATCGTAGTCATATAAGAAATAATGGGAAAGTAATAATTTTATTACTAAAAAAATTATAGAATAACAATTATTATTCATAATCCATGATTGAAGTATATGTAATATCAAATGAAAAAACCATTACAATAGAAATAATATTTAGAATATTTACAAAAATAATATGATTCTAGGTTCTAAATCATAAGAATATATAGATATTACATGTCATATAAACAAATTATCATTTGATAAAGATACCAATTGAGAAATTATACAACTGTGAAGAAAACAATGTCCACCCCTCATGTTGTGGACAAAAAATTTCAATGCTTCATGCCTTCAAAAAAATGCACAAAATTCATATCATGAACAAAAAGAATTATCATGCTTAATGTTTTGAACAAAAAAATTCCCACACTTCTTGATGTGAATACAAAACGTCCCACACATAATTTGGTAGATAAAAAATACCCATGATTCATATAGTTATAAAAATACACACATTTCATGCTGTGAAAAAAAATGATCATGATTCGTGTTTCGATATTTTTTTCTAATGATGCAAGTTTTAAACAAAAAAATCCCTAGAATTAATATTTTTAATAAAAATATACTATGCTTCATGTTGTAAAAAAATCCTATGTTTTAGGTTGTGAATAAACAAAACATCCATGGTTCATATTGTCAAAAGATACAATGTCCACACTTCATGTTGAAAACAAACAAAATGATCATAATTAATATCATTTTCTTATGAGATATAAATCCCTAACTAATTATTTAGAGGGATATATAGTAATCCACCAGTCATCATTCCATAAAATTCATTCCATTTATAAAATTATTCATAGATATTTCTTAATAAACCCTTGGAAATATAATCGGCATATTAATACGTTCAAATACATAACATAATATAAAATAAATATATCATAAAATACCAAAAATTACATTTTTTATGTAAATCATGTTGTAATATCATATAATTTGTGATCGAAACATCACTTCATTGAAGGAGAAACTTATAGTGTAATTATAAATTAATATGCCAATTTTTTTGAAATACTTTAAAAAAATTAGTGTATAAATTTATTTCAAAAAAAATCATGTTTTTTATGGGAAAGAGAAGAATTTTGAAACCAATTTTTATAAATAAATTATCCTAGAATATATATAAGGTTTAAAAAAGGATAAGTGGAAATACTTTTAAGTATATTACTTTTAAAATAATCTTTTGATATGGAGACTTAAAAAATACATAATGTTTTCCAAAAAAAAGTAATTGAAAATACTTTCAAAAAATTTAATTATTAAAAAAAATATTTAAAATTTTGTTTTAATATTAATAAATGGGAATAAAAGTATCATTCTATATAAGAAAATTTTAGTCTCCACCATGGAAAGGATAACATTGGTGGGTTGTAAAAACCTAGATTTTTTAACAAACTTCCTTTAAAAGAAATAAGAATAATTTTTAAGAAAAATGGATTTTAACTAAATAATAAAATCCTAAAGGTAAATTAATTTTTTGTAAATTATTATTTATCCTTAAATAATTTAGTTTAAATACAAACTAATGTAATCATATTTTAAAATATATCAATATTTAAACATTCCTGTCATAGAAAAGTTATTATGGACCATGGGAAATATTTTATTCATAAAAAATCCAAAAATAATTCATAACTTATGAGTTCAATCCCATGAGATATATAAAATAAAATTGAGAATTGAATATTATTAGAAAAAAGATATTATTGATTTTAAAATTCCAATTTGTTGGTAAGTACACCAAAAAAAATTAAACATGGTGTATAATATAAACGTATCTCAATAAAAAGAAATGGAGACTAAAACCATTACCTTATTTCATTTATTATTTCATCACACTCTGAGATCCAACATAATAAAATTAAATTAACTAATATCTTATTTTGGAACCTTACTCAAAAATATTACCATTTTATAATACATATTATAAATTTTTGACATGACTACATTAGTTAGTGTAGCATTATATGACCATTTGGTGTTAATAATTTAAATTGTTTTGTGCAAGTTCAATAATAATGATATCAATTCTCATAATTTGATAAAAATATTATCATTAATATATAATTTTATATGCATTAATCTATGTCTCGTATTATTTTCTAGATATCTTATAAAATTCCATAAGTGTTTTAATAATGCTGTGTAAAAATGAAATCAGTGTAGGCTTATTTCAGTGATTTTAACGAACGAAATTGGATACTTTAATAATTAGTAAAATAATTTTTATAACATTTAAACTATAATATACTAATAATGATTTAATTATTATTTTTTAATAATATTATTTTTAGTATTCCCATATTAATACATAATTTGTTTTTATATCGTCGTTCATGTTTGTGGTTAGACTAACCCAATCTTGAACATGTGTTAACTCGATTGGTGTCTAAAGTTAAGAATATGTTTCCCATGAAATAATATCATTATAATATATTAATGATGCTTTTTTATATTCTTATTACCTTCAACCTTATTTTATGATTTTTTTTATAAAAAATGAAAAATTAGAAGGAATATGAAAAAACTATTCCTCATCAAGGTGGTAGTCTGCACAAACACATGATTGACGTTCCTTTGTTTTTCTACGTATACTAAAAAAAAAATATACATTCTGTAACATTAATATTAAAAAATATAAGTATACTAATTATATATAATTCAGAATATTATTATATTCAATGCATATTTTTATGAGAAACTAAGAAGAAAACATAAGAAGGGGATAATACTTGCCTTGGAGACATGAATTTTCCATTGTAGTTACCTTCTAATTGAAGAAATTGGGATTAGTATGAGTCACCATGGGATTATTTTTGTGGTATATGGTTCTATTTAGTGTAAAAGTTATAATTATATATGAGTAATTATAAGTATAGGTGTGTTTTGGAAAGGGTTTATGTCATCTTCTTTTAAGAGGGAGGAAAATTGTACTTTTTGAAATTCCTTTAATATTTAAAAAATTTTGTGACAATAATTCAATGTAAAAAGATAAAAAGATTATAAATAATGTATTTATGGGAATTTTTTCTATATAAATTTTTAAAAAATTGATTAATCAAAATTTTTTAAACATGTTACTGTGTTTTTACAATTATGTTTTTCAATTTGACTCTTATATTTAGAGTAGGTAAGGAGTTATTATCTAAGTGATTTTATGCTTAATTAAAAATATAAATTAATCCATATAACCAAATTTTTGTGTGAAGGGAAATTATTTAAATTATATTTGTTTTAAATTAAATTATAAATATTATAAAAATGTCTTTTAAATTTAAACAGATATTGTGTAGAAAAACTATTTTGGTCGAAAAATAACATTTTAAATATTATGAATTCTTAATATTATGTATTATTGACTAATAATAAAATTAGTGTTATTTTATTTATTAATTATTTTCCATATACTTTTATATTCATTATTTAAAGTAGTGAAATTAATTTAATTTCATTTAAATTCCTTGATACTAATAAAATAATAATTTTAAAATAATTTTTTTACTACCATTAATCCCAATAATATAAGATTTATAACTAAAAATAAAATTGAATTTATTAATTGGAATATAAATTATTATCTAAAATATAAGATTAATTTTATCAAATTAACTTTCTATGTATAGGGAAAATAATCTTACTCTTAGTGTATCTAACACACAAACACCCATTTTTTGGAAAAAGATTACATTTAAAAAATATTTATGATTATGATATTATTATCAATGAAGTTTATTAAAATTAAGGTTAAATATTTATTATTATTCAAATATTATTTATTTTATAATAAAATAAATCATGCACTTCATTTCATCATTTTATAATTAATTATTCAAATTAGTTTGAAAGTAGTTTTCATTAAAACGCTATACGGATTGTTGAATAATTAATATGGTTTATAAATTTAACATAGTATTATAAGACTATTCATTATAATTTATAAATTATTATTTTATAGAAAAAGGTTTCATATAAATATAATTCATATAAAATTATAAGTATTATAAAAATTAGTATGTTCACTATTCACCTAGAAACCAATTATTTCATAATAATTTCAAAAATACATCCTAATATATTAATGTAGTATGGAATTAAAAAAATTATTTTAATTTAACAAATTTTAATTCTAATTTTTTTAAATTTATCTCTTTTGAGATAAAAATATATAATATGAAAAAATGACATTTATTTAAAATTAAATTTTCAATATCAACATGTATTAATTATTTTCCATCTATATGTAATAAATATTAATGGGTTTTAATAGTATATTTTATTAATGTTTTATTAATATTTCCAACTTAATGGATTTTTGTTTTTTATGCTTTATCCATTGGTAGAATTTATAAAATAATTATGTTTTTTAAAAGATAAAAAATCCCAGGTCTTTACCTTCAACCCTTCTCAAATAACATACATCACCATAATTTTAATTATCACTTAATAATGTAAATAGTTGGGTGTATCAATAATATGGATATGAATCAATAGTTAATTTGTAATGTAGTGTCAACCTTACTAGTTCAAGTGATACTTTTAAACTCTTATATTCTTTCCACATAAGCATATACAAATATTGACTTTATTTATGACAATTTTTTGTCAAAAATTATTCTTAATTAAGTATCATGACTCTTATAATTGAATTGGTTTTCCTAGAAGGTTAATAATCATCCTTGTACTAGTATATGATCAAAATTTGGTTTCAAATATTTAATGTGATTTCCATATTTTTTACTATTGATTCTATATGGGGATAAATATTAAATTTCCAAAATGAATATGAATTTCTCCAACGGATTGAAAATAATCCTTTCATGAATCATATTCTATAAAAAATATAATTTTCATTAAATAATAATAGATTATAATATCAAATCATAATGGTATTTCTTTTATTCTCTTATTAGTAATACAAATCCTATTAGGGTAGTTATAACTATAATCTAATCTAATATCCACAAACCATAAGTTGATGGTGAGAATACCTTTCACCCTTATTTTTCATGACCTACTTTCAATGGTACTGGAAGCTCAGGCTTTCCATTATTTAATTGTTTTTTGAAGTTAATGTTGTTTTTTATCCTCATTAGAAGTTTTGTTGGGGAATCATTTTACATTATTTCCAAACTAGGGACATTCAAAGAATTAGAAATTTTTTACCTCCATTTAATGGATCAATTTATTAGTATCAACAAACTATAATGAGATCAGTGTCCAATACTTATACACTTGAAACACTTTCTTGTTCCTATGCGACATTCCATTGTGTGACTCTTCCCATATTTTTGGTATCTATAAAGTAGAATATTCATTCGTCAAACATCTTTTTTATCCATTGTTCTATGAAACATCATCCTTATATTCTTTATAAGGATTAGATATTTGGAAATATTCAGGTTTTTATCATAATTTTAGATATTTGAGTGAGAATGACCATAATGTTTTCAACTCCATCTTCTTTCCAACTTGGTTTCTCATAACTATATTTTACATCATGCCTATTATTGACATGGTTTTACATTGTTCCGTCCATTTTAAAAACAAAAATATTAACTATGAGTGATAAATACTTATATCATAAGGGAATTGTGTAAAAATTAAACCTCAAAATGTACTGATCTTTTAAAAAATATCATTTTATTTCAGTTCAATATAAATCAATATTGGATCAATCAAGGTTTATTTTGGTAGGGGTCCTTCATATGTATCCTAATTCTTTAACATAATAAATATTTAATAATGGATTTTAAAGAGAATGTTATTAATCATAGCATATGCCCAGAGAGTTTCAAACTAGGTGCATGGTAAGTACCCATTCACATAGCAACATAATGACAAATAAGATATACTTGACCAACTATTATTAGCATTATTATCCCTACATGTATCTACTCTAAAACCATATCCACTTGTAGTATCTAAACCAAAATTTATTTCTAGGAAAACCACTTAACCTTTAAATTATCCCAATTTTTGGATATTATTCTATACCGAGGATTATACCATAAAATATTCCCAAGGATTTTCAGTAAATTTTTTTAAACTCGTTTTTAGAATAACTAAAATACCCTAATTTTTTTAAACCCTCCTCTCATTCCAACTGAATCAACCTAATATAAACATAGCATAAATTCTTAAATAGTATCATGATTTAATTAATACTTATCACAAATAATATCATAACCCAATAACCAAAATACTTGGTGCCTTGGTGATTTGATACACAATAGTATTAATCTACTATCATTACATTAGAACTATGATCCACTAAACCAGATTTTAATAATACCATATCATAAAATCATCTTTATAACCAAGGGAATGTAAACCTTATAAAGGGATGAGATTGAATGCTCATTAAGGGAAAACATTTCAATATTTCATCATGGGTAAATTATAATCATATGATAAAACATTATATGATAATAAATTTATTATTAAAAGTATAATGTGAAAATAATAATTTTTAATAATCCCAGATTGAAGGAAATTTCTTCTCCAATTACTAAACATTTACCTATAAAATGTGTAATGAATTGTGATATAATAACCATGAGTCAAGGAGTATAATTCAGCTTATAGAAATTTGGAACATTATATAAATAAATAATCAAGGAACAAAAAAAATTATAAAGAAATTACAGCATTTTGGAAGAAAATATTTTCAACACTTCTTTTTTTGAATAAAAAAATTTCAATGCTTCATTTTATAAAAAAAATACACGTGATTAATATTATGAATAAAAACATTCTCATTATTTAAGGATGAAACAAAAAAAATCCCACACTTTATTTTTTGAACAACCAAAACAATCACACTTTATGATGTAAACAAAAAAAATTCCCACAATTAATATTGAAAACAGACAAGATTCCCACCCATTATATCGCGAACAAATAAAATTCCCATCCTTCATATCATGAACAAAACAATTCCAAATAATCTCATTGTAAACACACAAAATAGCAACAATTCATATTGTGAACAAAAAAATCTGACAATCCATGTAGTGAAAAACAAAATTCCCCACATCATGTTGTGAATAAATAAATCCATCGCTTAATGTTTGCAGAAAAAAATGCACATTATTCACATTATCAATAAACAAAATGAGCACACTTATTATTGTGCGCAATCAAAATGATCATTCTTAACATCGTTTTTAGATGTGATATAAATAATTGAGCAAAGCATTGGAGAAAGATATATGACCCACCCATATTCATCAATACAAATGTTCTCTATTTTAATGAAGTCATGGAAAGAAAATGAGTTTACTAAATATTTATAAAATAGAAAATAACATGAAATTATTTAATCATAGAATCTCAATACTCTCATTTTACAATCAAATTATATCAATATAAAATAAAAAGTGTGACCAAAATATCAATTTATGAAGTATAAATGTTAAATTGTACATATAAGTGAAAATATAAATGGTTTCAATAAACCTTTTTTAACATTGAATTAAAAATTATTTTTAAAAACATTTTAGTGAAAGTAAAGTGAAAAATATTGAAAAACATATTCAAAAATAAAATATCCTTGGAAAAAAATAAGGTTTCAAAAAAGTTAAATGAGAATACTTCGAAAAACATTAATTTTAAATGAATCCTTAAAATTGATAAAACAAAAAAAAACATAATGTATAAAAAAAAGAGAAAATAATTTGAAAACCATTAATTTTATTACAATATTTAATCATTTATACCTGAAAAGAATAAAAAAATATCAAAAAAATTAGTAAAAATATTTTGAAAACCTTCACATTTAAAAAGAATATTTAAAAATAGAATCTTGAAATAGATATAAATTACTCCAAAATTTATTTTAAAATACATTGAAAATTTTAGATTTTAAAAATAATATTTAATAATGGGAACTTTAAAAGAAACATAAATGTTATAAAAATTAAATTTGGAGTGGATGATAAAATTTTGATTTGTATAATATGGAACAACTTTAGAGATAACAATGTTTAAACCCAAGTAATAAAAAATATAGGGAATAATCTAATTTAAACCAATAAATTGAAATAAAAGGATCATTTTATATAAAAAAAATTATTTTCCACTACAAAAATTATAACATTAGAGGGGATAAAAATTATGGAAAAAGAAAAATAAATTAAAATAAATGCTAATTATTCTTAAAAAAAATTCATTTCAATGAACCAATATAATCATAAAGTTAGAAGGCTTTAGAGTGAAACATTATTTCCCAAGTAAAATTGGTGGAAATACAATATAACAATAGAATAGGTTAGAATATATCAATTTTGAATAATTTTATTCAAATAAAAGCGATTATGTATAGAGAATAATACTCTTCATAAATAGATGTTATATATTTTTACATGAACAATCATTACATTACACCAACAAATGCATGAGGATCTTAAATGTATAGTGTCTTTGGAAACATAGAAACATAAAAAACTGGTTCTTATGTAGACTACATTGTCTCCCACTAATTTATTCATAACAATAACCCTTCTTATACATATAATTCATAATACATATCTTCATAACCTAGAGAAATGAAACATGACAAAGGGTGAGCTTAGAGTCTCATTAAGGTTAAAAAGGTTGATGCATTAGCATAACATGAACATATTATTATGATAAACTGAGAATAACATTTTAAAACCATATCCTAAAATATCAAATATCATAATCATGAGTCTTGGAATAAATACTAGTTGATCAAAAGACTTGAATCTTAAGTAAATAAAAGATCATGAGCAATGAGAGCATATCATTTGAATAATAAAAATAATTTTTTCATACATATCATTTCCATACTAGTCAAGGCCGACTACCAAGACTATCATATTGGCTTGAATTCCCTCCTGAAACAATCATAGTAGTCATGTTTCACTCCCAAGACCACCGTAGATGGAAATTTCCTTTATTAATCTTGGTTCAATGACCATTATACTCCATTTTATCTAATTAGATATAAATCATTACCCAATACATTGGAGGGAGATATAGGTCCTGCCCATCACATAATGAAAATCATTTGTATGTGTTCCCAATGATCATTAAATATTCATCATGTAACGCCCCGACCCTAATTACCTAGAGTCGGTGCATTATTACATAACATTGGCATGATCATGAGAAAGATCAAGTCTCGAAAGACCGATTAGTTTTGTAGCCTTGGAATAACTAGCTACATTCATAATTTTTTTTACATTACATCATAAAAAAAACATCTTGTCTTCATATCCCCTCATACTATCCCTGCAGGTCATTCATAAATTACTTCTTCATAATCCTGGGAAAAATAAAACATTGAAAGGGGTGAGCTCAGATGCTCAGTAAGGATAACATTATAGCAGAAGCTTTCATAATTAAGCATAAACACTTAAGGCAATTTATAACTAAAACAAAAGCCTTTTAAATTTAAACTTCAGCATAAAATGGCAAAGGTAAAATGAAATAATGCCATTTACTTACTCACATGGATATTCTACTAGTCAAATGATCACATGCAATATCAATAACCACTTTCATAATGATGGAATGCATAATGCCAGACTATCATAACCACATAGCCAAGGCCTCGTGCCAAGACTACAAATAAGATTTTGCCAAGGCCTTGTGCCAAGACACTAGTTTGTCTCATGAGACCTACCGATGCATCGAGGAGCTATAGCGGGCTCCACCCGTCACTTATTAAGTCCAATGCATTCCTCATATGAATAGGTTTAAGCATAAAATAAACATTCGTATTAAAACTAGCATACGAAATGTCAATACTTTAACCACAAACCATGAATGGTATAAAAATAGAACATCCACAGTCAAACATAACTCATTTGATACAATATGAAAGATTGTATTGTATCACATTAACCTCAATCATGAATAATGAAAGATGTTGACATAGATGAAAATAATCATCATAACTATTTGAGAGAAATATCCCCCTTTTCTTGAAAACTTTTAAAAGTCACACTATTTGTCAAGAAGCCATTTAAAAGTAGATTTTTGAATCAAAGTGTCCCATACCACTTTGAAACTTTTTAAAAGGAGTTTTGATTTCTAAACTTTAATGTCCATATAAATCCTTAAAACCATTTTTAAAACATGGACATTAATGAGAAAGGTTTAGATGAATAAGTCTTTAAAACATTTAAAAATGGTATTTTAGTTAGAGATTTTAACCAAAAGAGACACTTGAATACAAATAATTGAGGTAATAAAAACTTTGTAATATCATGATAATAAAGGAATTCATGATATACTATGTCAAAGTACATTATATACACCACATAAAAGTGATTTGGTGTATATCATCAAAGAAGTCTCAATGGAATGTAAATTGAGATGAAATCTCTCATAAAGGTTGTATCCTTCGGTTAAGGATAAATCAATGACATAATTATGTGTGACAAATATAAATACACTAAATATGATTGGATATTCAGTGTAAAACAATCAAAGGACATTTACACATATTCTTGTAAAAACAATACCAACGAATTGGATGTTTAACTCAACAAATGGAGAATGAGTTAAAATTACTTTTATCAAATTCATATCAATGACTTGAGAATTACCAATGGAGTGATTATGTGTATCAAACTTATATCCACAGGAAGGGGAGTGGAAATTATGACATAATCAAATGAATAGTGATTCCACACATAATCTTGGGGTAATATAATCAATGAAATATGTGTAAATCCAAATGAGTGGAAATTGAAATCTCAAATTCCCTTATCGATTAGGTAACTTACGAAACATACACCCATGAAAGAAGTATCATACCATGATGATGTAAATACCCATAAATTAAAGTATATTACACAATGAATACGATCATGGGCAGTACACATACACCACATGCAATAATTAAGTGGTGATCAATGGAATTCTCACGGAATTAAAAGTGAGATAAGAAAACCCTTACCACGTTAATCAACTGAGTCGCATGGCCAAAAGTTAATAACCACCAAATTATTTACAGAATAACATGAATATAAAGTGAATCATGATAATATATATCAAATGGAAGTACACAATACACCACTTTCAATAATTTAGTAGCGAACAATGGAAATCTCACGGAATTGAAAGTGAGATAAGAGAATCCCTTACTTTTTACTTTTTCCTTGGTCGATGGTAGGTTTACCTCCTGTATAATGGTGAAATAATTGTTATTGAATAATAAAAGAATCATTTACTTTAATATGATATCATATATGATCTTTTAACATTGATTTGTTAATAATATCTTAGTATTAATGCCGTTTCGGGTGTTAACTTACTCATTTTCTTTTATATGTTTTGTTACATAAGTCATGTTTGTTGTATCCTATTCATATCCAGAATGATATCAAGTCCTTAAACATCATTTTTAAGTCATTAAATGATAATTATACTTGAATGGATACGATGGAGAATGAATCTCATCGCGTTCGTGGAGACGGTAGTCCGTACGTACGCACGAACGCTACTTCCATTTAATTTTTTATTTTAAAAGAATCGAATCCAAATGATATATAGGTATATTACTATTCCAGTATAATATAATATTTTATATATGTTACTTAAGTTCATTAACACCATCCTTTATACGTTCCATGTGTGGTATGAACGAGTCATATCATTTTAAGGGGGCGGTAGTCCGCACTTCCTCAAATGAAATTATCGTATGTATATACAACATGAAACGAATAATGGTATGAAATAAAATGGAATTACAGAATCTTATATATAAAATATATATCATTAATATCATATTTAATTACAGTGCCATCATAATGGCCACCATGAGAGGCGGTAAGATGTTTTTGAACAATCATCGTTTCGTGAGGCGTTAGTTTGCCATCCACAGAAACATTATGTTCATCATCCATTAGATGGAGTTGTGTGTATGTGTAGTTTGAATACTTCTTATAACAACATCCTAGTATATTGAGGATACTGGTGTTGTTACAAAAGAAGGGAAATAAAAAGAGTTTGGGGGTTGAAGAAGCAAAATAAATGAAAATAATTTAAGAGAAATCGTTACCTTTAATTTAGGTAACTCACTTTGGTTGGAACCAAAGGACTTGTTGAAATGCTTTCTGCCTAAGGGGAAGCTTCAAGGAGGAGGAGAGGGATGTGGGGAGCTTAGCTGGGAAGAGTTTGGACGAGCCAAGTGGCTTGAGAGGTGTGAGGAAAAGAGAAGGAGTGCCCTTTTATCAGAGGGGTGAGGGGCACCTTTGGAAAAGCTAGAAATATTAATTTATAATAAATTCATATTCGGTTTCCAAAGGCTCAAAAGTTGACTATTCAAAGGATGAGGTGGGGATAGGTCGAAAACAACTCATCCAATAGAATTTAGACAGGTTTGGGTACTTATATTAACCTTATCTTTAAGTATTAACTCTAAGTTAATTAGTTTCACTTTTACAATGTCTCTTTGTATTTTTATATAATATGGTTAATAAACTTACTATATACATCCAAGCGACCCCCAAGTGGTCCATTAATGATTAAACTATCATGATATAAGTCTCTTGGCCGAACCTTAGATTTTTAGGAATTTAATATCAATTAATAATATAATATTTGTTTTAAGAACTCTTTTATGTCAATTTTGACACTATTCATTAGTTGATTTTTGTGAAACTCATAACAGATTGATTATTTCGAACAAAGTCAATTAAATCAATACTAATATATCATAGTATCCTAGAAAATTAGTTTAATTCATTAAAAGTGTCATATTATATTTATTTGGGTATTTATAAAATCAATTATTTTAATTTTTCACTATTATAGTAATTACTGCATCATCATTGTGTCATTAATATTTTACATTATTTGATGTCTAAAAAGTATAAATAAAATATAATTATGTATGAAATCTTTTTATCGTTCTAATGAATATTTATAATCTAAAATCCAACATGTATAACCCTATGTAACAATTGTTTTGCTAAAAGATATATGCTTGTGTCATTTTTGTATTCATTTTAACTTAATTAATATAAAGTGTCATTATCACTTACAAGTGGATCCATGGGGTCCCAAAATTGACCCAAATATTCCCATGGTCGACCATGTATCAACCAATAGGGTTAAGACACATTTTAGGGTAATTTAGTATTATTATAATATTATTGTTTTAACCCTTATTTACCGGATTTACCCTTAACCATGGTAAATAAAATATTTACCGCAGTAATTATTCAAAATGTCTAAAAATAAAAGTTACCTATTTACACAATTTGGACATCCTGATTCCAAATATGGAATCCATTTTTCTAAATTCAAAACACAGAAGTGGCAGAAATTAATTTAAAATTAATTCCCGCTGTCAAAACAAAAAGCGTGTTTTTAAGAGATAATAACTATCAAAAGATTGACACTTGTTTATGTTCGGTTTAATTGTAAAATTATGTCCAATGACCAACATTATATTAAATGGTAAAAATATATTCTAAATATACTTTAAAACCACTCAAATTCACAATTTATCACTATTAATTATTTTGATTAAAAAAGTTGTTTTTAATTAAAATTTAGTAATTTTCACTATTCATCAAAATATGAAAGTTATCCGAAAAGTACAAAAAATTCACCTTAGGCTAAATTCGATATTCCGAATCCAAAAATGAAGTCCATTTTGAAATATAAAATATATATAATTTCAAAAAGTAGGTATTACTATTCATAACGGCTAGTTTGATTGGTTGTGGTGTGTTAAAATCTCGAAGTTGCGTACAATGCACGTCATTGCATTATTCGAAAGGAAACATACCGAGGAAGCTTGGGGTGTTACATTCTCCCCTCCTTCAATAAATTGCGTCCTCGCAATTTTTAAAATTTTGCTTGGGAATATAATGGAAAGTCCCACATCGGAAAAAGAGTCAATAAAACTATCAATTTAAAAGAAAGAAAGAGAGGTATAAGGGTCATCCAAGATAACCCATACTTGGATTCCATGTAAGAAAACATGGATATGGATGATAAACTAAGTGTCAAGTTCTGATGGAGAGGGATAGAAATCATGATTAGGAGAAAGTTAACAATGAGAAAACCACAAACTTGTGTTGGGACAAACGACCATTAGTCTTCTAGTAGGAAAGTAAACGGACACCATTTTTTTAAGTTACATTACATAAGGAAGAGGAATTCATTTATGATATTGACTAAGAACATTATGAGATATACTTACATTTTAAGTATATTTTCATTCTTTAATAAATTTCCACCACTAACTCATTTTTTTTAAACGATGAGTATTCAAGAAGACTTGGTCACACTGGAAGAGATAGAATAAACTTCTATAGAATCACATGATCCATGAAGGATAAACCATATATTTACATTGTCTTTGAAGATTAATCAAAACCAAAATGGTCAGTGAATGATCTAATGATCCCCCAAAAGGATATTCATTGAGATAAATATGCACTAATCTTAATTTCTAAAATTAAACCAACAATACCCCAAAGTTAAATAGATACCATTCAATAACCAATTGTCCTTAAAATCCTTTAATATAATCCAAACTAATATTGAAACCCAAAACATAGAAGAATTTGATTAGGTAGTCTCCCATGTTAAATTGTATCTCCAAATGACATCAGATACTCTTAAAGTCACATACTCAAAGGTAATTAACCTAATCACATATTCTCTATTATAGTTTAATCATTTCCATAAATAACCCAAATCACTATAAATCCACAATAAAAACGTAGATAAAAATCTATCATTACTCCACAAATGAAACCCCATAGTATTCTATTTTCCTTGGGCATATAGTGTTCCCAACAAAGCGAACATCTTCCAAAATAACATTTATCACTTAATCACCAAATCATTTTCCTATACCAAGGGTATTCTTTTGATATGAAATAAGAACCCAAATCAACTTATTATTGATCAAGAAAATCATTTAACTAAAAAAAAAGTCACACTAACCAGGGACTTCACGTAGTCCAGTGGTAGGCGATAAATCCCAATCGCACTTTGGTTGTGGGTTCGATTCCCATAGCTTTGTCTGACGCGACGGGTTGTCACACGGTCTACGTGTTGTCCTTTTTCAAAAACTATATTTTATAATATTTCCAAAATGAGATAAATTCCTCAAAATACTATATCATAAATTTACCCACAAATGTTATATCATACCTTGAATCTTCATCCCAAATTAAAATAACTTATAATTCTCTCAAACCCCAATGATCATATAAATCCAAATGGTTATTTATACCCATATCCACAAGAGAAGAGACAATTCTTCCTCAAATATCATTCTCACATGGCAAACTGCGGGGTTACAAATACAAGAGAAAATTATTCCATAGTGAACCCATCAACAAGGAGTGCTAATACTTTTTAAACATTTCTCCAACCATTTATTCCCACATAGCTTCTTCTTTGAACAAAAAAATATCCTATAGAATAGGACATTCACTCGGGTAATGGCCAGGTCCCCTACATTTACGGCAAATGACTGCAAATGGACTCTTGGGACCATTTTTATCTTCTTCCATAGTACTCTTCATTTTTCTTCGGCAATTGTTTACTTTATGTCCTTCCTTCCCGCACATAAAACATTTCGTTGTCCCATTGAGACACTTTCCTGGGTGTCTCTTTCCACATTTCCTGCATGATGAAAATTGAGGGTTCTTTTCTCCATGGTCTCCATTGCTGGAGCTCTTATCATTTATCACCTTTCTCTTCCTTGTTGAGTCTGGGAGTTGGTTAATATATATGTTGTTGATCATATTTTTGGAAAATTTATTTGGCATAAAGACGATATCTTTTACGCCTATCAACATTCCATTTTGTTGCTCATTGCCACCACCGTTCCCATCTTGTACATCATTCTCAAAGTCAATATGACTTCCTTGGAATCCTTCCATTGACTAAAACCATAAAGCATTGTGTGAGTAATAGTAGTCGTAAAATCATTTAGAGATTAAAATGTCACCATATTCTCAATTTGAAACATATTAGGATTAACCAAGGTCATTTACTCTCATCTTATATATATATTACTTAAATTGGTTTGTAAAGAAAATGTAAATTATCCTAAGCATATCCCCCGGGAGTGTCGTAACAAAGAGTGCAGCAAGGCCCGTTGTCGTGCACCAGTTCCCGTTCGAGTCTAGCTCAAAGCGGTGTTTTCGGGTTTTAACCCTAGGTACATCTGTGCCAGAGCCGCCTCTACCTGCTCGTATCCAGACAGGGATGTATTGCTCGGAAAACTCACAAAATCTCTACAATACCAAAATTCTAGGAAGTTCTTTTATACTAATCCTCAAAGTTCATCTTAGGTCTACGTGCTCTAATCAGAGTTTATCTAAATCTAGCTACCAAGGTTTGTACTAAACTTCCTCTGATACCAACTGTAACGCCCCGACCCTAATTACCTAGAGTCGGTGCATTATTACATAACATTGGCATGATCATGAGAAAGATCAAGTCTCGAAAGACCGATTAGTTTAGTAGCCTTGGAATAACTAGCTACATTCATAAATTTTTTTACATTACATCATAAAAAAAAACATCTTGTCTTCATATCCCCTCATACTATCCCTGCAGGTCATTCATAAATTACTTCTTCATAATCCTGGGAAAAATAAAACATTGAAAGTGGTGAGCTCAGATGCTCAGTAAGGATAACATTATAGCAGAAGCTTTCATAATTAAGCATAAACACTTAAGGCAATTTATAACTAAAACAAAAGCCTTTTAAATTTAAACTTCAGCATAAAATGGCAAAGGTAAAATGAAATAATGCCATTTACTTACTCACATGGATATTCTACTAGTCGAATGATCACATGCAATATCAATAACCACTTTCATAATGATGGAATGCATAATGCCAGACTATCATAACCACATAGCCAAGGCCTCGTGCCAAGACTACAAATAAGATTTTGCCAAGGCCTTGTGCCAAGACACTAGTTTGTCTCATGAGACCTACCGATGCATCGAGGAGCTATAGCGGGCTCCACCCGTCACTTATTAAGTCCAATGCATTCCTCATATGAATAGGTTTAAGCATAAAATAAACATTCGTATTAAAACTAGCATACGAAATGTCAATACTTTAACCACAAACCATGAATGGTATAAAAATAGAACATCCACAGTCAAACATAACTCATTTGATACAATATGAAAGATTGTATTGTATCACATTAACCTCAATCATGAATAATGAAAGATGTTGACATAGATGAAAATAATCATCATAACTATTTGAGAGAAATATCCCCCTTTTCTTGAAAACTTTTAAAAGTCACACTATTTGTCAAGAAGCCATTTAAAAGTAGATTTTTGAATCAAAGTGTCCCATACCACTTTGAAACTTTTTAAAAGGAGTTTTGATTTCTAAACTTTAATGTCCATATAAATCCTTAAAACCATTTTTAAAACATGGACATTAATGAGAATGGTTTAGATGAATAAGTCTTTAAAACATTTAAAAATGGTATTTTAGTTAGAGATTTTAACCAAAAGAGACACTTGAATACAAATAATTGAGGTAATCAAAACTTTGTAATATCATGATAATAAAGGAATTCATGATATACTATGTCAAAGTACATTATATACACCACATAAAAGTGATTTGGTGTATATCATCAAAGAAGTCTCAATGGAATGTAAATTGAGATGAAATCTCTCATAAAGGTTGTATCCTTCGGTTAAGGATAAATCAATGACATAATTATGTGTGACAAATATAAATACACTAAATATGATTGGATATTCAGTGTAAAACAATCAAAGGACATTCACACATATTCTTGTAAAAACAATACCAACGAATTGGATGTTTAACTCAACAAATGGAGAATGAGTTAAAATTACTTTTATCAAATTCATATCAATGACTTGAGAATTACCAATGGAGTGATTATGTGTATCAAACTTATATCCACAGGAAGGGGAGTGGAAATTATGACATAATCAAATGAATAGTTATTCCACACATAATCTTGGGGTAATATAATCAATGAAATATGTGTAAATCCAAATGAGTGGAAATTGAAATCTCAAATTCCCTTATCGATTAGGTAACTTACGAAACATACACCCATGAAAGAAGTATCATACCATGATGATGTAAATACCCATAAATTAAAGTATATTACACAATGAATATGATCATGGGCAGTACACATGCACCACATGCAATAATTAAGTGGTGATCAATGGAATTCTCACGGAATTAAAAGTGAGATAAGAAAACCCTTACCACGTTAATCAACTGAGTCGCATGGCCAAAAGTTAATAACCACCAAATGATTTACAGAATAACATGAATATAAAGTGAATCATGGTAATATATATCAAATGGAAGTACACAATACACCACTTTCAATAATTTAGTAGCGAACAATGGAAATCTCACGGAATTGAAAGTGAGATAAGAGAATCCCTTACTTTTTACTTTTTCCTTGGTCGATGGTAGGTTTACCTCCTGTATAATGGTGAAATAATTGTTATTGAATAATAAAAGAATCATTTACTTTAATATGATATCATATATGATCTTTTAACATTGATTTGTTAATAATATCTTAGTATTAATGCCGTTTCGGGTGTTAACTTACTCATTTTCTTTTATATGTTTTGTTACATAAGTCATGTTTGTTGTATCCTATTCATATCCAGAATGATATCAAGTCCTTAAACATCATTTTTAAATCATTAAATGATAATTATACTTGAATGGATACGATGGAGAATGAATCTCATCGCGTTCGTGGAGACGGTAGTCCGTACGTACGCACGAACGCTACTTCCATTTAATTTTTTATTTTAAAAGAATCAAATACAAATGATATATAGGTATATTACTATTCCAGTATAATATAATATTTTATATATGTTACTTAAGTTCATTAACACCATCCTTTATACGTTCCATGTGTGGTATGAACGAGTCATATCATTTTAAGGGGGCGGTAGTCCGCACTTCCTCAAATGAAATTATCGTATGTATATACAACATGAAACGAATAATGGTATGAAATAAAATGGAATTACAGAATCTTATATATAAAATATATATCATTAATATCATATTTAATTACAGTGCCATCATAATGGCCACCATGAGAGGCGGTAAGATGTTTTTGAACAATCATCGTTTCGTGAGGCGTTAGTTTGCCATCCACAGAAACATTATGTTCATCATCCATTAGATGGAGTTGTGTGTATGTGTAGTTTGAATACTTCTTATAACAACATCCTAGTATATTGAGGATACTGGTGTTGTTACAAAAGAAGGGAAATAAAAAGAGTTTGGGGGTTGAAGAAGCAAAATAAATGAAAATAATTTAAGAGAAATCGTTACCTTTAATTTAGGTAACTCACTTTGGTTGGAACCAAAGGACTTGTTGAAATGCTTTCTGCCTAAGGGGAAGCTTCAAGGAGGAGGAGAGGGATGTGGGGAGCTTAGTTGGGCAGAGTTTGGACGAGCCAAGTGGCTTAAGAGGTGTGAGGAAAAGAGAAGGAGTTCCCTTTTATAAGAGGGGTGAGGGGAACCTTTGGAAAAGCTAGAAATATTAATTTATAATAAATTCATATTCGGTTTCCAAAGGCTCAAAAGTTGACTATTCAAAGGATGAGGTGGGGATAGGTCGAAAACAACTCATCCAATAGAATTTAGACAGGTTTGGGTACTTATATTAACCTTATCTTTAAGTATTAACTCTAAGTTAATTAGTTTCACTTTTACAATGTCTCTTTGTATTTTTATATAATATGGTTAATAAACTTACTATATACATCCAAGCGACCCCCAAGTGGTCCATTAATGATTAACCTATCATGATATAAGTCTCTTGGCCGAACCTTAGATTTTTAGGAATTTAATATCAATTAATAATATAATATTTGTTTTAAGAACTCTTTTATGTCAATTTTGACACTATTCATTAGTTGATTTTTGTGAAACTCATAACAGATTGATTATTTCGAACAAAGTCAATTAAATCAATCCTAATATATCATATTATCCTAGAAAATTAGTTTAATTCATTAAAAGTGTCATATTATATTTATTTGGGTATTTATAAAATCAATTATTTTAATTTTTCACTATTATAGTAATTACTGCATCATCATTATGTCATTAATATTTTACATTATTTGATGTCTAAAAAGTATAAATAAAATATCATTATGTAGGAAATCTTTTTATAGTTCTAATGAATATTTATAATCTAAAATCCAACATGTATAACCCTATGTAACAATTGTTTTGCTAAAAGATATATGCTTGTGTCATTTTTGTATTCATTTTAACTTAATTAATATAAAGTGTCATTATCACTTACAAGTGGATCCATGGGGTCCCAAAATTGACCCAAAGATTCCCATGGTCGACCATGTATCAACCAATAGGGTTAAGACACATTTTAGGGTAATTTAGTATTATTATAATATTATTGTTTTAACCCTTATTTACCGGATTTACCCTTAACCATGGTAAATAAAATATTTACCGCAGTAATTATTCAAAATGTCTAAAAATAAAAGTTACCTATTTACACAATTTGGACATCCTGATTCCAAATATGGAATCCATTTTTCTAAATTCAAAACACAGAAGTGGCAGAAATTAATTTAAAATTAATTCCCGCTGTCAAAACAAAAAGCGTGTTTTTAAGAGATAATAACTATCAAAAGATTGACACTTGTTTATGTTCGGTTTAATTGTAAAATTATGTCCAATGACCAACATTATATTAAATGGTAAAAATATATTCTAAATATACTTTAAAACCACTCAAATTCACAATTTATCACTATTAATTATTTTGATTAAAAAAGTTGTTTTTAATTAAAATTTAGTAATTTTCACTATTCATCAAAATATGAAAGTTATCCGAAAAGTACAAAAATTTCACCTTAGGCTAAATTCGATATTCCGAATCCAAAAATGAAGTCCATTTTGAAATATAAAATATATATAATTTCAAAAAGTAGGTATTACTATTCATAACGGCTAGTTTGATTGGTTGTGGTGTGTTAAAATCTCGAAGTTTCGTACAATGCACGTCATTGCATTATTCGAAAGGAAACATACCGAGGAAGCTTGGGGTGTTACACATCATATCATAATCCATGAAATTAAATGGGTTTCAAATATATTACATCATATCATAACCTCTGAAAAATAGAATGGATTATTTATTATTTTAGCATTTCATTAAAGTGTAACCCCTAAAAAATTTAGGTTTCATAAGAATTTACTCATGGTATTACCCATGGAAGAGATGAATGTTTCATAAAAATCGTGCTATCATAACATATACCATTTAGATTAAGAATAAGAATGGTATCCATGGATAAAATCCCCTAAAAAGAATATACAACATAAACATATTTCATCATAGTTGGAATTTTTTTAAAGATCATTTAATATATTTCATGAGAAAGATATCATTTTTTATTTTCAAAAACAATTTTTTAAAACATAAAACCTTTTAAAAATCCAATTATTAAAAAATAATCTTTGATTATTATAAAGAAGCTTAAAATAAATGATTAATCATGTTGGTGGATAATTTTATTCATGATGTACTTGTTAAATTGATGATTCCTTTCATATTTTTTGATGAAATTCGAACAATAATATTTTGAAAAACAACATTAATATTCCATAAAAAAATATTAATTAAAAAATGGGTAAAAATTACTTCCATAAACAATTTTAATAAATTTAAAACATTGTTTTTAATAGTTCTAGAAAACATAGTCTTGTAAGAAAAATAGTTATCAACTGAAAATGGAAATAAAGATGATTTTCTCAAAAATATTATTTAAAATTCCTGAGTACATAAATCTAGAAAAATTAATATAAAAATTTTATTCAACTGAAATAACTATAGGAAAATAAAATTAATGAGTTTCATAAGATATGTATACAAATATTTTATCATTATAAATATAATAATAGACAATCCCAATAACTTATGAGATTGTAACATAAAATCATTACCACTTGGTTTGATTTAATTGAAATCCCATGAAGGAATAACATTAAATAAAACATATAATATTTGGTGGATAAATAAATTTATGATATTAGAAGTCAAATGGGTTGTATATAAACCTCATGATAGAAGATAGGGGCATATAAAAACATTTTATTCAAAGAAGGAAAATTGAGACAAAAATCCCATACCTTAAGTATCATCATGTATAGTACATGTTAAAAACCCCAATAAAATAAATATAATTTAATTATAAATATATTACATAACAATAATTATATATATCATACCATATAATATTTTCTTATGACCTTTTATTACACGTTTGTTAACAATTCCATATTGACGTTACATTAAGTGCAATAATGACTTTATTTTCATGTATGATTTGATTTGTTATTTTTTCCTCATTATATTATCATTATTAAATCATATAATTTTTTTTAAAATTATATAAATGTAACATATATTTATTAAATATGTTTTATATTAATCTAAAAAAATTGGAGGTAGAAAAAGAAATACATCATACACAGAGATAGTAGGTCGTATACACACATGAACGTTGTTTCTAATTTCTAGACGGATTAAAAAAAGGTAGATACAAAATATTTTTACATTATAAAATAATATAAATTTACTATATATTACATATTTTCATTAAATTTATACTTATTACTTTTCAATTAATAAGATCGATTCACAAGGCGGTAGTCTATCGTACACATGAGCAACATTGTCATATTTCCACAGAATATTATATAAGATATTATATATATATATATCCGTTCAAGAAGTTTAATAATATAATAAATATCATATATAAACATTTAATCCATAATTATATCCTTCTCTGAGAGGTGGTTATGGAAAAAAATTACATCAGGTTATGAGGCGGTAGACTTCCGGACACAAAAATAATGATTTCATATCACATTTGATGGAAGCATGGATGGTTGTAGGTCATGAAAATAACATTAAAAAATAATAATATATTTATGGTAAATATTTTATTATATAATAATGTTTTAATTTTAATTAAATGATGTGAATGAAAAAATAAAATACAAACTCTCACGGAAGAATGTTGCCTCTTCTTCGAGTAACTATAATATTTTTACACCACAATCCGTCATATGTTTGATTAATGACCAAACTAAGGCCTATATGATTAGTGGAGTTAATTAAAAAATATATTAGGTATGTTTTTTCTGAAATAATGGTTTTTGTAAGTGTCAAAAAGAGAGGAGAGAGTTTGGCCTTTTATACGTGAGGTGAGGGGCACACATTTAAACATTGAAAAGAAAAAGCTATACCCACATTTTTTTCATGAAAAAAGATTAAATAATTGATAATTATAGGTCTTATAATAGATAATATCTAAATATATCCATTAAATGGATTTTGGAAGTGTCTTGGGTCATTTTTTACCCTTTTAGTATTTATTTGACCCCTGGTAAACCAATTTTCACCTTAACAATAGTAAATAAGTTTTACTATTTTTACAATTAATTTTTCCAAAAAATTATTTTTAACTTATTAGATAATATAAATTATACTGATTATAAATTTGATATCAATTTTTTCAAATTCAATTCATAGTAGTAGAAATAATAATTTAATATTAATAGGAGATATAAAATAAAAAGACAGGTTTTTAATGAGAAAATGATCAAATGTTTTCAAGGTTTTTATATAAAAAATCGACATTAAATTTATTACAATGAAATAAATTAATTTAATAGATATACAATTGAAAAAAATTAATATTAAAACAATTTAATGTTTTATATCCTTTAAAATAAATGATAATTATCTATAAAAACCAATATTTTTCATTATTCATCGAAAAAAATTTCTTTTCAGAATATTATCAAAACGTAATCCTAAGATAATTTTGACATATAGATTTAAAAAATGATATTTCTTTGATATAGTTACATTTTTCAAATTTCCAAAAAATAATTTTTATCATTTTTTACAAAAATAAATAAATAACTTTTTTTAGAAAATGATAGTTTCAAACCATATTGACTTTTCCTAAAATTAGGTACTTTTCCCTAATATGTATTACTTATGTAAACCATTATACATAATATTTAAAAATTAGTTATCATTATTCATATCAATAAGTTTAATATGTATGTTATAATGGTCATATTTAAATAATTATATTTATAATATATCATGGTTTGTTAAAAAACAGTGTTTCATATAACACAAGCTAAACATGATGTGGCATGTAACACATGATATCAAAGAAACATATTTTTTTTCAAAAATAATAACTCATAAAAATTATGGGTGTAATATTTTTCATTATATCAAAATAATTTCTCCCTCAAAATTCATCACTCTAATACAAAATAATTATGATATGTTTCCTCCTCATTCCATCTAGTTCCCACATATCTTCTTCATACTTGAGATTTTACAGAAAAGAACATTGGCCAGAGGAGTGCCCTTGTTTTACAAAACATTTTCTCTATAATCCAGAGAGTCCAATAGATTTTCCTCATAAATAAATATTTTTTCTCGGGGTAAGACCACTAAGTTTAGTACATGCGAAGGATTATGTCTGTTTCACCTCAATAAAGATATATGTAACATGTCATAGACTTGAGAGAGGTTCAATGGAAGCACCAAATGGTATGATAAAATCCTGATATAATCAATTATTATAAAATTAAATGATACATATAGGTATTAGTTTCCATTTATTCTCAAATCTCATAACCTTCTTCCATGGTGAAATTTATGTAAACACATTATCACCAACTTCAAATTCGAAATCACACTGATTATTTCAATCATAACCTTTCTGTTATCTTTAGCAACCTTTATGTATTTATAAATTTCATGGAAATTATATTCCATTTCATCTATCTTAAGAACCAATATCTTTCTTTCCCAAACCTCATTCCATCATGTTATTGATCTACACTTATTTTTATAGAGGTATTAAAAAGCAGTCATTTGAATGCTCGAGTGAAAGCTATTTTTGTATGAAGAATCAACTTGAAAATTTTTTTGATCAAAACCAAAATTTAAATACAATGAAAATTATCTCAACATAACCTCTATGGTATGAATTATTCTTTAATACATACCCTTTGGTAGACGATGATACGTGATGCAGTGCTTTTTCATTACATGTTTTCACATACTTATATGGGATTTAGCATTTACATAATGTTTAAAATATCCAATTGATTTTTTTTCTCTTTATGGTTAATTTATGGTACATTTAGTAAATTAATTAAATTGTTCATAATAATTTTTTTTATTGTTTAATTTATCGTTCTATTATTTTTATTATTTAATAATGTTTTTTTTCAATTATGGATTGTTTAGTCATTGTTTATTTTATCAACTCATTGATTTCATATATTAATTAGTATTATATTTTTAAATTTTATCTAAATTTATCTTTTTGTATTAATATGTTAAATAATTATATTAATTTTGACATTTTTTTCTTTTATTTAGATAATTTTATATTTAGAATCATAAAATTATAAATTTTTTAAAATATTTAATATTTAATTATTTTGTTTGTTAATTAATTGATTATTAAGATCAGTTATTTCTTTTTAATATGTAAATATATTGAAACATTAATTATTATGAATTTATTATATTTATTTTTTAGTTATGTATTAATTATTTAAAAAATGGTTCATTATGTTTATTTAAGTTGAATAATTTATCCATTAATTTAATATAAAAATTGATGAGGCAACATTTTTTTGAATTTATAGTTGATGTGATGTAGTAAAAATTGAAGTTCTAGTCACGTAGCATTTTTCTAGAGTATCCATTTATCATGTTCCCATTTAACAAATGGTCCACATATCTAAATTGTGGGAAGCTTGTCACATTGCCTAATTTCAAGGGTTTCACATATCCCAATGGTAAATAAGACCACCTCAGATAGCTGAAATCTAACTTCAAGGGTTTGTTCCACCAAACCAGTTCAAAACCCCTCCTTCCAATCATGATGCCACCATGAAGTAGACACCATTGGAGAAGCTCCATGAAATTATTCTAATGATGTATCACTCATTCATAAAGAAAAAATGGAATATGAAAATATATCGAGGACCCATGTTGATCCATGATGTGAATGATGACACCATTTTCAAACGGAACACAATCAAATCATGAAATTCAATAATCCCAAATGTAGTTCATTAGAGAAGATGAGGAAGAACACCCAAGGGGGTTAAAGAAAGATATAATGATTTACAATAATAGTGGTTGTTTATTTACTTTCTGAAATCTATTACTAACACCATTGACGATTGTCAAACTTATAAAGCTTCCAAGATAAGATTTCAAATAATCGAGTTGAAACAATCCATTGAAGAATCAAATACCTTTCAAGCTCCACATCTAAAATCAATAATATGAATACGTCATTGGTATTTGAGGGAGATGATTCAAAATAAATTGATGTTGTTGATTTTTAGATTTTAGGGTGATGTAGAGATCATTGAAGATTGATCAACTATTTGTAAGTCTAGTTTTTATTATTTGTAGGCACCAACAATGATTTCCAGGGATTTTTGTTCTATGATTCAATTGATGATGAGTTAATGAAATACTTCACAACATGTGATTTTCTAAAATATTATGTGAGTTTTATTAGTTGTAACAAACTTTCGATGAAGAAACTATGGCTTGTCCCATCACTTCTGAAGACTAATCTATGTGCACTATCGTGATCAACTGAAGCAGTTTGGTTGAGAACCATGTTTGCTGAATTTCTCTCTTTGGTTTAAAGGTTGAAAAGGGGTTCTTTCCAGCAACATTCTAGAATCTAGAAGTTGATTAAATTTCTTAAATAATTGACATGTGGTGTCAATGTTTGAAATAATTTTTAACCCAATTAGAATATTTTAATGGATTTCATAGTGTTAGTATCCAATTAGAAGAGAGGTAGGGTCTACTAATGTCAATGCATAAATGAATAAAGGTAAACAAAATTGCGCTCTCCCTTGGTAGTCACCACATGGGGGGAGATTGTGTCACCTTTATTAATGCGATAAATTTATAGAAACTAAAATATAATTGACACTGAATATTTTTTTGAGAAAGTGGAGGCTAATGAGAGTGGGATATGAAAGACGATGATGAAATGACGAATCATGGGACAAAAATGAAATAGACATTGATAGAGATGTTTTCCTTATTTATTTCATAATTATTTTTTTCTTCAATTGTGTGTTGTATTTCGTGAATTTTAACAATTTTTTCTCTATTCATGAAAAGATTAATTTCTTATGAAAATAATACTACAATGGATTGAACCTCTTTAATCTATTTTTTCCCACATTTTATTCTTTATTTACATTGAAATGTTAGTTTAATGATCTTTCTTTATTCTTAATCAGTATCTATTTTAACATTTCAAGGACTAAAAAGTGATGAAATTTTACCATTAAAATTTTGAATATTAACTGATGTATGGATAACTAGAAAAGATTAATATTATCTTATTAATTTATGAACAATGATTTCACTTAATTTATTATCGATGTATTATTTCATGTGATAGATCTCTGAAATGTACAAGTTAACTGAAGTGATAGATCGATGGATATTCACTTTTTATTTTAGCATTGTATAAATTGAAAATAATGATAGTATAACAGAAAATATTTTTTAACTCTTTTATAAGAAGTCTTATAACCATATGATAATTACTACTTTTTCTCCTAATTTTTCACTTCATATAATACCTTTTACCTATTTTCATTCATCTTTTTCTTTTTTTTTCTTTCGATCACTCACTTATTATAGCATTCCTTGTGGGATATGATAATCTTACTTACTACTCTATTAGTAGTTTTTGAGTGTTTTAAATAATTAATTTTCATAGTATTGAATGATATTCATGATTAAATCTTAGGACAATTACATATTATTTATTACTTACATTTAACTTTTAAATTTGAATTCAAATAATATGATATAATTTTAAATGAATTATGAAATGAAAATCCTAATCCAAGATAAAATCATTATTTGATTAATTTCAATATTTATTCATCAAATCATTGGATGGGTTATTTATTACACCAAAACATTATAACACCACCTTATCCAATGGTGTGTCTAATTATTATAAAATTCTAAATTATGTGAGTCTATTCCCAAAGATTTAAAGATAATTTTGGTCATTTAATTGGATAAAAATTTATTTTTGTTAAATTCCCTTAAATATTTTAAATTTATAACATTTTTTAAAATAGTAACTAATTTTTCTCTCAATAAATTTAATTCAAATGAGCATTCAAAATAACTACATGGTAGAATCTGTGACAGCGAATAAATATAAAATTTTATTTCTTGTGGAATTTCATCATTTCAATTTTAATATTTAATTCCTACTATGAAATGTGACTAAAGGAAGCTTGAGGAAAAGAAATGTTTTATGTATAGGAGAATTTCATGTGGTGATTTTTCATTAAATTTTGCCACATACATTTTTGGGGATTTACTATGTATATAATGTCTAAAATTGTCAATTGTTATATATATATATATATATCTTTATGGTTAATTAATAGGGGATTTAGTAAATTTAAAAACAATTAAAAGATAATCTATTTTTATTGATTAATTTACCTATTTTTCATTAATTGTATTATTTAATAATTTTTGATTGAATTATGGATTGTTTAATTTTTTTATAATATATATATATTATATATATTCCATTGTTTTGGGAATTTAATATTTTTCTCATTCTCATTTTCTGGTTTTAATTTATTTGATAATTGAATAAATTTTAAAAAAAATTATTCTTTTAATTAAATAATTTAAATTTTTTTATTAATATATATTTTAATTATTTTATAATTTTTATCAATTCATTAATATTTTTTATTAATTAGTCGTTTATTTGTCTTAGCTATTAATTTTTAATATTCAAAACTTTTAACACCTTTATTATTATAAATTTTTTATATCAAATTTTTAGTTATGATTTAATTAAGTATCAATTTATTTTTCAAAATTTATTTTCATTGAGTCAATTACCCCTTAATTTTATAGTGTTTTTTCAAGAATCTTCACTTATTCTATAATTTCTAATTATAATACAAACTTTGTTAAATACCCTAAGAGGAAATGTGTATCATGGTATGACAGATTAAAGTATGTTCTCCTTGGATATTGTTTCATTATTAATGAAAAAAAAATCATCACTTTTTTCTCATAATATTGTACGAAAAGAAATTACAGTATGCACGACAAATAAAAAATATCTTTGTACAGCCACTCTGAGCTATATCCAAGGAGTCAAAAAAAGGAAAATTTTGTATGTACCAAATCCATTAAAATTAAATTTTGTTATAAATTTTATAGCAGACTCACTATCCCTCTAGGTTTACAACCAATCTCAATATGAAATCCCATGACTCTCTCAACTGAAGCTTTCTCACTAATCATTCATAATTTTCTTCTTTTGATAACTTGAATCAATATGTTTTACACCTCATTTGGTGTATCATTATGTCCCAAATTCATCCACATAAGGAATACCACTTTACTATATAAATTATTGTAAAATCCATATAGGTTCACACAATTTTGGATTTCACGCAAACTTTTCATGACGTTCACACAACCCTACTGACTTTCTCATTATATTTATGTTTTTTTCATAAAGATTTAACTTTCAAAAAAACTATTGAGTTTGTCACAAAACTCTCAGTATTTTAACACAATTTGGATTATTGTAGAACTCACTATGTGTTGCAGACAAACTTCTCCTTCTATATGCAACTAATATCTAATTCTTTTGTTCATGCAAAAATTATAATCATTAAATTCTTATGTGATTCTGAGCCCAAATATTCTATAAGGGTTGAGTTGTTTTAAATAATGGGTAGACTCCAATTTATAGATGTTTTAACCCTTCATGAAACTACCTTTCATCCCTTTTAATCTACGTATAACATTCCCTAGGTATTGAACACCAATTATTTCACATCACTTTTAGCCTGTGACTCAACACATTTAAGAAAAAATTTGACATCACTTTTAATTTATAAATTTTTCATTGTATTATTAGATATTTTTTTTTGAATTATAGATTTTTTAATTGTTTTTTCATCAGAACATTAGTTATTATATATTTATTTGTTCCATGGATTTAATTTTTTACCTTGTTTTAGTTTTGGGTATTAATATATTAAATAATTAAATTATGTTTATCATTTTTCATTCTTTTGTTTAAATAAATTTATTATTTAGTATAAATAAATTATAAATCTTTTCTATTTTTTATCTTTTCATTATTTTATTTATAAAATAATTGGTTATTTATCTTATTTATTTATTTTTAACATTTAAAACTTTTAACAAATTACTTACTATGAATTTATTTTATTTAATGTCTACATATGATTTAATTATTTGAAAATTTATTTTTAAATTTATTTTTTAGAAACATTTATCCATTAATTTTATAGTGTTTTTTAAACAGAATCACTTTTTTAAGAAATTTCTAATTGATTCAACACAGAATAATTTGAAGATCTTTTCCATGGCCTTTTTCCTACATATCAATTTATCACGTACCCATTTTACAAATGGGTTACATATCTAAATTGTCATAATCTTCCCTCATAGATGAATTTCTAGGGGATCATGAAGCCAAAAGGAACTTAACCTCCAGAGAGTATAGGTTGATAATAGTGGGATAAGAATGATGACAATGAACTGGAGAATATCAAGAAGAAGAGGAAATCATCCTTGATAGAGAAGGTTTCCATTTTTATTTCTTTCTTCTTTTTATTCTTTAACTGTTTGATGTATTTCGTAAATTTTATTATTTTTTTATCAAGTTGTGAGTATATGAATTTATTAGGGAAATTAGACTATGGTGGATAATAATTCATAAATATATTTTTCCCTCATTAATTATATCATAATAGTGAATCATAATTCATCTATATTCTTTTGTTGTTAATTAGTTCCAGTTATCACTATTCCATGTTCTGATAGGTTATGGAAGTAAACTATTAGCCATTTGAATTTTAACAAAAGTTCCAAAAACTATAAAAGTCTAAGATTCTATTTTAAATTAATGAAAAATGTATATAATTATGTAATGATCAAAAATTTATTTCAAGAGAGGGATAACTGAACAATAAAAGTTCATTAATGTTATTTCTCAAAAAAATCTCCACTTTTTCTTTAAGCTCAAAAATAATATAAATTAAAAAGAGTAGAGTATTGATTATTTTTAAACACAATTATTTGAATTTTGAAATCCCTATGATCATTATTTATTATTCTCTTAAATGTTTCACTTCATACAATCACTTTCACCTATTTTCATTCATCATTTTCATTTTTTTAGTTTCTATCACACACTTATTTTAGCCTCTACTATGGAATATGAAACTCTTACTTACCAATATATTAGTATTTTTACAATTTTCTAAATAATTAACATGCATGACGTACAATTATATTCATGATTAAATTTTGGTGCCGCATCTAGGGAAGGTAAGTTTGACCAATGGAAAAGATAATAAATTTGATCTATTATGAAAACTAAAAAAATAACCATTTTTTAGAATCTAATTATTCCATTCACTTATTTTTTCTTTTTTTATCCTTTTGAACTAGATTTTCCATACACATAAGGGAAGATTCTAAATATAGCCTTAAATAATTCATTCCATAAATAAAAACACATTTGTCTTATCTTAAGAAGAAACATAAATATAAGGGTAAAATGGAATATATTGATGTTATGGAAGATGGAAATATAACGAGGAAAAATTTTATTCTTTAACATGAAAATAATACCCCTAATAGACATAGACATAGGGATTTTCAGCTAGCTTATGTGTCTATTAATCCTTCATTTATAAGGTTGTCTCCTAGGTCTAGGAATTACAAGATACAATAATCATACCTCTCCATACTTCCATCATTTAATGGTCTTCCAGTAAGGGATTTTTTTAGAATTTTTTAGAGTCTTTTATAGTAATATTAATCAACTAACTTTGCAAGGGTTCAGTGAGGAGAAGCTGAGGCTGATGGTGTTTCATATTTTACTAAAAGTAAAGGGTTTTATTTGGTTCCTTAACCTTTGTGAGGATGTCAATGATAATTGGGATGAGTTATTCAACTCTTTTGATACTATGTTTTATCCCAACAATACTATAAAATACGCGAGACAAAAAATAAATGGTTTCATTCAGGATGAGGGAGAGATTATTCATGATACATTGGATAAATTTAAATCACTTCTTAGATAATTTCCCAACCCCCAATTATCTCCCCATATGCTGATGAATATATTCTATAATGGTCTTACGCCTTATATTCAAAATCAAGCTGAAAATATTTTGTTGGTTATTTTTTAAACATAACTACTTATGAACATTAACAAATTTTTGATAAAATTTCCCAAAGATAGTAGAAAAAGTTCAAAAGAAAGATATTAATTCATTGATATGAATCTCGAACCCAAGCTGCTGGAGTTAATGAAAATACTCATAGAGAGTAATTATTAAACTATGGTATGTTTGGGCATTGTAAGAGATGATGTAAAAATTTATTTACCCATTTAGTGTGATAATAGTTCTTAGTTTATAAAATATAGATATAAGAATAAAATAAATAATATACTTTTTTCAAACGAATTCAATTATATATAAAAAACCACCCCAATATTTCATTGATAGAACAGGGTCTGTAGAAACAATATACTTGTTCTTTTTTCCCACAAGAATCTGGACCCCCATTTCAAAATAAGTCTAATTATGAATCCACAAATTAAGTGGATGTTGGGGGGAAGTTTCAATATTTATTAAGTATATTACATTTATAAAAGGATGAGTAAGATTCCCAGAACTATATACTTGATTCACATAGGGTTGAAACAATTTTTAGGATTCTAAATCATGAGATAAAAATGGACCAAATTTATATGGATTTTGGAGGTTTAGATGATGAAAAATTGCCTATCACAGAAGTGATGAATCGTAAGGGTGTTTTTATAGATGTTACAACTAGACTAGGTTCGAAAACTCAAGAACTAGTTAGATAAAATCCTAGGGAAGTTGAACATAAAATTTTCATAGAATATAAAATTAGAAATTTAAAAAACATCAAATATGGAAATATAATGTGTAGTGCCCAAATTCCACAATGTTCTTAATCATAAATTAAAAAATATAATGACAAAGGAAAATGAAGTTTGAAATTTTAAAATATGGAATAAAAAAGGGTAGGTTCTTGGATGAGGATATTAAATTAGAAATATTGGAAAATTATGTTCCACCTATCCCATTTCCATAAATACTTAAAAAGAGAAATTACTGACATTACATCAAATTATTTTTATTATTTAAAATAGATAATAATTTTTTTTATAATTTGAAAACAAGTTTTTATTGGTTTAAATTTTTTCAAAATGTTTTGGGAGAATAAGAGGGACTATTATAAGTATTAAATGATTAATTTAAAATAATATTGTGGTTCCATTTTTCAAAATAAATCCTCCAAAATTGAATTACCCAAGCTCATTTATTATGTATTGTAAAATTAGAGTTATTGGGGAGATTTATTCCTTGTCTGATTTAGGTTCTAACATCCACCATATTCCATACTTCTTGTTCACTAAGTTATGTATTCAGATAATTAAACCAACTTTAGTTTCACTTCAATTGGATGATAGGTCTCATAATATTCCTTTTGTATGGGTGGATGACTTCATAGTTGATGTGTGAAATCTCACACTCCCTAATAAGATTCTTATTTATGAAATGGAGAGTGATAATAACGTTAAAATAATTTTATGAATAAAATTTATACCTACAGTTGGGAATGTAATTGATGTTTCAAGGGGTTAAATGACTCTTCTGGTCAATGATGATCAAGATGATTCAATATTTTAAAATATTCTCTTATTGTGGTTAGTAATTTTTTTTATTTATGTTTCAAAGGAATTTTTTTAGAGGGGAGATCAGGACGGATCCTCATTATCCTTTTGATAGCATAATTGAAAGATCAATTAATTAACATTTTTAAGAACATTTTGTGAAATGTCCACAATTGAGCTAGAAAGTCTAGGGAAACATGACTACTAAATAAAAAAAAATATTTCTCAGGACCATGAAGTATTCCATACATAGAAAAACATTCATGTTGAAAGGGATTGTCAAACTGATGTTTAAAGGTTATAGCCCCCTCTTATTTTCCTCTTGAAAATAGCTTCTTATTCCTATAAAACTAAGTAATATTATACATTTTTGAGTGTTTCTTGTATAAAAATTCAGTTTTTAAAGGCCTGGGAAAAATGTTTAGTTTTTTTTTATCTGTTAGTGACTGATAATGTGTCATACCAACCTAATCATGCTGTAGAAAGTGAGAATCTATCTAATTTTCTATATTTTGATGGAATTTATTTCATTTCTATTATAAGATATTTAGATAATGATTTTTCTATTCTATAACATAAATAATTCATAGGAAATCATGATGAGGTTTTTTCTATAACAAAATATGGATTTGAATAAGATAATATCGATGATAGTGTACAATTTGAGGAAATTATTAAGCCACAATCTGACCATGTTGTATTCCAAAAGTTAAATGATTTTATTTTGTCAAAAACCATGAAAATTTCATTGGATAACATGAAAAATCTTTACCTTATTAACCCGAGGAATTAATTTCTGAACATTGTTATTATATTAACAGTGAGTTGGTTGTATCAATTTTTGGGCATAATTCTGATTTATTTTATCCCCCAAATGTGGGGGAGTTTTTGGGAAGAAAATTTGTCCTTCACACTGAAAATTATAGGCTTCATATTTCCATCCTATATTCACTATTTCCAGTTATTGACCCTAAATTTATTGGGGAAGGCTCAAAGTGATATAAAATTTGTGTATTTGGGATGACTTCTATGTGAAGATGAATTATTTAATTCCTTGAGAAAACAAGAAAAATTTACCAAATAAATCAATGAATTAAGACCCAAAAAATAATCATACCCATTAAATGATCATGGTAAGAACATATTTGGTGATAAATTATGGATAAAGACGTCAAATTTAGTGCTTTATGGGTGGAAACTCATGATTTTCTTTACCTTTTTATTTTTCAAATTGTTTGAATAAAATTTATCTTGATTTTTTGTGTTCCACTCTTAAATCTCACATAAAACACCCACATGTTCCATAAACTCATTTGTTTTCAATTAAATATTTAGCTTAATGAATTTAAATTTTTTTAGTACATCTTTGTATGATTATAAGTGTGTACTATGATAAAGGAGATATTTTTGGAAGAAAATTGGATAACACATCCCTAAATGTTCTCTTGAGTGTAATTTTAATTGAATTATAATTTATTGAATTAATGTGTACCTTTTTTATATTGTAGGAACTGAAATGTTTTTCTACAAGTGGACTTAATAAAAGTGAAAGAAAGGGGTTGTATCCTTTTATGAGAATCAATTGTTAAATCCATATTTCATGGGAGTTAAAATTAAAATTCATTTACTTTAATTCTAATTTTATAAAAAACATGGTGCATGAGTAATAATAAATGTCTTTATAGTTCATATTTAAGTTCTTTTTCATTCTAAATTCATAGAATATTTCCTAATTTTATTTAATACTATTATTAAATATTTTAATTATTAATAATCACACTTCATGTTCTTTTTAGTGAATTAATTATGGACTTTTTAAAATTGAATTTCTAGCATGAATCCTAATTGAAAATTTATATTAGTGTATTTGAATTTTTATGTAATAATATGATGGTATTATTTTTCATGTTGGTAATTATTTTGTGTGAAAAAATTCATGGTGAACTTCATTGTGACCTTTTAAAAAAAAAATTTCCGTTGAATTAAATATATTTTTGAATCTTTATTATAAAAATATTTTCTCCCATATTAATATTCAATAATGGGGACATATTTCCATATTTAGTGTGGGGGAAGGATATTTATATGTGATAAACAATAATTCATTGAGATACCATAAAAATAATTGTTTTTGGAAATTTTTATTTTTTATGATTCATTTAAAAAATTTCACTGGGTAAATATTTTTCAGATGTTTTATGGTTGTGAATAAAATTTTAGGCGGTTGGTGTTTAAATCCTCTAGGATTTAATAGAGTAAATCATTTTTCTTATCCTCTTAAAAAATGATTTTCAGAAAATACTTGGGATAATTTCATATGTTTATTATTTACTTTGAAAGTTTTAATTTGAATTTAACTCTTAATATATCCATTAAAATGAATTATGATATAAAAATCCTAATCTCTGTTTAAATATTTTTTCATTCCTTTCATTATTTATTCATAAAATCAATGGATGGAAAATTTATACCACCAATACATTTTCAATCCACCTCATCCAATGGTGTGTCTATTTATTATTGTAAGACACAAAAAATTCTTACAGCTATCCCATGATCATTTATAGGTACTATTTTACCCTTGTTTTTATATATCTTCCTTGAGTTTTAATATTGTGGTATTTCAAGAGAAATTGGAGAATTTCAGAAGCAAAAGGGGAAGTTAATTGTTGTCGCAGGGTTTCCCCAAACCATGAGCCTACCCCCAAAAAACAAAGTTACCCCAAGATGAGGGTGATTGTGTGGTTGTCACATGGTTATTTAAACTGAGAACCCTTCTATTAGTAATCTTGAGACCCCTAAGTGAGAAATAGAGTTAGGATGCACATTTTATAAAATCACACATACATGCCAATAAAGCAATTCACACTATTTGTATTCCAACAAAAAATATTTTAAAATTCCCAACCCCCCTGGATTTCACCCTTATTCACCCCTATTCGTCTTAATATGATTTTTTATGATTTTAGAGGCTCCCAAATGATTTCCAAGTCCTTATGAACTCCTTTTTTGAGGAATCAATAATCTAACTGACAAATATTCACCTCTTTCTGTGTGTTATCTCTTCCTGTGTGGTTTCATCTATCTTATGTATCTCCTTCCCAACATGGAGGAATATTTAATTTCTCATTGGATATGTATTTATATATAGGTTTTTATAGATGTTGATCCATTTATTGTTGACAAAGTTTTTTGTTCCATATCTCATTCTTCATTGTGTAATTCACTATTTGGTCTCAATTTGGGGTTTTCTATTTGGAAAAAGTAAATCAGCAGTCTGGATACTAGTCGTATAAATATAAATTCTCATAGTATTAATTTTAAATTCGTTTTTGAAATTTTGAAATTTAAATTTCCATGATTATTAAATTTCATTTGGAACAGAATTGACTAAATTAATTTTCCAACTATTAATGAAATGGGTCGAACTTGGGGTAGTTGAAATTCGTTGAATTGTGATTGTGAAATAGGTGGGTTATTAGGATTATGGAACTGTTCAATTAATGATATGTGGAATTGACTAATAATGTAAAATAAGTGGGTAATCGTACTAACCAAGAGGGGTTAATAAGTTATATGATTAGTTGTTGATAAATAGTTTAGTTGTGAATTGTTTATATTATTCCATGTGATTAAAGTGAATATCCAGGATTAAATAGATATTTGAAAAGTGAAACATAATGAGAATTTTTGATAAAAATGTTAATAATGCTTAACCATTGTGTATATGAAATTATGATATATGTGATATTGTGATTTCTATGATAGTGTGAAATTTGTGTGTGGGACATGGAATGGTGATTCAAAATACCATATGTGATTGACTGATATACGTGTGTGGGACATGGAATACTACTTCAAAAAGACATATGTGATAACAAATGGTTATGGGATATAGAATAATTCTTCAAACACCCATGGGGTTCTAGACATGGCATTCTAGGACCAAAATGTTTGCATCGGGATATGGTTTAAAGTAGTTGTGAAATGAAATTGAATTGGAATGGATAATGGTATCCCATGTTATAAAGAATTTTTAATCTCTATGTGATATGATTATGACTCTAACACGAGACTAAGTTGGTATTATTGGTTTGGGTTTCATCATGTACATGAATAATATGTGTTTAATTAAAGAATAAATTATATATTGGAAACTATTTACATTTTCACTTGTACATTATTCTCTATAAAACTGCATACATTGATATAGAATGGATATTTCTCTAGACACAATTGGTGGTGGCCTAATGTAATGCCCTAGTCCTAGTTACCCAAAGAAGGTGCTTTATTACAAAACATTGGCATGATTACAAGGAATCAATTTCCTAAAGACCGATCAGTTTGGCAGTCTTAGAAAATAGATTACATACATGAACGTTACATTACACATTTGAAAATAAAACACAACATAAATGAACATTTGATAATTCTATTAATCCATTAGCTTAACCCTGTTTATCAATCATAATACACTTCTTTGAATCCTGGGAAAATAAAACATTAGAAAGTGGTGATCTCAGATGCTGAGTAAGGATAACAATATAGTTTAAGCTTTTATAAATAACAATAAACATTTAAGGAAACTTATAAAAATAAAACAAAATTCTTTTAAACATAAACATCATAATAATATGGAAAATATTAATAAAATAACTCCATTTACTTAGTCACATTGATATTCTACTACTTGAATAATCACTTGCAATATCCATATCCAATTTTATAATGATGGATTACATAATGCCATATTTCATTACCTCATAGTCAAGTCCTTATTCCAAGACAAAAATTATTGTTATATCAATTCCTTGTGCCAAGACTCTATTTTATCTCGTGAGACCTACCCATGCATCGAGAAGCAATAGCAGGCTCCACTCGTCACTTACTATGTCCAATTTATTCCACATATGAAAAGGTTTTAGCATAACATAAACATTTGTATTAAAACTAGAATATGAAATGACAATACATTAACAATAAATCATGAATGGTATAAAAATAGAACATCCACCATAAAACATATCATAACTCATTAAATACCACATGGAAGATTTTATTATAATAAATCAACTTTGATCATGAATAATATCTCTTAAAGGATGTTGACAAAGTTGAAAATGATCAGTAAATATATTTGGAGAGAAATACCCATTTTAGGAAATCATTTAAAATTCACACAAATTATAAAGGACTTTATTTATAAGATTTTTTTAAATCAAAGTTTCCCAGACCACTTTATAACTTTTGAAAGGATTTAGCATTTTAAAACATTCATGTCCATATAAATAAATCATTAAAACCATTTTGAAGACATGGACATTAATGTGAAAGTTTTAGAAGAATAAATCTTTAAAACATTTAAAATGATATTTTCATAAAAGAGTCCCTTAAAAATAATCCATTTGAAAACACTTCTATAAAATATGGACATGGATAATAAATAATTCTCAGTAAAAACTTACCCATAAACAATCTCGAATAATAATGAGATTGAGATATTAACCCTTACATTTCACATTCCTTTGGATAAGGGTACGTTTAACCTCCTGTATAATGACCATATTATGTTATTAAATTATAACCAAAACATATTATTTTTTATTATATCATAAACCATTCATTTATGGATTTATACTACCCATTTAATAATGATTTCCATGTTAAATTAACATTTTGGGTAATAATCACTTTCTTTATCGTATGTGTTTTAACTTGTTATTCTTGATCGTATCTTTTAGATCAAAATATTCATACTTCCAAAATATAACACCTGATTTATATATCATATATATTTATAATATAAATATGTATAATAGATAGATATATGAAATGGAAAACATAGATTATTGAGACTGTAGGATGTACGTACGCATAAACGCTATATTCGTTTTCATATCGTATTGAATTTAGGAAAGTGAATAAGAAATATGTAAGTACATGCATACATACATATATATATATTATGTAGAATTATTATTTCATATATTACATACTTATTAATAATATACATTTTTATAATCATTGTTTAATGGTGAATCTGGAAATGAATCTCATCGAGTCGTGGAGACAGTAATTCTTACGTACACACGAGAGACAATATTATTATATTGATGGTGAAATCATATGTAATTGGATGGTATATCATATCTAAATAATCACTAAAATTTTATATTTATTATTTACATCAGTTATACTCATTATTATACCCATTCAAATAATGAAGTGTTTGAATAACAAACTACAACTCGACGTGGAGATGGTAAGTCGTACGAATGCACGTATGGTGACTTTGTAATTTATTGGACGGATAGAAAATTGAAGATGTTTGTAACATTATTATAATAACATAATATTATGTAGATGGTACTTCAGATTTTATTTTGGTGTAGAAACAACAAAGAAAGAAGAAGTGGAACATGAAAATAACATGATAGAGTGTGGTGAAATTATTATCTCTTCTTCAGGTGTTTCCTTTTGAGTTGATCAAAAGGGCTCCATAGGTGGGCTTTATGATCAAACTAAGGACTCTGGGTATATTTTATGGATGATGGGAGGATATTTTATTAGGTTTTCGATGAGCCAAATGGCTTAAGAGATTTGATTTTGAAAGAAGGTAAAGATCCCTTTTATAAGAGAGGTGAGGGTCACTTTAGGAAATCATGAAATATTATTTTATAATAAAACATTTTTTGGTTTATAATGGATCCAAAATGATTTATTTCTAAGATAAGGTGTGTACGGGTCGAAAACCACTGAACTAATAATTTTCAGATAGGTTTAGGTCACCATATTAACCTTATCTTTTTTATTTAACTCTTTGTAAAATAGATTAACTTTTAGCGTGGCATCATGTATTCTTACACTATATGGTTAATAATAATAATCTAAACATCCAAGTGAACCTCAAGTGGTTCATTAATGACATATATAATATTATTTAAGACCTCTTTCTGAACCATTGATTTTTATAAATATTATATAATTTAATAATACAAAATATGTTTTAAAAAATCATTTATGTCAATTTTGACACTATTTAGTATTTGGTTTTTGTGAAAGTCATAAATACCTGATTACTTCAAAAAATATACATTGAAACACTCCTAACATGTCATATTCACCTATAAAAATGTTGAATGTCATAATAACTTTGAAATTATATTTACTTATATATTTATAATACAATTTATTTCATTATTTCATTAATAAGGTAATTACTGCATCATCATTTTGTCATAAATAAATTTAACTATTTAATATCATAAAATTATAAATAAAATACCATGATTAATGAAGTATTATTATATTTATAATTAATATTTATAGTTTAATTTATCTTATATATTTCCCTATATTAAAAATAGTTTAGTTATTAAATATTGAATTTAACACTTTTAAATCTTCTTTAAATAAAATAATAATAAATGACCTCATATAATCCAAATGGACCAAACAGTATCATATTTTATTTCAAATGGTTTTTTGGTCGAATTTCACATATCCAATAGAATTAGGACCTATTTTAGGGTAATTATAATATCATTTTCACCTTAATTACCCTATTTAGTTTTAACCGTGGTAAATAAAAATCAAACTTTACTATTTTCCAAAAATTATTTTCATCTTACCGAACCACATTTTATGTACAGATGTCAACTGTGTCTCATTAATTTTTGAAATTCAACTAACAGAAGTTGTAAAATTATGTTTTATGCAAATTTGAAAATGCTCCAAGAATGTGGGTAAAAGAGGGTAAAATTTAAATAAAAATGCATACATATAATCTTATTATAAAATGAATTAAATGAATTAAATTGAAATTATATAGGTAATATATATCTAATTTTACTTAAAATAAATTTAAATAAAATGAATAATAATTTAAATAAAAAGTTGGTTTTTAACAATAACATTGTGTTTTTCTCTATTCATCAAAAAATCAATGTTTTCAGAAAAATACCAAAAATTCACCCAAATCTAATTTTGATATTCTGACTAAAAAAATAAATTATATTTTACCAAATTGAAAACAAAAAATTTCAATTAATTAATTTAAATTTAACTCATGTTGTCAAAACCAAAAAAAACATGTTTTTTATAAGTAAAAACTATCAAAATATAGACACGTGTTTATGTCAAATTTAAATGTCAAATTACTTATAATGACCTATATTCTATTAAATGATATAAATATAATATAATTATACTTAAAAACCATTAAAATTCAAAATTTATCACTATAAATTATTTTTATTAAAAAGTTGTTTTTAATTAAAATTTTGTATTTTTTAATATTCATCAAAATATGAAAGTTTTCAGAAAAGTACCAAAAATTTATCCAAAATAAATTTTTATTTCCCAATTCAAAAGAAGAATTTAATTTAATTAAAATAAATATATAAAAGTGTAAAATATTGGTTTTAAATAGGCTTCTCCATTAAAAGGTTGAAAAATTTCTTTTTTTGAAAAATACATATTTTGTCTGAAAAATGATTCTGTTCTCATATAATGTCTAAGAAACACATAATATTGGTTTTAAAATTATATAGAGTCTATAAGATTCAAAATTAAGTTATTAATTTTCATAACTTCTTTTTGAACGGCTAGTTTGGTAAGTTGTGAAGCGCTCGAACTGGGTGTTGTGTGTAGCGCAAGTTATTAAATTACTTTAATGAGATAATGTATTACGAAATAGTGGGGTGTTAAAACTAATGAGTTTCACTCACACACTACTCAGGATACCTGATTGTTACTTAAATATACTTCTTGATTGCAAGAAAATATAAGGGAAAGATCCCTATGATAGATGGATGAGTTGGGATGGAGCATGTTTGAGGGAACCAAACATGGTTTCAGAACAATTTTTGGAGTTTTTAGTGTCTTTACTTTTTGGTTTTTCAGTTTACACTCGACACATATATGGATTGACATATTTACTACTTTAGAATAGATATTGTTTTCCTCTTATATTTTATTTTATATTTCTGGATTTTATTGATTTTGGTTTTTGGTAAATATTATTTGGCTATTTTTTATCTATTTCCACAAGTGTGTCAATCTGATAGAGAGGGTATAGTCTCTCCATGTTATATATTAGACTACTGTTTCTAGTTAGTTGTCTATAGTGTATGGGGAGTTGTTATTTTGGTCACATAATGTAGAGACTCATGGAACTGGTATGTGGTACCCAGGTTATGAGGTTTCAATGTTATATCAGAGCCCAGTTTTATTTTCTTTTATTTAGTCTTACTATTTTATAAAGGTATATTGGAGAATATAAATAATAATTTCTTTTTCATGAGCTCATGTATGGGATTATCTAATCCATGTACTGGGGAAAACCAAGTACCCGGGGTGGGATTATTGTTATTGATGTTCACTATTATAGTAGGATGTTATTTCACCTTGGGTGATGCACTTATGGTAGAATGTAATTATTATTTTCTATGATTTTATTCATGACTCGGTATGGCGTAGAAGTTGATAATACAAGAATAATTTAAGGAAGTCAGGAATTATAGTGACATGCATCATTTTAGGAACACACAAAAAAGAAGGTTTTGGAAGAGTCGTTTAAATAAAATTGTTTCTATTTACTCATGAGACATGAATGGTAAAGGTTCCTGATATGAAATTGATTGATGTAAAATGATGATAAATGTGGTAAATGAAATGGATAAATTGGTGTATAATGAGAAAACATTAAATGTAAAAAAAGTACACTATTTTAACCATGACCAATACGAGGAGAGGTTGAGGGTAGTGGTCGTGCATCAATTTTGACTATGTGATAGGTCTTGGGGGAGTTACTTGTTATGACTTGTTGTTAGTCCCTATAATTTAATGTTTATAATGTTGTTTAAGGTTTTCTAATACATGTTTTTCTCAATATAGAGATATGACTCCATGATGATTGTTGTCGATAGGATGACATGAGGAAATGTCTAGTAAAGATCCTCCAGTATTGGAACATAAAGATAACATAGTTCTGGGTGAAGGATATGGAGAGTAGTTCCATATGAATTTTTCTCACTTTATTCAGTTTATGGATAGATACCCCTGGAGGGTTGTTAAATATATGTATGAAATGACATGGGAGTTTTAGTTGTAGTACCCTCTGACATTAATTGGAGAGAGTGGAAATGAGGAAGATAGGTTCTAGATCAAGTCTCTCTAGATGATTCATGACCACTTAGAGGCTCCTGAAGAGAAGAGAGTCAAATTTTATGCATATATGCTATGTTGTCAAGAAAATAATTATTGGTATATCCATACTCGGTATGGAGAGCTGGAGAATATGTTGTGGAAGGAATTTTAGGGGAATTTCTTAGTGAAATTTTACCATGAGATTCACAGGAAGGACAGGATAGATAATTCCATATGAATTACCTAGGGGAGTATGTATGTGATGGATAATGTAGTATTCCTTATATATTTTTAGTGCATTGTTTTATTATTGGTGGGAGATTAGGTGATTGTGGAAATATGATTTCAAAATGGGCGTAAATGTGATATAAAGTCCAAAATTATTATATTTAGGCTGAAGAAGTTTTATGATGTGGGGGATCAGGCTCTCATATCATGGAAGAACCTAAAAGAGGCCTCCACTTGAGGAATGTTAGCTTCTATGAGAAGAACATTTGGTATTTCTTTCAACAATAATAACCATTACTTTGATAATGATATCTAGGGTGGTAGCAAGAAGAGTGTCCCGGGAGAAGGATCCGTTATTCAAAAAATTATATGAGTGATCTTCCACCAGTGTGATAGGCTGGTTATCTTATGTAGACAATGCTCCCAACTTTTGGTAGTGTAGAGAATCAGATTTGGCCCTATCAGACTTTGGAATATTCCTATTAATAATTACAGAGCTATTTGTGGAGACGATGTGTGATTTGAAGACCCGGTGTTCCTGGAATAAATTTTATATAAATAATAAATATTTTTATACTATATCCATGGAAGATATAGGTTTTATCCCAAACTGTAGCCGAGATCAGAAATCTGAGGTAACAGTTGCATGTAGATTATGTTGTTTACCCTAAGAGGGGTATAAGTTTTGTCGGCATAGGCATGCTGTGGAAAAGGTTCTCAAGGGTATTTTTGTATATAAATATATTTATATATTTTGATATCGGGACTTGTATAACTTCTTAATGGAGTCCTGGATTGAAATTATGAGACCTTGGTTGAGTTCAGAACTATATGTTTCCCCTATGGGAGATGTAATTTTTGTTGTCATCACATTTTTTGTCAGAGGCAAGTCAGGAGCTGGCCTGGTATTTAGAGAGAATTTAATAAAACATTCAATTCATTTCCCCCACCCCTTCTTATGCTTAAGTGTGCATACAGTAACCCTATCCCTCTCCCTCTCTAGAGAAAAACTAGCCAAATCTGCAAAATGGGGTGTCGTCAGACTCAAATCATGAAGACTGATGCTCCTGGATTATGCAACAGCAGCTTCGGAGCACAGATCTGGCGTAGATGCATAAGCATACCACCAAAAGGTATGCAGTTTGATTTCTAAATCATGAATTCTATTAATTCATCATTTTAAATCAATTTTTCATCATTTCTATGTAGATATGATCCCAAGGGTCTCAAAATAGGTTCTGGACAACGATTTGGACCATCATGGTGGTCACGGTAGTCCGTGGATGACCCGCTAGTGAAGTGGCGTGGTGGCGCCACATAGCATAGTAAATCTAGAAGAAAATGGTGGGGATGGATTTTTTTTACTAGTATATCATGTGGAAAAGAGCCACTAGCTTAGGCATGCTAGCCCGGAATGGTGCGGACCATCCAATTCAGGCTGGTCTGATCATTTCAAGCCCGGAGGTTCTTTAAACCCCCGTAACTCGCAAAACAAAATTCCAATTCTTGAGTTATTTGTGAATACATGACCCTCGTATCGAGATAGACACTTTGGGGATGGTTCGGGAAATTAAATACTTTGGTTTGTGGACTGGTTCCACAAAATGTTGAATTAATTATTGTATTTTATTATTATTCATTTTAGACCCATCATAACTTATTCCCAGAGGGCCAGATTTGTGCGATGTTAGTGGGGGTGAGAACCTAATGGTAAGGTAGACATTTCAAAATAAAATTTTTGTGATTAATTGGAATTCAAGGTGTGTTCCCCAAGAGTCCCATTCTGGGCATTTACAGTGAAATGTGCCTTTTTCACCGGGTGTCCATTTTGGATGAATGGGTAGTTGATCCAATGTTTTTTTCATGAGGATCTCAATGTCATGATTGTTTTGAAGCATTCCAAGATTGAGGTATGGGCCACACGTGTCCCTTCTGGGCTTACTATGGTGAATTGTTCCTCTTTCACTATTGATCCATTTCGATCAAGTAAATTTCCTATCATGTGTGTTTTTCTGCATAGAATGTGATGGTGGACACAATTTGGGCCTAAGAGATGTGGGGTGAGGCGATGTTGTAACTCGCTTGGGTTAGAGACATTTGGACCAAAAATGGTTGAGTAAACTCCCTTGGTTCATTCCTAAGAGGGTTTATGTGTCATTATAACACCAGTATAGTTTTGTAATCCCCTTGCCAGGAGGAGTTCAGATAGAGTTATGGAATCCCTTTGCTAAGGATGAGGAAGGATCCTCTATATTTTCTTCCCTAGACCGGGTTTTTGTTATCACTATGACCACTAATACACTGGGGGTGATCCTCTATCTAGTAGGATATCCCTATAGCATTTATGGAATCATCAGGAATGTGATCCCAGATATAGTGGATAGTAATTATTAGGGTTGTGGTATCATCGGTTATAAGATCCCCTAGTCAGCATGTGGTTTCGGTAGGGTTTGTGGTATTGTCAGTACGATCAACTACATCAAGAGTTATACAATTTGTAGTTTCTGGCATTATCATAACAACCTTTAACTGGGAAAAGATACTCTATTTCAGTGATGTGATCTCCATGATGTTATATTGGGTTGTGGTATCACCTAGTGTTTCATGGGTGTGATCCTCTCTCTGAGAGACTATGGGCTACTAGTTAGGCTTGTGGTATCCTGTAGAAGATCCTCCTATGAGTGATCCCCTATCTGACGAGTTATGGATGTTGGTTTTCCTGTGGGGTTCAAAGTATCCCAAAATGGATCTTCAAAGGGATCCCATATATGAGGATCAAGATCAATTGATTTTGTGTGTGGTAAGATTTGTGGCCATATCCAACGAGTGTGTTATCTTAGTTATGTATTCCATTGGAGCCTTGAGATGAACCTAATTTTGGAGATGAGTTTAGAACCTCTGGAGACATAGTGCCTAAGATGAGTATATCTAGTTTATTTTTGGGTTTCCCTTATGGTGTTTTTACATATTCACTTACACACCAGATGGTTTGAGATGACTCATCAAATTTAGATGACAATGGTCTTGAGATGTAGTTTCTCTCTCAATGGGTTTCCCTCTGGCTGGGATGAGCAAACTGTTTCCTTTGAACTTATCCTATTCTTTTCAGGGTTTTGGAAAGCCTACTGAGTCTCTTTATAATCACATATTCATAGGCTTTATATGAACATGTTTTATCTTCTGTAGCCCATAGGCCTTGCAATAAATTCCCAAGAGGACCAGGATCAGGAAGAGCTTAGTGAACTAGACTAACCGGGGTGTTTACTGGAGCATGGACGAGGATCATTCTAGTGGGTGTATTTAATAGTGATCCTCATATTCTGAGCAGTTCAGAAGATTTTTTTATTTTGTTGGGCCCAATATTTGACCTTTTGTTACATCTATTGTACTCTAGTTGTGGGAAAGATGTATGCATGTAGTTCATTTCAATTTTATATATTTCTCCACTATTTCATGGAGGTGTATGTGGGTGCGTGTGTATATGTACCTTAGATTAAGGCCTCACATGTTTGTGATAGCCAACTTGGTGCTTTTCAGCAACCCCTGTCCTATTGGAGACAGTATTGGGCAGTCTCGGCTCGAGCCCTATTGGGTCATTTTGTGATAGTTAGAGTGCTGAGATTATGGTAGGATGGGACATCTATAATGGTTCGGTAGGAACCTATGACAGATCGGTAGTGACAAGGGATATAGGTAGATTTAGAGTTATATAATGGGGTACTCTACCCCATATGAGTCTAGATGTTGGAGTTCTACTAGTCTTGGGAATTGATATAGTGGACATGGTACTTTGGGGTAAGAGAACCCATATGATAAGAGTGGTTTAGCTCAGGGGACTCATACTAAAAAATAGGTAAGAGGTTCAGGATACTTACATGAAGTTCATCTTGAACTTGTGGACAACAGGGATGAACAATCGATGGTTATAGGTATTATTCATATAGATTTTATGATTTATAGTTCCTTATTTGATACATGAGCCTCCCATTCATTTATATCTACTCAATTGGTGAATGGATTGAGACTAGTATTAGAGTTTTTTAACGGATTTATGATGATTGATACACCCATGGGAGTACGTTTGATAGTCATATGTTTATATAAGAGGTGTTCAATTGAGGTTGGGGAGTATCACTGTCTTTGGGATCTCTACATCATTAACATGTCAGGATTTGACTTTATTTTTGGTATGGACTATATTGTTGCATATTGGGCCTACATAGATTGTTACCATAGGAGAGTGAAATTTACTACATCTAAGGGTGACATTTATGTTTATTGGGGATAGTGGGAAATCAAGGTGGTTCATGTATGGCCAATTATTCAGCAACTGGGGGAGATCACTTCCCAGGTTGCAAGTCTTTTACAGGATGGTGGGGGTGTCAATCAAGATGTCTTTCCACCTATAGTGAATCAATTACAGGATGTGTTTCTTGAGTACTTATCAGGGCTTCCTCCTTAGAGGGATGGGGATTTTACTATTGATCTCATGCATGGAGATGAACTGGTGTCAATTCCACCTTATAGAATGGAACCTATAAAGATTCAAGTTCCTAAGAATCAATTGGAATAGTTGATGGATATGGTATTAATCCATCCAATTACGTTGCCTTGGAGTTCTCAAAATCATGATTGGTATTAAGAATGATGGAACCTTGAATTTACATGTTGATTAAAATAAGTTTAACTGAATGACAAGGCAGAAACAATGTCCTCTTCCACATATTGAAGACCCCTTTGACCAATTGAGAGAAGCTTATGTGTTCTCTATGTTCGATCTGAGCTCGGGGTATCATCAGTTAAGAGTTCGATCTTCGAATATACCATGCATAGTTTTCATACATTGGTGTGGACTATACAAGTTCATCTTGATATTGTTTTGTCTGATTAATTATCCAACTATGTTTATGACCTTAATTAATAGAATACCCCACCCTTATCTACATCATTTTGTGGTTGTGTTTATGGATGACCTCATGGTGTACTCAATGACTCATGAAAATCATAACCAATATCATGAAATACCTCTGAGTACACTGATAGAGAATCAACAATATTCCTATCTATCTAAGTTTCAATTCTGGATTGATCATTTATATGTCGTGGGTCACATCATATCATTACAAGGTCTTTCAATAGAACCATATAAGATGTGGGTAGTTGTTTTATGGGAGAAGTCCATGATTTTTTTTGATATAATTAGATTTTTAGGTTTGGTGATATATTATCAGAGGTTTATCCTCAACCTTTCCAACATAGAAGAACCACTTTAGGGATTTAACATAAAGTTATTTAGGTTTGAATGGTCTAGAATATGTGGTAATTCTTTCTAATAGTTGAAGAAGATTTTGAATACCTCTCTAATCTTCATTCTAGAAGAGCCGGGGACAGAGTATATTGGGTTTTGTGACACATCTGGGATAGGACTTAGAGCAGTGTTGATGCTATGAGATTGATTTTTTTCCTATGGGTCATGGATGTTTAGGGCACATGAATAAAATTACCCTACATAAGAACTCAATCTATCTACATTGTGTTATGTGGTAATGTGTTGGAGGAATTATTTATTGTGATAAAATGTTTCTGTTTATATTGATCAGAATAGTTTAAATTATATATTTTCTCAATGATATTTGAATATCTGAAAATAGATATGAGTTGATTATATGAAGTTATTTTATTTTGTGCTAGAATATACACAAGGGAAGGGAAACAGTGCTTCCAACAATTTGATCTGAAAAATCAGACTCAAGAATTTTAGTAGTCCAGTTCTGAGTTGAAGATTATGTCCTTGCTGAATAATATTTATTTCTAATTTTGGATGGCTAGGAGTAGATGGACCTTGTATCATTATAAGTGAATACTTGCTTTAGAGATAGATCTGGGAGTGGTAGTATCAAGATCCAAAATATTTCATATTTATGAAAATATTTGAAGTTTGGGAGTCACATTCCAGTAATACAATCAATGGGGGTGATATTATATATGTTTGGGGTTGTGGACCGACTGATGAAGGTAGAACATTTCTTTTATATGTGGGATATTTTCATAGTGGGTCAGTTTGGAGAATTGTATGTTCAAGATATAGTTTGTCTACATGGCGTGATATGAGGTATAGTTTCACATCATGACTCACTTTTCACTTCATTCTTCTAAAATGGCTTGCATAAAGAACCTCGTACACAAGTATTTCTAAGGACAACCTTCTACCCACAAACAGATGAACCCTCAGAGCATACAATATTGGTGTTAAAGGATATGTTATGAGCATGCATCTTAAACATTGGTGGGTCTCTGTGGAAGCACATAGTACCCATTGAGTTTTCCAATAATAATGGTTATCATAAGAACATTCAGATGGCACCATATGAGGATCTATATGGATGGACATAGAAATCACATATATTCCATATGGAAGTAGGCGAGTCGAAGTTATTGTGACCGAGTATTGGGAAAGAGATATTAGGGAATGTTCACTTGATTCAGAATTATATGGATAAAACTTAGAGTTTGAAGAATTCATATGATGATAGATGTTTATAAACCACTGAGTTTACAGTGGGTGATCGTGTGTTCTTTCAGGTTTCACCTATATAGGGTCACCATAGGATTTAGTGTCAAGGAAAGTTGGCATACTGTATTATCATAACATTTTAGGTTGTGGAGAGGATCATGCTAGTGGTGTTCTGATTGGATCCTCGATAGAGGTATAGTGATATGAATGATGTTTATCATGTGTCACATCTTTGTCAGTATCACCCCAACCCTTTGAATGTGATCGATATTTATGATGTTGAGCTTGAGATTGATGTGTCCTTTAATGATCATCTGATAAATGGTATGGATCATAGTGAGAAAGTGTTGCAAGGATAGACCGTGTTGATGGTGAGATTATTATGGAAATGTGGTCATATTCAAGAGGAATGTTGGGAGAGATAGGTAGATATGTGTGATCAATGTCCTGGTCGTCTTACATTGTAATCATAAAGAAACATGACAGTACGGCTCAAGGATGAGTTGTTATAAGGTGTGCATATTGTAAGATAATTATCTTTTCTATAGAAGCCTTGATATCATTTATAGGTACACTTTAACCCTTATTTTCATATATCATGAATGGGTATTAGTTTTGGGGTGGTTCAAGAGAAATTTCAGAATTTTTGAAGCAAAAGAGGTAGTACATGGTTTGCGCACGAATTGTCTGAACTATGCCCCTACCCACAGAAAACCTTGTAACCTTAGGCTTAGGGGGATTTCACAGTTTCCATATGGTTTTTAAAACTATGCACATTCATAGTAGAAACCATGTGACCCCTAAATGAGGTGCATAGTTAGAGCGCATGATTTGAAAAACCGGGTGCCCCTTCCCAAAAAACTATGTGAGTGGTTTTTATTCCCCCATATAATTGTTCCAAAATTATCAAGCCTCTCTTATTTCATCCTCATTCACCCCTATTTGAACTAATATGAGTTTCTATGATTTTAGAGGCTCCCATATGGGTTTGAGGGCCTTCCTAACTCTTTTCTTGGTTAATCAATGATCTGATTGAATGATTTTCACCTCATCAGGTATGTGGTCAATTCTCATGTGGTTTCCTCTCTCTTTCTCCTCTCATTCAAGATGAATAGGAATATTCAATTCCTCATTTGATATGGATTTGTTTCTAGGTTTTGATAGATCTTAATCAATTCATTTATGATATAGGTTTTGGTTTGAGATCTCATTTTTCAATGTGAAAGTGATTGTTCTATCCCAATTTTGGGATTTTTTGATAGTGAATGTCCATCAATAATCTTGAGGTAGGTGGTATAAATGTCAACTCCCATAGTCTTAGTGATACTTGTGTGTGAAAAAAATTTCAATTTAAATTTCCATGATTTGTAAATTGCAGCTGAAATTGAATCTATTAAATTATATTTCTATGTGACAATAGAATGGGATGAACTTCGGGTAATTAAAATTGGTTGAATTGTGATTATTGACTTGGTGGGTTATTGTTATTATGTAATTAATCTATTAATGAGTTTTTGAATTGATAGATAATGGGAAATAAATGGGTGGTTATATTAACAATGATTGGTAAATGGTTTATATGATTAAGTGTTGATAAATTGTTCATTGGTAAATTGTTCATATTATTCCATGTAATTAAAGTGAAGAACCATTATTAAATTGATTATTGAATAGGGTAACATGATAAGAATTCTTGATAATAAGTTCAATGATGCTCAACCTTGGTGCATATAAAAAACCATAGGTATCAATCCATTATAAACATAAAACATTCATAGAAACAATAATAATTGTATCATTGGATCATATCCCCGTTAAAGCATATGTAACAACAAATTACGTTTTCTGAGATGGAATTATTTTCTCAAAGATTGCCTGAAATAATTATTGAGGAAAATAGACTTTCCATTTTAAAAAATGATTTTGAAATTATAAATCATATTAAAAAAAATTCATTTAAAATAACCATTAAAACAAAAAAATTAAGATTTGAAATATATTTTAAACATATATTAAATCCTTTTTCCTTAAAAATACATAAAATATAATTTTAAAAACTTATAAATCATTATTAGAAAACATTGATTAGAAGGAACAAAAATTTCCAACTGAGATGAGAATATATTCAATTAAAACTTATAATATCTTGAAAATATGGATATTTATGATAAAAAATTTATAATGTTTGTATATAAAACATGTCAAATAATATATGTCTATAACATAACATGTCTCTCAAATGAGACAAATTGAGAAAATATTCCATTACATATTCGGTAAGCTTTGAAAAATAAATCCCATGAAAGAGAGAATATAAAATGGATATGTAAATTCACATAAATGTTATTATAATTATCATATATTACATTAATGGTAATTATATAGACCACACTAGATAAATGAGTGGTGAATAGTTCATAAGTATGGCAGAAATAAAAGTGATACTAGAAATCATCTTACCTTAATTACTAACATCTTTTATTTACGTTAAAACCTCATACGTGGTGAATTTAAGTATATTATACATATACTATTGATACATATTAATATATATAATAACATATATGATTTACTTACTACTTTATATTTCTCTCTAATTAACAATTGCATGTTAAATTCATGTTTTGGGTAATAACTGCTTTTTTTTGTACATGTTTGGACTTATTACTCTTAGTCCTCTTACATAGATCATGATTCAATCATATCTAGATTGATAAACATGATAAAAATAAAATATATATATATATATTAAATATATATATATATATATATAGTGATTCATAAAATTTACTTATATAAAATAAAATACACCGTTCAGGGAGACAGTAGGTCGTACATACGCATAAACACTGTTTTTATTTTATTGATGGGTTAAAAGGAAAAAAAGTACATTATATATTATAATTGAATAATAATTTTTTTTATATATCACATATGTTTACTAAAAAAATTATTAATAAATTCCATGTAAAGTGTGAAAGAATCCCCTCGCTTTGTAAGGCGGTAGTCCAATGCACACATGAACGACATTATCATTTTCCCAGAAAATTAAAAACATGAAGGTACATGTGATATAAAAATTGTAAAATAGTAATTAAATTATAAAAATAAAACATATCATATCAAAATATATAAATCAGTAATTATTCCCAACCATGAAAGTTGGTGGTTCACGCCCAAATTTACCCAAGAGAAGAATGGTAGAACGGTCCTTGTAGTGTAGCTTGGGTTGTCGATTCCAGAGAGACCTAAGAAGATACCTAAGATACACAACCTAAGGGATGGATTTTTGCCTATGAAGTGGCCAACTTGGATTTGTTTTTAAGTGTTTTGGGGGAATACTAATAAGCTTAGTTGAGTTCAATTATAATGAAATGGGTTGATCTTAGGGTTACGCTTTGAGTGGATTGAATGCATTTTATTTCCTTAGACAAATTTTTGGTTTTATTAATTCTTGATGAAACCATTCTTCAAAATAACACTACCTTCATAAATTTCTGGTTAGATACTAACTAAACTCGATTACTAGTCACCAACACACTTAGAGAACCATATTCATGATCTCTCCAAGGTATATGGTCAATTTAGTAATTGAAATTAGCTTTCTCAAACACAGTGAAGATGAAGAGCGAAAATAATTGAAGAATGGAAGTCTTGAATTATTTAACCAATTAACAACAATTGGTGCATTAAATAACATTCAATCCAGCCTTTGAATCTTCCTAAGATCAACCCATTAAAGGTTTAGCCCTCCATTGATGATATACTATCAATGGTGGTCGGAAGACGGCTTACAAGAATTGAATTGAAGAGATTAAAACCGCGGAAATAACGAGCACTCCTCCGTGTGTGTGAATGGAATTCACACCTATGTGTGAACTATATCACCAACACATAGAGTTATCACTGTGATTTTGTGATTTTAGGGATTTATGTTTAGAAATTGAAAGAAGAGAAGAGAAGGAATTGGATTAAGAACTTAGAAATACAAAAAGAAACTTACATGGGGAAAATGAAAGCATTACAACGAAAATTGAGCATAATAACATTACATGAAAGAAGGTATGAGTTCCACCTCACCACCACTGACTTAAATAGGCAAATTTGGATCCCTAGGATGATCTCCAATAGTCCAAGTCATCCCAATCAATGAGGGTAGGCATAGGTGGTGGAAAGTAGGTGGAGAGGAGACTACTCCACCCTTGACCCGAGATGACATCCAGCTTGCATCCACTTTACAGATCCGCTTCAAAGTACTTCTAGATGGAAGATTTGGAGTGGGACATAGAAGACAAAAATGAATCCCCGGATGTCTCCTAACAGCCTGTAAACTATCAGCCCAATTTACGTTGTGGTTCGGGAGATATGGAAGATCCATTGGGCTGACATTCTGGGCCGCAGATTCTGGCCAAGATTCTGATCTTCCATTTGGACAGCCTTGATCACCATCATGGAAACTGAATTAGCACTTTGTCCTGAATAATTATATGTTCCCCTGTATGTATTCTATCATCACAAGAAATTTGGGCTTCATTGGTCCAGTATTGTGGGACCCAAAGCATCAACAGTGGGTTGGTGTCCAATCTGCCTTCACCAGAATTGTCTCCTTTCATCACCAAATATCTTCATCATCCTTCATGAATCTTTCCTTGCTCCCTGAATGAGAAACATTTAAATTTTAAGTGAAGATAAATTTCCAAAAATATAATATTAAAACATGAATAATTACATTCAATAGAATCAGATGATTCATTGGGCCTAAATTGGTGTACATTAGGCATGAAGTGCACAATTGATGAGAGTGGATGTTTAAAATTAAAATGTACTAACTCAGGCCCATATGATCAAAAATGAACTTTTAATACCAATAAAATGTAATTATAAAATGTTTTTTATTGTATAATCAGTTGGTAAGGGATGAATAAATGACATCGGTTCATGTGGCAGTAGTCTTTCATACACCAGAATTGTGATTGCATATCACAACTAATCTGTGTGATTTTGTTGGCTACAACCTCAACATAACCACATATATTTATATTTAAGATTTTGATCTTATCATATAAGCATGAAATATAAATAATATAATGGGTTTAAATAAGAAATAAAACAAAAAATATTCATTGATGAACATTACCTCTTCTTCGGGCATCTCATTTTGACATGCACAAAAGGACTTCCTTGGTTGGATTTGTTCGAAAATTAAGGATTCTAAGATTAAGGGTGTGAATTTTGGTGTATATTTGGACTGATTTTTTTTAAACCAAATAACTTGTTATGTGTGAATAAAATAGACGAATATGTTCCCTTTTATAAGAGAGGGGAGGTTCTCAAATGATTAATTATTAATAAATTAAATATAAATATAAATGAATACAAATGGAAATGAATCAGAATATAATCTTGGATAGATTTCACTAACCGTCCCTCGGGGTCCGTGCTTTGACTACCCCAAGACCACCTTCCATAGGACAGAAGCTGGAGACTAGCACAGAAAGGCATATTCCCTAAAATGGGAGGGCATTGCTTTTAAACCTGTACAAACACACAGTCTGATAACACAACAAGAAGCAATTATGATGTAAAATGCTATATTAAAAGAGTGTTGAATGTAAAAAGGGCCATAATACAAGTCCAATTTTAAAAGTAAAAGTACAAATGAAAGTACTGTGCAACTAAAAGGAAAAAATGAAAATAGCTACGGAGTCTTCCTTTGGAGTTCCGACATGAAGGGTAGGTATAGATCTCCACCACTTCACCCCATGTCTGCTCATCTACTTTGTGTTACACAATGCTGAATGGTCCACCTCTGAGCACCGTCCATTCCTAGCTCCCTCAGCCTCGATCAATGCTGCACGTCGTCTGTACAAGACAAAACATGGTGTGGGCGAAGCCCGTGCAGGGTGAGTATAATCATACTCAGTAGGGACCTCGAGACCCCAAAGGTCTCCTAGAGTTCCACAAAGAAAAACCAAAGGGTAACACCGCAAAGGTAGATTACCACATAGGTAAAGTACCACAGAGCATAACCTCAAACAAAAGCACAAGGTAAAGACAACTCAAACTATAATTTTTTCAAGGGGTATAAAAAGTAACATCCGTAGTCCCAACATCGAACGCCTCAACTGCTGAATAAATACTCCATAATCGAGTTCTATGGATCTGTCTGGTCACTCTGAGCCACTTCCCACTAACCATGAACTGATGAGGTACTCCTACCCACTGCATAGTAAGGGTCTTCTTGGTCACAGAGAGTCATCACCACCACCACCCACCCCTCCAACGTGGTCTGCTAAGGTACTCCTCCCCATCGCCTACTGCAGCTGCTCCCCACTGTGGCCCACCAGGTCACACAGAACCACCCACCCCTATTGTGGTCTACTAAGTTACTCCTCTCTATCACATATAGCAGTCTTCAAGTAACTAAGAATCGAAAATTCAGAAGTCATCATGTCTCAGTCAGTCTTAGGGTTCCATATACAGTGCAGTTGGGAAAACCTCTCCCCAAGCCATCTGTCGTATCTCAACCAGAAAAAAGTCTCACAAATAAGTACCTCGTTAATCTAATAATTCCTATGGGTTCCAGTGAAATAGATAGTGTATTAGTCCAATGCACGGTTTGTGCTTTATTGGCATTACAGTGTCAAGGGCCTGATTGGATTCGAGTGTGATCCCACACGGACGAACTCCAAGATTCTCTAAAACACTAATGGAGTAAGGAAAAATTTCTTTCTGGATCCAATGTCGTAGACGGTTCCTCAAACGGTCATCTATTCATCAAGATAAGCCCCTTTAGTGTTTCTCGGCCCACTGGGGCCTGGGTCCAGTCCGACCTGGGTGGAATGACACAAACCGACCTGGTCTAGGCAGGGATGACATGGACTCGGCCCACTGTGCGATGTTGGGTACAACCCACATGAGGGAAGTCCCCCAATGGTGGCCCAACATGAATTGGGATTCCCCCAAAGGGGTGGCCTGGACTATGAGGGGCGGCGACCTGCTCAGGCGGTGGCCTAATACGGGGGAAACGACCAGCTGAGGTGGCAGCCTGCTCAGGCGGTGGCCCGACCAGTCAAGGGACCACTCGGTCTACATCCCAGTCATGGGGTAGCGACCCTCTAGGGAAACTATTCGGCTTGAGGGCGACGAACAGGATCAAGGGAGACGGCCTGACTCAAGGGAAGTGGCCCGCTCTGAGGGCATCGGCCCGCATAGAAGGCGGTGGCCCGCTCATAGGGCAGAGACCCGCACCAAGGGTGGCATCCCGCTCTAAGGGTGGCAGCCTGGCTTGGTCAAATGTTTGGGGGGTGTAACCCCCGGGTACCCTGATTGCCGAACAGCTTGAAGGCCATTCCATTGAGAGGCAGCGGCCTAGCGTGGGTTCCGCTCAGTCACTGCAGAACCCACGAGAGGTGGGTTAGGCATCTGCCATAACTTTTGTTCACCAACCACGTGGTGGTCGTTCCAAATTTCTTCCTGTAGCCAACCCTCAGGCTGGTCCCCTCCCCCATTCACTGTGGCTGACGTGCTGCGGACTTCCTCATTCGGTATGCGTTGACGTGCTCACAGTCTTCCAAGGTGACGTAAGGATATCAAGATAGCTAAGGTTTTGGAACAGGTATGTTAGTCTCGCACCCACCACGTAAACTCTTAAAAACATGGGGGTTAAATATTTAATAAAAATTGAAATAAATAACATGATTAACCCCACATGATTCCCCGAAATAAACTCCTGCAAAGATGAATGAATCATGGGTCAAACCATTAGTAGGTTTATCCGTTTTATTCGTAAAATTTCAAGAACACGGAATAGGGAATCAAAAATGCACAAAATGAAAATAACCACCTACCTTGAAACCCCTTTGAAGAGTGTCATCACTTGAAGGTGGGTCAGAATTTTTCATCTTCGCAACTGGTTCCCAATGATGCAACTCGTATGTCGCCTTCATGTTTATGGTTCATTATCGCTCGTCCCCTCCCATTGGGTCAGCTCAGTCTTCTAAGGGTCTGACGTCATAGTGCTACTTCATCACGTTGTTACCTGGCGATGTTGTGCTAGTACCTCTGCCAAAGATCTCTATATATTTAGGAGAGGGGGAGGGTAAGTAACGATATTGGAATTTAATAGTGTGTCATTAAATAGGAAGCTTCCTAATTTCCCCCAATGTTGTTGTTACTTTAATTTTAGGGTCAATCCATTTATTCGCTCAACACGTCACTAGTCCAACTTTACCATTTGTTCATCGGAGGAATATAATAAAAATAATATAATTATTTTATTTTATTTATTCTATTAAAAACATCCTAAAACAAAAAATTTCTCTGGACCTACTACGGTCAAAGTGGATCCTCATTTAAGTGAATCTAGACACTTTGGATTCAACGGTGCCCTTGGATTTTTGATCCGAGCAACGGTTTAAATGTTAGAAAACACCGCTCGCGTGTTTACTGAACATACCCAAAAAACTGTTCAGTAAATTATTAATAGTCACCCTTGACCTGCACCAGTAGAGGTTAGGCTCTGCCTAAATGAAACACGCCCCAATGAACCCAATAGTTTTCTAAGATTTTTAATCCGAGTTACCATTTAGAAGGTATGGATTTTACAATAATATAATTTTCACTTAATTATATTATTTATGGATAAAATATAACATTCACTAGTGGATCGTGTCTTCCAATGTTAGTGTCTTCCAATGTTAGTATCTTCCTAAAGAGAGTATACCCTCTCGAGTTCAGTGTTTGTCTCAGATTTTTAATCCGAGTAACCGTTTTTGAGTTATAAGCATTTCAAAAATAAAATAATTCCATTTAATTATATTATTTACAGTTATGTAATTTTTGGGTTTTCTCACAGGAGGCCCACACTGACTAAACTTATGTTGCACCTAGGGTAAACCAACCATCCTGAGCACAATGGTGCCCTCAGATTTCTGATCCAAGAAACCGTTTATGATTTATTCCCCTTTTTTATTAAAACATATTACGAATGCTATTTATAGTTTAACAAAACTTCGACGGATCATTACGGCACTCCAAGCCTCGGAATCACACACCATCAGATTTTGAGCTCTCAAAATAATCCTATATAATTATAAAAAATTATACAAGAATTATGGTAAATTAAATTCTCCCCAAATTAGGTATTTTCTTCACTAAAAGCCAAAATACAGACTAAGGAAACAAATGGGGGTACTGAGTTTGAATCTAAGCCTCCCACTCCCATGTACTCTTTTGGAGGTTCCCATTCTGTCATTGAAATTGCATCAGATGTATCAATATCCCACTAAGGAATCACTCATGTTGATCTTCAATCTCTACTGAAACAACCGTAAATTTCGCCTCATCGTCAAAGTCTAACTCGCCATGGTCGATGATGTGAGTTGGGTACTTCACATATCTCCTCAACTGGGATATGTGGAAGAGGTTGTGAACCCTCTCCAACTATGGTGGAAGTTACAAGTGGTATTACACCTCACATATCCTTTTAATTATCAAAAATGGCATGATAAACCTTAGTGATAACTTTTCACCGCGACCAAATCTCCTTAGGAAGAAAAGGTCTCCCTCCTCGATCTCCAAGGATCTATGTCTATGGAACGTCGGTCAGGCCAACTCTATGTAGTCTTCACTTACTTGCAAGTGAGGAATCTTGATACAAACTATGCCACTACTTCCTTCATCCCCAGCCACCAGTACTGACGTCGTAGGTCCTGAAATATATTTGTAACTCCAAGATGTACCATTAAAGTAGATGTATGGATATACCTCAACACTTCCTCCCAAAGCATCCCTAGTAACATGGTATGTCATCTTAAGAGGATGGCATGCAGCCCACCTTCATAAAATCCATCAGGTGCGTACCCTAATGATATTCGAGCATGTTGAGCCTCGCAGACAGTGTCCCCAAGCTGGAACTCCCCGAGTCACTGAAGGAGAAGTGGTGTGACTGTCACATACTATAGGTATGCTACTCCAACTCTATCCACAAAGGATATCTTCAATGCGGCTAGATTCCCCGTCACCTCACTCATCAACTACAGACCAGATCATTTACTGAGTGAATTTTCTACAACATTCCCCTTCCCAAGAGTATAGACTATATCAAAGTCATAATCATGGAGAAACACTATCCATCGTCGTGATCTCATGTTTAGGTCCTTATGAGAAAAAATATAACTGAGACTCTTGTGGTTTGAGTAAACTATAAAACATTTTCCCATTATTTAATGTCTCTACATATTCAAGGCAAATACAACTATTTATAACTCCATGTCATGGGTAGAATAGTTCTTCTCATGCTGCCTCAGCTATCGTAAACCATAAGATATCACTACTCTCTCTGGAATTAGGACACATCCATGACCAGGCCCTGATGTGTCGCTATAGACTACATACCCAACACCCTCTTATGGTAGCCTAAAGAAGGGGGAACTCGTCTGTCTCTACCTCAGATCCTGGAAATTTTATTGTCATCTCTCCATCCACACAAAATGTTTCCCCATCTTTGTTAAAGATAAAAAGGGTGCTGCAGATCTACAAAATTCAAGCATGAATATCAGGTGGTATCCAACCAACCCTAGGAAACTCCATAAGTCCATCATGCTCCTGGGTGGATCCCAAGATAGAATAACCTCTATCTTATCTAGATCCTCTAAAACACCAACATCTGAGATAACGTGTCCCAAAAAGTGGACCTCTCATATCTAGAACTGGCACTTCGAGAGTTTACCATAAGGCTGGTTCTCTCGGAGTGTATCCAAAACCATCTATATATGATATCCATGCTCCTCCTCCATAATCTAGTATATCAAGATGTCATTTATGAATACCTCCATGAAACGATTGACGTATGGCTAGAAGTTATTTTCCATGAGTCCCATGAACATTGTTTGGGCGTTGGTCATGGTGAAAGGAATAACCAAGAACTCATAATTTCCATACCGATATCTGAAGTCCATCTTCTGCACATCCTCATCTCATATACTGAGATAATGATAGTCTTATCGGAGTTATATCATCGAAAACCAGTGAGATCCCCTCAGCTGATAGAAAACATCATCAATCCTCAGGAGTGGATACTTGTTCTTAACAGTCACCTGGTTCAAGAACTGATAGTCCACACAGAGTCCAAAACTCCCATTTTCCTTCTGGGCGAACAAAATTAGGGTTGTATATTGAGAAACAAAGGGTCTTATGAACCCCTTTCTCAGTAAGTCCCACAAATGTACATGTAACTCACGATGCTTCGCGGGATCCATCTGATATTTTATTGTAGATATTAGTGCCATCTTGGAGTGCATGTAGATGTAAAAGTCTACCTTTCTATGTGGAGGATGTCTTGGAACGTCATTTGGAAAGACATCAGAATACAAGTCCACAAATACAGGATAGATTAGACTCTCAACATCAACAACTCAGAACGTAAGGCTTTCCATATAATGAGTATTCGTTTGCACCCACCTCTATGTAATACCATCCAATGCTGCAAAGGTTTCCTTCTCACCAGTGAAGGAAAACCCGGTCTCATCCCTGCGGACACACCACACATTGTGCATAATACAGTCAGTCTGAGAAAGGAATATGGATGACCAGTCCATACCCAAGATGACGTCATAATGTCTTTATGACACTAATAGAAGATCCCATCCAAAGATCTTGCCTCCTAGAGTATGATCACACTTTCGGCACAAGTGCGTAATCATCTAATCTACTCCCGTAGGTGTCTCTAGCTGTAAGGATTGATCCAACTGCTCCATTGGAATCTTGGAGCTCTGAACGAGGACTGTGGAAATAAAAGAGTGACTGAAACCTGTGTCTATAAGTATATTAACTATGGTGGACTATACATAGATCATAAATCTAATAATCTCAAAAGCACTGTGGTCATAAGACTTATGTGTCTAGAGCTAAGATCATCCTTGTTCTCATGCTCCCTGTGGTTGGGGTAGACCACATGGCGGTGGTGGTGGTAGAATCTAGAAAATTCACCCACCGCCATCAACAATTAATGCTCCTATGCCACATCTGCCACCCTGTGGACCTCCTCTCTCAAACCTATACCTCTACCTCAGTGGTCCCTTGACCATCATTTGGACATCAGTATGACGTGTCAGGTAGTCATGAGTCATATGACCCTACCCACCACACGTGTAACATTTCATGCCCCTTGCCTATCTCCCTCATCCTTGTGAGCCTCGCACCTCTGACGTTGTGTCCCGGGGTAATCCACCAGAAGTTCAAGTCAACAAATAACTCTGTGTCATTTTCCTACTTCCTCCTATAGATAACTCAGCAACCCATCATCTGGTGGTGGCTCTCACTGTAAGTGCTAGCTCAGCAAGGAGTCTCTCCACCAAAGGTGCTTACTCAAGCACCCCATCCAGTGTCAGAATGAAAAGGGATACCATGGATGATCAGATCAACTGTCGGAGACCCTGATAAAAGGTCTGGTCCCTAATAAAAGGGTCTCATACCATGTCGGTGGATTAGCTGGAGAGATCTGTTAACCTCACCGAGTAGAGGGCCACTGTCATCCCACCCTACTGTAAGTGTAGAAAATCATGTATTCTCACAGAGCGTACGGTCACTTAGATGAACTCTTCCCTAAAACAGCGCTCGAATTATACCCTGATGGGGGTCGCCTCATTGTGTATATGAAGCATCAGGCTCCACCATCTCCCTAATACTTCCTGAAAGATGTTGGCTGCAGTATCACTTTAAAATCAGTTTGTTTCCCAACTAATTGAAAAACGTTTTCCAAAGCCTCCAGCTAGTCCTCCCCACCTGCTAGTCCATCTCACCACGGAACCTCATAGGCCTATACCGCTAGAACTCGTGAAAAGCGCTCAGTCAGCATGTATCATCTACTAGTTGAGGTGGTGAAAATGGTTGTCTAATGAGAAGTGGTGATGTTGTCACACCACCCAAAAGTGCCAAAGTTGTAAAGGGGCCCTACACTGAGGCCTCATCAGTTGGTGGGATATCATTACGTACTCTCTGAGGGAACCTAGGTGGTTGTCTTCGTGGTGGCATCCTGAAGAGAAATAGGTGTACCATGGTTAAAAGTTATACCTTGTGGGATGACTCAAGATAACACAAGAAAGACTTTTCAAAACACATTCAATTAGTATTTTCGTTTGTTTAGTCAAAAATCAGAATTTAGGGTCCTGGTGTATGGATACATCGGTCGCCGCACCAACGTTGGACTCCCTAAACTAAAAACCACACTCCATACACTTAACACTATTTCTATATATAAAATATCAGAGTGCTAGTTCTTTAGTATAACCAAACTACTCTAATACCACTTGATCAGGACCTGTCCCTCTGGGCTCGTGCTGTGACTAACCCAAGCCCCCCTTCCATAGGCCAGGGGTTGGAGACTATCACCAAAAAGAATATTCCCTAAAATGGGATGGCATTTCCATTAAACATATATGAATACATGGTCTAAGAACAAAACAAGAAACAACTGTGAAGTAAACTGCTGTAGTAAAAGAGTGTTGAATATAAAAGGGGCCAGAATACCAGCCCAACTGTAAAAGTACAAGTATGAAGGAATTTATAGTACAAATTAGAGGAAAAAAGTAAAATAGCTACTGGGTCATCCACCAAAGTTACTACCTGAAGGGTAGGAACAGATTCTCTCCCCTTCACTCCAAGTCCGCTCATCTCATCTGGGTCATGTAAAGCCGAACAATCCACTTCCAAGCACGGCCTAGTACTGGCTCCCTCAGCCTCAATCTATGATGCACATAATCTCCACAAGAAACAACAAGGTGTAGGCAAAGCCCATGCAGGGGTGAGTATAATGATACTCAATAGGGACCTCGATACACCGAAGGTCTCCTAGAGTTCCTCAAAGAAAAACCAGAGGGTAACATCACGATGTTAGATTACCACACAGGTAATGTACCACATAGAATAACCTCAAACAAAAGAACATGGTAAATATAGCTCACACGAGGATTTATTCTAGGGGTAGTAACAACTAACATCCTCAGTCACAAATTCAAACACCTCGGCTACTTGATAACTCTTCCTCTATTGAGTACAATGGGTCTGTCGGGTCACTATGAGTCGCTTCCCGCTAAACATGAAGTACTGAGGTACTCCTCCCCATGGCGTTTTTTTTGGTATTCTGGGTCACACAGATCCCCCCCCACATGCGGTATGCTAAGGTAATCCTCCCTACGATATATTGGGGGTCTGTCAGGTCACATAGAGCCCCCCCCCCCCACGGTATGCTAATGTACTCCTCCCCATCGCAAACCCAGACTGCTCCCAACCGTGGCCCGCCAGGTCACACAGAAGCAGCCACCCCCAACCTGGTCTGCTAAGGTACTCCTCCCCATTGCGTCTCGTGATCTTCGAGTCACTCCGAGTTGAAAAGTCAGTAGTTGTCAGGTCTCAGTCAGTCACAGGGTTTCGTAGGTAGTGTACTTGGGAGAACCACTCCCAAAACCATCAGTCATATCTCAACCATCACGAAGTCTCACAAAGAAGTTACCCATTGATCTTCTAATTCATAAGTTTTCCAACGCAAAAGATGGTGTGTTAGTCAGACGCCTGGTCTGTGCGTTTTTGGCATTTCAGTGCCAAGGGCCTGGATGGATTCGAGTGTGATCTATCCTGGGCGAACACTAATCTTTTATGAAACTCTAATGGAGTAAGGAAACAAGGGATTTCTTGCTCCAAAACTATAGATGGTTCGTCAAACGGGCGTCTGGTCCTCAATATTTTCCCCTTAGTCTGTTTATGGGCCGGGTGGGGCATGGGTCTGGTCCTACTTGGTCAGACCGACCCAGCCAAACCCGGTATATGTGAGGTCGAGGAGAACGCGGCCCACTGGGCTGACGTCCGGTCTATCCTGCAAGGGGGGTGGCACAACCCAAATAGGTAGGACCACAAAGGGGTGTCCCGAAATGAATAGGGTGGACCGACACAAATAGGGCAGCCTGCAAAGGGGCGGATTAGCCCATGAGGGGCGGTGGCCTGAGAGGGCGGCGACCCAGTTTTGGGGTAGTGGCCCACTGGGCCGGCGTCCCAGTTTGGGGGCGGCAACCTTCTAAAGTGGAAGCCTTATCAGGGGGGTGGTGCCTGCTTAGAGGGAATCGGCATGGCTCCAACGGCAATGGCCCTTCTCAAGGGAGGCAGCTTGGCTCGAGGGCGGTGGCCCGACTCATGGGAGGAAGCATGCCTAAAGAGCGGAAGGCCGCCTGCTCTAAGGCAATGACCCACTCTGAGGGCAGTGGCACAACTTGGTTTAACACAGGGGGGTGTAACCCCCCGGTATCCCGATTTCCCGAATGGCCTGAAGGCTGTTCGGTTGACGAGGCGGTGGTCGCGCGGCAGTCGCGATGCCTTCCTTACCAGGACCGACTATTGTGTCATCCACCTCCTCCATTCATCGCGGCTGATGATCTGTGGCCTTCCTCTTGCAGCATGCATCGACTTGCTCACGTTCTTCCAAGTTGGGGAAATGATAGAAAGATATTGGAGGGTTTGGTCCGGGTTCGTTAGGCCCACACCCTACGTGTTAGATCGTAAACATGAGTGTGGTTAAAGTTTTAATAAAATTTTAAATAAAGAAAAATATTAACCCCACAAGATTCCCTGTAATAACCTCCCACAATGAAGAATCAATCGTGAGTCAACCCATTAGTCGGTTGACCCACATTCATCATATAATTTCATGAAAAGTGAATAGGGAAACAAAAACACACAAACGCAAATAACCCCTACCTTTAAAACCCATTGAAGAGCCTCCGAGCATGAAGGTTGGTCGGCGTCCTTCATCCCTGCAACTGGTTACCAATGATGCCACTCGTACATAACCTTCTGGTTTGTAGTTTAGTGCCTCCCATCACCTCCTGCTGGGTTGGCACCATCTTCTAAGGGTCATACATCGTGGTGCTCCTTCAGCACTTCATTTCTTGGTGAAGCTGTACTGATACCTCCTCTGATGCTCCATAAATAAAGGATATGGGGAGGGTAAGTAACGATGTTGAATTTAATTGTGTATCATTAATTAGGAAGCTTCCTAATTTTCACCAATTTTTATGTGACTTAGATTGGAGGGCTAGGAAATTTATTGTCTTGACAAGTCACTAGTCCCACCTTACAGCTTGATCATTGGAGGAATAGAATAAAAATAAAATAATAAAGTTATTTTATTAAAAAGTTCCAAAAAAAACTTTTTATCTGGACCTACTATAGTCTATGTGAAGTCTCCCATAAGTGAGTCTTGGTGCTGTGGATTCAGAAATGCCGTCGGATTTTTAATTTATGCAACGATTAAATGGTTATAAAACACAGCTCTCGCATTTAATGAACGTTCCCGAAAAATAGTTTAGTAAATTATTTACAGTCACCCTCGAGCTACGCCAGTCTAGGTTATGATCTACCAAAGTGAAACAATTCCCAACTAACCTAACATAACTCTTGGATTTCCTATTCGAGTTACCATTTTGATGTTGGGGATTTTTTAATAAAATAATTATCAATTAATTATTTTATTTTCGACCAAAAAACAAACTTTCACTGGTGGCCCCTGCCTTCCATTGTTAGTGTCTTCCTAATGATACCAAACTCTCACGAGTTTAGTTGTGGTCTCTGATTTTTAATCTGAGTTACCATTAGCGAGTTATAATAATTTGAAAAATAAAATAATTTTATATAATAATTTTATTTACGGTTAGAACATTTTTGTGTTTTCTCACTGGTGGCCCGTGCTGACTAAACATAAGTCGTGCCCAGGGTAAACCTGACATCCTGAGCATGATGGTGCCCTCGGATTTCTGATCCAGGCCACTGTTTAAGAGTTATTCCTCTTTTTCAGTAAAAAATTTTATGCACTCTATTTAATGTTTAACAAAACTTAGAAATATCATTCCAATAAATCTCAGCCTCGGAATCATGCTCCGTCAGATTTAGCGGTCTCGAAATAATCCCATATATTTAAAAAATACTGGAATTATGGGTCATAACATTCTCCCCACCTTATGGATTTTTTTCTATGAAAGCTGAAATAAAGACTAAGGAAAAAATGGGTTTATTGAGCACGAATTTGAGCCTCCCGCTCCCATGTGTTCTCTTGGAGGTTCCCATGTTACCAGTGAGCATGCACTATAGGTATCAATCTACCATGAAGGACTCGCTCATTTCAATCCTAAATCTCTAATGGAACCTCCGTAAACATCACCCCATCGTCTATGTTTAGCTCACCAAGGTCAATGACGTGAGATGGGTCATGCACGTATCTCGTTAGCAGGGATACGTGGAAGATTCTGTGCACCCTATCCAACTGCAGTCAAAGTTCCAAGTGGTATTCCACCTTTCCTATCCTCTGAAGTATTAGAAATAGCCCGATAAACCGTGGTGATAACTTACTGCCTCGACCAAATCTATGTAGGAAGACCTGGTCTCCCTCATCAAATTCCAAGGGTCTTTGTCTCTTGAATGTCGGTCGGGCCAACTCAGTGCATTCTTTACATGCTGATAAGTGGGGCATCGTGATACAATCTATGCCACTGCTTCCATCATCCCTGGCCACCAGTACTGACACTGGAGGTCCTGATACATCTTCATCACTCCAGGATATACCGTTAAAGGGGATGTATGGATCTCTATCTACACCTCCTCCCAATGAATTCCTGGCACCATGTTGGTTCCTCTAAAGAGGACGACGTGCTCCCCACCTTCATAAAATCCATCAGGTTCATACCCTGAGGATATCTGAGCATGTTGAGCCTCGCAATCAGTGTCCCCAAGCTGTGCCTCCCTGACTCTCTGTAGGAGTGGGGTTTGTGACTTTCATAGACTAGAGGTATGTTTCTCTATCTCTATCCACGAAGGATATCCTCAATATGGCTTGTAACACCCCAAGATTTCATAGTATGTTATTTCTTCAAAGTAATTCAATAACTTGCACTACACGCAACACTGAACTCAAGCACACCACGACTTACCAAACTAGCCGTTCAAAAGCGGTTATGAATAGTATTAACTGAATTTTGAACTTTATATAATCCTTATAATATTAGAATCCATATTATGACTTTCTTAGACATAATGTAAGAACAAATTCATTTTTTTAGATAAAAGAAGTATTTTTCAAAAAATGCAATTTCACTGCCTTTTAATGGTGAACCCTTTTCAAATCTAATATTTGATACTTTTATATATTCAATTTTCCAAAATAAACTTCTTCTTTAGAATTTGAAATTAAAAATTTAGTTTCAATAATTTTTTGGGAGTTTTTTTGACAACTTTCATATTTAGGTGAATAGTGAAAAACACTATATTTTAACTGAAAACAACTTTTTTGATCAAAATAATATATAGTGTTAAATTATAAATTTTAATGGTTTGGAAGTATAATTAGATTATATTTTAACTATTTAATCCAATGATGGTAATTTTATGTAATTCTACTTTGACATTGGATATAAACAGGTGTCAATCTTTGGATAGTTATTATTTCTTAAAAATTCGCTTTTTGGTTTTGACAATGGGAATTAATTTTAAATTAATTAATGAAACTTATATGTTTTTAATTGGAAAAATAGAATATATTTTTGAATTTGGAATATCAAAATTATCTTAGGGTGAATTTTTGAAATTTTTTTGAAAACCTTCAATTTTTGTTGAATAGTGAAAAAAACTGAGTTATTATTTAAAACAGAATTTTTATTTAAATAAATATTTATTCTATTTAATTTTTTTAAATAGATAAATAATACCTAAATATGTTCAATTTAATTAATTGGATTCATTTTATAATAATTTTAGATATATATAAATTTTCTTGAACTTTTTACCGCCTTTTACCAACCTCCAATAAGCATTTGCAAATTTACATAATACTTAATTTTACCGCTTCTGTGAGTTGAGTTTCAAAACTCCAACAGACATGGTTAATATAAAAGAGTAAAATTTGGTTCAATAAGATAAAAATAATATTTTTTGAAGAGTAACTTTTAACTTTTATTTACCATTGTTAAAAGTAAATGGGGTAATTAATGGTAAAAAAGATATTATTATTACTCTAACGCATGTCCTAATTTTATGAAATAAGTGTAATTCGAAGTAAACCAACCTTAGGAATAAAATATGGTCCTTTAGATCCACATGGATTTGATTAGGAAATTTATTATTATTTAATTCAGAGAAGTGTTAAAAGTGTTTAATTCAAAGTTTAATAACTAAATCATTTTTAATATATGGTTACACATAAGATAAATTCGACTATAAATATTCATTAGAAATATGAAAATATTTCCTACATAACTGTATTTTATTTATAATTTGTAGATATTAAATAATTAAATTAATTTATGACACAACGATGATGTGGTAATTACATAATTAATAAAATATTAAAATAATTGATATTATAAATATCCAAATAAATGTAATTTGAGACTTTCTATGAATTCCAAAAATTATCTAGGTTAATATGACATATTATGGTTGGTTAGATGAATTTTTTTCAAAGTAATAATGCTGTTATGAATTTAGGGAAAACAAAACACCAAATAGTGTCAAAATTGACATAAAAGTGTTTTTAAAACAAATATTATATTATTAATTGATATTCTATTTCTAAAAATCTAAGGTTTGTCCAAAATACTTATATAATTATAGGTGTATCATTAATGAACCACTTTGGGTTATCTTGGAAGTTTATAGTAAGTTTATTAACCATATAATATAAAAATACAAAGAGACATGGTAAATGTCAAACTATTTAACTAGGAGTTAAATCAAAAAGATAAAATTAATAAAGTAACCCAAACGTGTCTATAACCTATTGGTTGAGTGGTTTTTGACCCATACCCACCTTAGACTTTAAATAATTCACTTTTGAGGCATTAGAAACTGAAAATGATTTTATTATAAAATAAAATTTCTAGCTTTTCCTAAGGTGCCCCTCACCCTCTAAAAAAAGGGCAAACCCCCTTCTCTCTTATTCACACCATCAAAGCCATTTGGCTCGACCTAAACCTTCTCAATGCTCTCACCTCCAAGAGTATGCTAAAACTGTCATCCCTAGTGTGTAATCATCAAACCTACTCTTGTAGGTGTCTCTAGTCATAAGAATCGTGCCAACGGCTCTACCAGAATCTCTGAGCTCTGAACGAGGGTCGTGGCTATAACACCCCAAGCTTCCATGGTACGTTTCCCTTTGAATAATTCAGTGTCTTGCATTGTACGCAACTTCGAGATTCTAACACACCACAACCAATCAAACTAGCCGTTATGAATAGTAATACCTAATTTTTTAAATTTAATAAATTCTATCTCTCAAAATGAAATTAAATTTTGGATTCAGAATATCGAAATTAGCCTAGGGTGAGATTTTGGTACTTTTCAGATAACTTTCATATTTTGATGAATAGTGAAAATTACAAAATTTTAATTAAAAACAACTTTTTTAATTGAAATAATTTATATTGATAAATTATGAATATGAGTGGTTTTAAAGTATATTTAGAATATATTTTTACCATTTAATTCAATATTTTTCATTGGACATAATTTCACAATTAAACCAGACATAAACAAGTGCCAATCTTTTGATAGTTATTATCTCTTAAAACCACGCTTTTTGTTTTAACAACGGGAATTAATTTTAAATTAATTTCTGCCACTTATGTGTTTTGAATTTGGAAAAATGGATTCCATATTTGGAATCAGGATGTTTAAATTCTGTAAATAGATAACTTTTATTTTTAGACATTTTGAATAATTATTTCGGTAAATATTTTATTTACCATGGTTAAAGGGTAAATCCGATAAATAAGGGTTAAAAAATAATATTATAATAATACTAAATTACCCTAAAACGTGTCTTCACCATATTTTTTGATACATGGCCGACCATGGGCATATTTGGGTGGATTTTGGGACCCCATGGATCCACTTTTAAGAGATAGGGACACTTTATTTTAATTATGTTAAAATGAATACAAAAATGACACAAGCATATATCTTTTAGAAAAACAATTTTTACATAGGGTTATATATTTTGTATTTTAGACTATAAATATTGATTAGAAATCTAAAAAAATTTCCTACATAATTATATTTTATTTATAATTCTTAGACATTAAATAATTTAATTTATATATGACACAATGGTGATGTAGTAATTACCATAATAGTGAAAAATTAAAATAATTGATATTATAAATACCCAAATAAATATAATTTATACTTTTTATGCATTACACTAATTTTCTAGGTTAATATGACATGTTAGGATTGATTTAATTAACTTTTTTCTAAGTAATAATTCTGTTATGATTTTTAAAAAAATCAATTATTGAATAGTGTAAAAATTGACATAAAAGAGTTTTTAAAACAAATATTATATTATTAATTGATATTAAATTCCTAAAAATCTACGGTTTGGCTAAGAGACTTATATAATGATAGTTGTATCCTTAATAGACCACATGGGGGTCTCTTGGATGTATATACTATGTTTCTTAACCATATAATATAAAAATACAAAGAGACATTGTAAAAGTGAAACTAATGAACTAAGAGTTAATACAAAACGATAAGGTTAATATAGTGACCCAAAACTGTCTAAATTCTATTGGTTGAGTGGTTTTAGACCCATACCCGCCTTAAACTATAAATAATACACTTTGGAGACATTATAAATAGAATATGAATTTATTATAAAATAATATTTCTAGATTTTCCAAAGGTTCCCCTCACCCCTCAAATAAAAGGGAACTCACCCGTATCATTACTTCACACCTTCAAAGCCTTTTGGTTCGACCAGAACCTTCCCAAATACTCTCTAAACTTCCCTAAATAAAATATAGAGGCCTTATTTTGATCATAAATCCAACCTAAGGAGCCCTTTTGATCAAATCAAAAGGAAGAACCTGAAGAAGAGGTAATGATTTCACCACCCTTTTTCAAGTTCCTTTCTTCTTCCACTTCTTCATTATTTGATATTTCTATTCTAAAATAATGAATCAATTATCTCCTATATACTATAATATTATTATAAATATGGTACAAACATATTCAGTATTCTATCCAACCTTTGAATAACATGTCACCATACGTGCGTACGTACGGCTTACCGTCTCCACGTCGTGGTGTAATTGTTATTCAATAAATTATTATTTGGATGGGTATAGTAAAGATGTTTAATTCATGTAAATAATAAATATAACATCATAATTATTCTGTATATATGATATAAAATCAAATTATATATTATTTTAATATACAAATAATGATATTATCGCTCGTGCGTACGTACGGACTACTGTCTCCACGAACGCGATGAGATTCATTCTCTATCATATCAATTCAAGTATAATTATCATTTGATTATTTAAAAATAATGTTTAAGGACTTGATATAATTCTGGATATGAATAATATACAACCTATCCATGACAACCACAGCTTACATAACAAAACATATAAAAGAAAACGAGTAAGTTAACACCCGAACTGACGATACTTCTAAGATATTATTAACAAAGAAATTTTAAAAGATCATATATGATATAATATTAATTTATATTATTATTTAATAATTTAATAACAATTACTTCTCCATTATACAGGAGGTTAACCTACCGTCGACCAAGGAAAAATTACAAAGTATGGGGTTTCTTAACTCACTCTTAATTTCGTGAGAATTCCATTGTTCACCACTTAATTATTGCATGTGGTGTATGTGTACTGCCCATGATTGTATTCAATGTGTAATATAATTTAATTTATGGTTATTTACATCATCATGTTATAATCCTTATTTCATGGGTGTATGTTTCGTAAGTTACCAAATCAATAAGGGAATTTGAAATTTCATTTTCCACTCATTTGGCTTTACGTATATTTCATTGATTATATTACCCCAAGATTATGTGTGGAATCAATATTAATTTGATTATGTAATAATTTCCACTCCCCTTCCTGTGGATATACTTTTGATACACATAATCACTCCATTGATAATTTCTCAAGTCATTGATATGAATTTGATAAGAGTAATTTTAACTCATTCTCCATTTGTTGAGTTAAACATCCCATTCGTTGGTGTTGTTTTTACAAGAATATGTGTGAATGTCCATTGATTGTTTTAAACTGAATATCCAATCATATTTAGTGTATTTATATTTGTCACACATAATTATGTCGTTTATTTATCCTGAACCTAAGGATACGGCCTTTATGAGAGATTTCATCTCAATTTATATTCTATTGAGACTTCTTTGTTGTCATACACCAAATCACTTTTATGTGGTGTATATAATGTACTTTGACATAGTATATCATGAATTCCTTTATTCTCATGATATTATAATTTTTTGATTACCTCAATTATTTGTATTCAAGTGTCTCTCTTTTGGTTAGAAACACTAACTAAAATACCATTTTTAAATGTTTTAAAGACTTATTCTTCTAAATATTGCTCATTAATGTCCATGTTTTAAAAAAAATGGTTGTAAAGATTTATTAATATGAAAATTAAAGTTTTATAATTAAAACTCCTTTTAAAAGTTACAAAGTGGTATGGGAAACATTGATTCAAAAATCTATTTTTAAATAGCTTCTTGACAAATAGTGTGACTTTAAATGATTTCAAGAAAAAGGGGGATATTTCTCTCAAATAGTTTTGATGATTATTTTCATCTATGTCAATATCCTTCATTATTCTCGATTGAGGTTAATATGATACAATACAATCTTCCATATTGTATCAAATGAGTTATGTTTGACTGTGGATGTGCTATTTTTATACCATTCATGGTTTTTGGATAAAATGTTGACATTTCGTATGCTAGTTTTAATACGAATGTTTATGTTATGTTTCAAACATTTCATCTGAGGAATGCATTGGACTTAGTAAGTGACGGGTGGAGCCCGCTATAGCTCCTCGATGCATCGGTAAGTCTCATGAGACAAACTAGTGTCTTGGCATAAGGCCTTGACAAAATATTAGTTGTAGTCTTGGCACGAGGCCTTGGCTATGTTGTTATGATAGTCTGGAATTATGCATTCCATCATTATGAAAGTGGATATTGATATTTCATGTGATCATTTGACTAGTAGAATATCCGTGTGAGTAAGTAAATGGAATTATTTTATTTTATATTTTCCATTTTATGCTGAAGTTCAAGTTTAAAAGGCTTTTTTATAGTTTTAAACCGCCTTAAGTGTTTATGCTTATCTATGAAAGCTTCTGCTATAATGTTATCCTTACTGAGCATCTGAGCTCACCACTTTCAGTGTTTTATTTTTCCCAGGATTAAGAAGAAGTAATTTATGAATGACCTGCAAGGATAATATGAGGGGATATGAAGACAAGATGTTTTTTTATGATGTAATTTAAAACATTATGATTGTATCTAGTGTTTCCAAGGCTACTAAACTAACCGGTCTTTCGAGACTTGATCTTTCTTGTGATCATGACAATGTTATGTAATAATGCACCAACTCTGGGTAACTAGGGTCGGGGCGTTACAGTTGGTATCAGAGTAAGTTTAGTACAAACCTTGGGAGCTAGATTTAGATAAACTCTGATTAGAGCACGTAGACCTAAGATGAACTTTGAGGATTAGTATAGAAGAACTTCTTAGAATTTTTGTATTGTAATGATTTTGTGAGTTTTCCAAGAAATACATCCGTGTCTGGAAACGAGCAGGTAGAGGAGGCACTGGCACAGATGTACCTAGGGGTAAAACCCAAAAACACCGCTTTGAGCTAGACTCGAACGGGAACTGGTGCATGACAACGGGCCTTTCTGCACTCTTGGTTACAACACTCCCAGGGGATATGATTAGGATAATTTACATTTTCTTTACTAACCGATTTGAAGTATTAAATATATATGATGATAGTAAATGACCTTAGTTAATCCTAATGTGTATAAAATTGAGAATATGATGACATGTTAATCTCTAAATGATTTTATGAATACTGTTACTCACACAATGCTTTCTAGTTTTAGTGAATGTCTGGACTACAAGGAATCATAGTGACTTTGAGAATGATGTTCAAGGTGGGAACGGTGGTGGAAATGAGAAACAAAATGGAATGTTGATAGGAATAAAAGATATCATCTTTATTCCAAATCAATTTTCCAAAAATATGATCAACAATATATATATTAACCAATTCCCGGACTCAAAAAAAAGAGAAAGGTGATGAATGATAAGAGCTCCAGCAGTGGAGACGATGGAGAAAGGAATCCTCAATTTCCATCATACAGGAAATGTGGAAGGAGACACCCAGGAAAGTGTCTCAATGGGACAAAGAAATGCTTTACAAGTGGGAAGGAAGGACATAAAGTGAAGAATTGACGAAGAAGAATGAAGAGTACTATGGAAGAAGATAAAAATGGTCCCAAGAGTCCATTTACAGTAATTTGCTGTAAATGAAGGGGACCTGGCCATTACCCGAGTGAATGCCCTATTATATAGGATATTTTCTTGGTCAAAAAAGAATCTATGTGGAAATAAATGGTTGGAGAAATGTTTAAAAAGTATTAGTGTTCCTTGTTGATGGGTTTACTTTGGAATAATTTTCTCTTGTATTTGTAACCCCGTTGTTTTCCATGTGAGAATTATATTTGAGGAAGAATTATATCTTCTCTTGTGGATATAGGTATAAATAACCATTTGGTTTTACATGATCATTGGGGTTTAAGAGAATTATAAGTTATTATAATTTGGGATGAAAATGCAAGGTATGATATAACATTTGTGGTTAAATTATGTTATGGTATTTTGAGGAATTTATCTCATTTTGGTAATGATATAAAATATAGTTTTTGAAAAAGGACAACGCGTAGACCGTGTGACAACCCATCGCATCGGACAAAGCTGTGGGAATCGAACCCACAACCAAAGTGAGATTGGGATTTATCGCCTACCACTGGACTACGTGAAGTCCCTGGTTAGTGTGACTATTATTTTTAGTTAAATTATTTTATTGATCCATAATAATTTGATTTGGGATCTTTTGTCTTATCAAATGAATACCCTTAGTATAGGAAAATGATTTGGTGATTAAGTGATAGATGTTATTTTGGAAGTTGTTCGCATTGTTGTGAACACTATATGACCATGGAAAATAGAATAGTATGAGATTTCATATGAGGAGTAATGGTGGATTTTTATCTATGTTTTTATTGTGGATTTATAGTGATTTGGGTTGTTTATAGAAATGATTAGGTTAATTACTTTTAAGTATGTGACTTTAAGAGTAATTAATTTCATTTGGAGATACAATGTAACATGGAAGACTACATTCTTATATGTTTTGAGTTTCAATATTAGTTTGGATTATGTTGAAGTATTTGAAGGACAATTTATTATTGAAAGGTATTTACTTAACTTTGGAGTATTGATGGTTTAATTTTAGAAATTATGATTAGTTTTTTTTCTCTAATTTAATATCCGTTGGGGGGGTAATAAGATATTATACTAACCATTTTGGTTTTTATTAATCTCTAAAGACAAGTTAAATATATAGTTTATCCTACATGAATCATGTTTTTCTATAGAAGTTTATTCCAGCTCTTTCATTGTGACCAAGTCTTCATGAGTACTCATTTGTAAAAAAAATGAGTTAGTGGTAAAAAGTTATTAAATAATGAAACTATACATAAAAATTAAGTATATCTCTTTATGTTCTTAGTCAATATCATAAATTAATTCCTCTTCCTTATGTAATGTAACTTAAAACAAAAAAAATGTTGTCTGTTTACTTTTCTTACTGGGAGACTAAGGACCGTTTGTCCCAACACAAGTTTGTGATTTTCTTATTGTTAACTTTCTCCTGATCATGTTTTATGTCCCTCTCCATCCGAACTGAACACATAGTTTATCGTCCATATCCATGTTTTACTACATGGAATCCTAGTATGGGTTATCTTGGGTGACCTTTATACCTCTCTTCCATTCTTTTAATGTGATAGTTTTATTAACTCTTTTTCTGATGTGGGACTTTCCATTATATTCTGAAGCCCAATTTTTAAAAAAAATTGAGGATTCAATTTATTGAAGGAGGGTAGAATGTAACACCCCAAGCTTCCACGGTACGTTTCCCTTTGAATAATGCAATGACATTCATTGTACACAACTTCGAGATTCTAACACACCACAACCAATCAAACTAGCCGTTATAAATAGTAATACCTAATTTTTGAAATTTTATAAATTTTATCTCTCAAAATGGACTTCATTTTTGGATTCATAATATCAAAATTAGCATAGGGTGATTTTGGTATTTTTCAGAAAACTTTTATATTTTCATGAATAGTGAAAATTACTAAATTTTAATTAAAAACAAATTTTTTAATCGAAATAATTAGTATTAATAAATTATGAATTTTAGTGGTTTTAAATTATATTTAGAATATATTTTTACCATTTAATTCAATTTTTGTCATTGGACATAATTTCACAATTAAACCAGACATAAACAAGTGAAAATCTTTTGATATTTATTATCTCCTAAAAAGACGATTTTTGTTTTAACAATGAGAATTAATTTTAAATTAATTCATGCCACTTCTGTGTTTTGAATTTGGAAAAATGGATTCCATATTTGGAATCAGGATGTTTAAATTGTGTAAATAGATAACTTTTTTTAGACATTTTGAATAATTACTTCAGTAAATATTTTATTTACCATGGTTAAAGTGTAAATCCGGTAAATAAGGGTTAAAAAATAATATTATAATAATACTAAATTACCATAAAACGAGTCTAAACCCTATTGGTTGATACATGGCCGACCATGGGAATCTTTGTGTGGATTTGGGGACCCCATGAATCCACTTGTAAGTGATAGGGACACTTTATTTTAATTAAGTTAAAATGAATACAAAAATGACACAAGCATATATCTTTTAGAAAAACAATTGTTACATAGGTTTATATATGTTGGATTTTAGACTATAAATATTCATTACAAATATAGAAAACTTTCCTACATAATTATATTTTATTTATAATTTTTAGACATTAAATAATTTAATTTATTTATGACATAATAGTGATGCAGTAATTACCAAAATAGTGAAAAATTAGAATAATTGATATTATAAATACCCAAATAAATATAATTTGAGACTTTTTATGAATTACACTACTTTTATAGGTTAATATGACATTTTATTATTGATTTAATTAACTTTTTTCGAAGTAATCATTCTGTTCTGATTTTTACAAAAATCAATTATTGAATAGTTTCAAAATTGGCATAAAAGAGTTTTTAAAACAAATATTATATTATTAATTGATCTTAAATTCCTAAAACTTTACGGTTCGGCCAAAAGACTTATATAAGGATAGTTGTATCATTAATGGGCCACTTGGGGGTCTCTTGGATTTATATAGTATGTTTATTAACCATATAATATAAAAATACAAAGAGACATTGTAAAAGTGAAACTAATTAACTAACAGTTAATACTTAACGATAAGGTTAATATAATGACCCGAACCTGTCTAAATTCTATTGGTTGAGTGGTTTTAGACCCATCCCCACCTTAACATTTAAATAATCCACTTTGGAGCCACTATAAACCGAATATTAATTTATTATTAAATAATATTTCTAGCTTTTCCAAAGGTGCCCCTCACCCCTCTTATAAAAGGGAACTCCCCCCTCTCATTACATCACACCTTAAAAGCCTTTTGGTTGGGCCAACCCCTTCCCAAATACTCTGTAAACTTCCCTCACTACAACATAGAGGCCTTAGTTTGATCATAAAGCCAACCTAAGGATCCCTTTTGATCAAATCAAAAGGAAGAACCCGAAGAAGAGGTAATGATTTCACCACCCTTTTTCAAGTTCCTTTCTTCTTCCACTTCTTATTTCTTTGTTATTTATATTCTAAAATAATTGTTCTATTATCTCCTATATAATATAATATTATTATAAATATGGTACAACCATATTCAGTATTCTATCCACCCTTTGAATAACATGTCACCATACGTGCGTACGAACGGCTTACTGTCTCCACGTCGTGGTGTAATAGTTATTCAATAAATTATTTTTTGGATGGGTATAATAATGATGTGTAACTCATGTAAATAATAAATATAACATGATAATTATTCTTTATATATGATATAAAATCCAATTATATATTATTTTAATATCAAAATAATGATATTGTCGCTTGTGCGTACGTACGGACTACCGTCTCCACGAACGCGATGAGATTCATTCTCTATCGTATCCATTCAAGTATAATTATCATTTGATGATTTAAAAATAATGTTTCAGGAATTGATATCATTATGGATATGAATAAGATACATCCTATCCATGACAACGACACCTTACGTAACAAAACATATAAAAGAAAAGGAGTAAGTTAACACCCAAAACGACAATAATTCTAAGATATTATTAACAAAGAAATGTTAAAAGATAATATATGATATCATATTAATGTATATTATTATTGAATATTTTAATAACAATTACTTCTCCATTAAATAGGAAGTTAAACTACCGTCGACCAAGGAAAAAGTACAAAGTAAGGGGTTTCTTAACTCACTCTTAATTTCGTGATAATTCCATTGTTCACCACTTAATTATTGCAGGTGGTGTATGTGTACTGCCCATGATTATATTCATTGTGTAATATACTTGAATTTATGGGTATTTACATCATCATGGTATAATCCTTCTTTCATGGGTGTATGTTTCATAAGTTACCTAATCGATAAGGAAATTTGAAATTTCAATTTCCACTCATTTGGATTTACGCATATTTCATTGATTATATTACCCCAAGATTATGTGTGGAATCACTATTCATTTTATTATCTTATAATTTCCACCCCCCTTCCTATGAATATACTTTTGATACACATAATCACTCCATTGATAATTTCTCAAGTCATTGGTATGAATTCGATAAGATTAATTTTAACTCATTCTCCATTTGTTGAGTTAAACATCCAATTCGTTGGTGTTGTTTTTACAGGAATATATGTGAATGTCCTTTGATTGTTTTACACTTAATATCCAATCATATTTAGTTTATTTATATTTGTGACTCATAATTATGTCGTTGATTTATCCTTAACCTAATGATACGTCCTTTATGAGAGATTTCATCTCAATTTACATTCCATTGAGACTTCTTTGTTGTTATACACCACATCACATTTATGTGGTGTATATAATGTACTTTGACATAGTATATCATGAATTCCTTTATTCACATGATATTAAAATGTTTTTATTACCTCAATTATATGTATTCAAGTGTCTCTCTTTTGGTTAGAAACTCTATCTAAAATACCATTTTTAAATGTTTTAAAGACTTATTCTTCTAAATATTTCTCATTAATGTCCATGTTTTAAAAAAATGGTTTTAAGGATTTATTTATATGGAAATTAAAGTTTTAAAATTAAAACTCCATTTAAAAGATTCAAATTGGTATGGTACACTTTGATTCAAAAATCTATTTTTAAATAGCTTCTTGACAAATAGTGTGACTTTAAATGATTTCAAGAAAAAAGGGGATATTTCTCTCAAATAGTTTTGATGATTATTTTCATCTATGTCAATATACTTCATTATTCTCGATTTTGGTTAATATGATACAATAAAATCTTCCATATTGTATCGAATGAGTTATGTTTGACTATGGATGTTCTATTTTTATACCATTCATGGTTTTTGGATAATGTATTGACATTTCGTATGCAAGTTTTAATACAAATGTTTATGTTATATTTCAAACTTTTTATATGAGGAATGCATTAGACTTAGTAACTGACAGGTGGAGCCCACTATATCTCCTCGATGCATTGGTAGGTCTCATGAGCCAAACTAATGTCTTGGCACAAGGCCTTGACAAAATCTTATTTATAGTCTTGGCACGAGGACTTGGATATGTGGTTATGATAGTATGGCATTATGCATTCCATCATTATGAAAGTGGTTATTGATATTTCATGTGATCATTCGACTAGTAGAATATCCATGTGAGTAAGTAAATGGCATTGTTTAATTTTATCTTTTCCATTTTATACTGAAGTTCAAGTTTAAAAGGCTTTTGTTTTAGTTATAAATTTCCTTAAGTGTTTATGCTTATCTATGAAAGCTTCTGCTATAATGTTATCCTTACTAAGCTTCTGATCTCACCCCTTTCAATGTTTTATTTTTCCCAAGATTATGAAGAATTAATTTATGAATGACCTGCAGGGATAGTATGAAGGGATATGAATACAAGATGTTTTTTTTTTATGATGTAATGTAAAACATTATGATTGTATCTAGTGTTTCCAAGGCTACTAAACTAATCGGTCTTTTGAGAGTTTATCTTTCTTTTGATCATGCCAATGTTATGTAATAATGCACCAACTCTGGGTAACTGGGGTCAGGGCATTACAGTGGCAATAAAAGAGCGACTGGAACATCTGTCTATAACTAATGCATCTATGGTGGATTAGACATAGATTTTACCTCTAATAAACTCCAGAGCGATGTTTCCATAAGCCTCAGCTGCCTGGAGTGGAACTCGTCCATGTCCTCCAGCTCCCTGTGGTCGGTGTGGACCACCTTGTGGTGGTGGCTGTCAAATCTTGAAACGTCTCCCACCTCCTACTGCACAACCTACTCCTCTGTCATGTCTACCACCTTATGGACCTCCTCTCTAAAACCTATACCTCTGCCTCGGAAGTCCCTCGACCGCCTTCTGGTCATTGGTAGGGCGGGTCAGGCAGTTGCGAGCCATATGACCCTACCTGCCGCACTTGTATCATTGTGTTCCCCTCACCTATCTCCCTCTGCCTTGTGAGCATCTCACCTCTAACCCTATGTCCTAGGGTCATCCAAAAGAAGTTCTAGACCACTTGAACCTTTGTGTGATATTCCTACTACATACTATAGATGTCTCAGCTACCTTATTTCTGGGGGTATCTCTCGTTGTTAGTGTTTTCTCAACTAGGAATTTCTCCACCAAAAGTGCTCACTCAAGCACCCCAACCTACATCAAAATGAAATGGATATCATCGATTCTCTGATCTCCCATCGAATAACCTGATCAAAGGTCTGGGTCCTGAATAAATGGCCTCGTACCACATCATTGGAGTAGTGGGAGAGATCAGTGAACCTCACCGAGTACGGGGCCACTTTCATTTTTCCCCACTATAAGTGCAGCAGCTCCTGTATATGCATAGAGCATAAGGTCACTAGGATGAACTCTGCCCTGAAAAGGCTTGTGAAGTCCACCCAGATGCGGGTCAACTCAGCATGTATCTGAAGAATTAGGTTCCAACATCTCCCTGTTGTTGAATGAAAAAGGATTTCGGTAAGGATCACCATAAAATAAGCCGGTGGCCCAAATAAGTGAAAAACACCAGCCACAGCCTCCATCCAGTCCCCACCCGCCTGCAGGTCCATCTCGCCTCGGATCCTCAGAGGCCTCTACTGCTGGAACATGTGCAAAATGATTGGATAGTGTGCAACCTCTTCTAGTGGGGCTGGTGGCAACGACAGTCCAACGGGCATTGGTGCTGCTGGTACACGACCCAACAATGCATTCCCTAAACTAAAAACCACACTCAAAACACATAAAACTATTTCCATATAGAAAATATCATAGTCCTAGTTCTTCAGAAGAACCAAACGCCTCTGATACCACTTTGTCATGACCCATCCACCAGGGCCCATTCTATGACTATCCCAAGCCCACCATCCATAGGCCAGGGGCTAGGGACTTGAACGGAAAGGCATATTACCTAAATTGGGAAGGCACTACCTTTAAACCTGTACAAACACATGGTCTGAGAACACAACAATAAGAAGTTTTGATGTAAAATGCTGTTGTAAAAGAGTGTTGAAAGTAAAAGGGGTCGGAATACAAGCCCAACCATAAATGTACATGTAAGATAGAAAGTAGAGTACAAATTAAAGGAAAATGGAAAATAGCTATTGGGTCATCCTCTGAAGTTCCTACATGAAGGGTAGGTACAGATCGCCTTCATGGCACAGAGTAACACCACGAAGGTAAATTACCACATAGGTAATGTACTACATATCATAGCCTCAAACACAAGCACAAGGTAAAGACAGCTCACACCAAGATTTTTTCTAGGGAAAGTATAAATTAACATCCCCAGTCACAAAATCTAATTCCTTGGAAGTTGGAGAACTCCTCCTCTATTTATTACAGTGGGTATTCCGGGTCACTCTAAGCCACTTCCCACTAGCCTTGAACTATTGAGATACTCCTCCCCAAAGCGTACTATGGGTCTGCCCTGTCCCACAAAGTCGCCCCCCCCCCCATTGCGGTCTGCTAAGGGACTCCTCAACATCATGTACCATGACTACTCCCCAAAGTGGCCCACCAGGTCACACAAAACCATCCAAACCATCTTGGTCCGCAATGGTATTCCTCCCCATCGCATACTATAGTCGTCGAGTCACTCCAAGTCAAAAAGTCAGCAGTCGTCAAGTCTCATCATGTCGTAGGGTTATATACATAGTGTTCTTGGGAGAACCGCTCCCGAACACATCAGTCATATCTCAAAAAGGAAGAAGACTCACTGATACATAACATGATGATCCTCTAGGTCATAAGGGTTAAAACGCAACAGACAGCATGTTAGTCGGATGCTTCGTCTATGCGTTATTGTAATTTCAGTACCGAGGTCCTGGCTGGATTCAAGTGCGATCCAACCCATCCAAACTCCATGTTTCTATGAAACTCTAATAGAGTAAGCTAAAAGGAATTTCTGGCTCCAACTCTGCAAATAGTTTGTCAAACGGGCATCCAACCCTCCAGATAATACCCTTTGAGTGTTTCGGGACCCGGTAGGGCCTGGGTCCGGTCTGACCTGGTTTGGGTGGGCCCATGGTGGACTCGGCCCTCTAGGCCATTGTCTGTTCATGCCTGAAAGAGGGGCGGCCAGCAATGGTGGCCCAACCTAAATAGGGGGGCCCGGACCCTGGGGTGGTGACATGCTAGGGCGGTGGCCATGTCTGTGGGCGGCAGCCTGCTTGAGAGGAGGCCTGCTAGGGCAGCGGCCCGGTCGAAGGGTGGCGGCCTATTGGGGTAGCAGCCCAGTCTGATGGCAGCAGCCCGCTCTCAGGGTCGTGGCTCTGCTTTAATGATGGAAGATTTTTGAAATTCAACTCACAGAAGCAGTAAAATTAAGTTTCTTCCAAATTTTTAAATGCTCCTAAAAGGTGGGTAAAAGAGGGTAAAAAGTTCAATAAAAATTTATACATATAATTTTATTATAAAATGACTACAATGAATTTTATTTAACATATATAAGAAATATATATCTATTTTTACATAAAATAAATTTAAATAAAATAAATAATCATTTAAAAAAATGTTGTTTTTAAACAATAACGTGGTGTTTTCACTATTCATCAAAAGTTATATGTTTTCAAAAAAATACTAAAAATTCACCCCAATAAAATTTTGATATTCAAAATAAAAAAAATTATTTTAACACATTAAAAACATATAATTTTCATTTATTAGTTTAAAATTAAATCTCGTTGTCAAAAAAGTGTTTTTTAGAAGTAAAAACTATCAAAATACTAACACGTGTTTATGTCAAATTTAAAATGTGAAATTACATATAATGGCCTATATTGTATTAAATGATAAAAATCTACTCTAATTATACTTATAAACCATTACAATTCATAATTTATCACTATAAATTCTTTCGATTAAAAAATTTGTTTTCAATTAAAATATAGTATTTTTCAGTATTCATCAAAATATGAAAGTTATCAGAAAAGTTACAAAAATTTATCCAAACTAAATTTTTATGTCCTAATTCTAAATAATAATTTATTTTCATTAAATTAAGTATATGAAAGTCTCAAATATTGGTTTCAAAAAGGGTTCGACATTAAAAAGTGGTAAAATTGCATTTTTTGAAAAATACTTCTTTTATCTGGTAAAATGAATTTGTTATCATATTATGTCTAAGAAACATATTATATGGATATTAAAATTATATAGAGTATTTAAGACTCAAAATTTAGTTAATAATATTAATAACTACTTTTTGAACGGCTAGTTTTGTTAGTTGTGGTGTGCTTGAACTCGGTGTTGTGTGTAGTGCAATCTATTCTAATACATTGATAAGATAACGTACTATGAAATCGTTGGGTGTTACACCAATTGAGTTTTACTCAAACAAAGCTCAGGCTACCTGATTAGTACCTGAATATATTTCTTGATTGCAAGACCGTATAAGGGAAAGAGCCCTATGATAGATTGACGAGTTGGGATGAAGCATGGATGAGGAAACCGACATGGTTTCGAAACCCTTTTTGGACTTTTCAGTGTCTTTAATTTTTAGATTTTCAATTTAAACATGACACAAATGTGGTTTTAAATATTTAATACTTTTATTGGATATTATTTTCCTCTTCTGCTTTATACTTTATTTCATGTTTTTATAGATTGTGGTATGATTTTTGTTATTGGTAAATATTATTTGGCAATTTTTTATCTATATCCACTAGTGCTTTACTCTGATAAATAGGTTATAGTCTCCCCTTGTTATATATTAGAATTTTGTCTCTAGTTAGTAGTATATGGTGTTTGGGGGGCTATTCTTGTGGTGACATAATTCATCGTCTCGTGGCATCAGTATGTGGAACACAGGTCAAGATGCTTCCATGTGATATCAGAGCCCATTTTTATTTTATTCTCTTTTGTATTACTATTTGGTAAAAGAATATTAGTGAATTGAAATAATCATTTCTTTTTCATGAGCTCATCTATGGGAGTATCTAATCCATGTACCAGGGAAAACAAAGTACCCATGGTGGGATTGCTGTTATTAATGTTTGCTATTATTGTTGGATGTTATTTCACCTTGGGTGATGCACTTATTGTATGATGTTATTATTGTTTTATGTGATTTTATTCATGACCTAGTATGGAATGGAAGTTGAGAATACAAGAATTATTTTAGCCACTCATGAATTATTTTGAGATGCATCATTTTAGGAACACACAAAAAAGCAGGTTTTGAGAGAGTTATTTAAATAAAATTGTTTTCCTTTAATCGTGAGACTTAAATGATAAAGGTTCCTGATATGAAATTGATTGATCAAAAATATTGATAAATGTGGTAAATGAAATGGGAAAATTGGTTTATAATGGGAAAACAAGAAATGTGAAAAAAGTACCCTATTTTATCCTTGACCAAGATGAGGGGTGGTTGATGGTAGTGATAGTGCTACAATTTTCACCATGTGATAGGGCATGGGGGAGTTACTTGTTATTACATAATGTTATTACCTATTATTTAAAGGTTATAATGTTGTTTAATGTGTCCAAATACATTTTTTTATTGTATAGATATGCCTCCATGGTGACTCTTGTCGATAGGGTGACATGAGGATATGGTTGGTAATGATCCTCCAGTAGTGTAACTAGAAGATCATATAGTTCTGGGTGAAGGAGATGGAGAGTAGTTCCATAATAACATTTCACACATTATTCTGTTCTGAGGGAATGGTTTCATATAGATCACTCCATTTACCCTAATAGGGCTATAAGTTTTGTCAGCACAGGTAGGCTGTGGAAATGGATATCAATGTTATTATCGTAAATAAATATATTTATATATTTTGTTGTTGGATCTCGTATAACTTCTGAATGGAGCCATGGATTGAAATTATGAGACCTTTTTTGCATTCAGAACGATATGTTTACCCAAAAGGAGACTTAATTTTTGTTGTCGTCACGTTTTTTTGTCGGAGGAAAGTCTGGAGCTCAGCTGGTATTTCAAGAGAATTTAATTAAACATTAAATTCATTTTCCCCTCCACTTCTTCCCCTTATTTGCACATGAATTAACTGCCTCTCTCTCCCTTTCTAGAGGAAAACTGGCCAAATCGACCAAATGAGGTGTCATCAGACTCAAATCTTGATGATAGACGCCCCTGGATCATGCAACAGTATCTTCGGAGCGCGGATCTGGCATAGAAGCATCGACATTCCCCAAAAAGATATGAAGTTTGTTTTTTAAATCATTAATTCCATTTATTTTTTATTTTCAATAAATTTTTCATCGTGTCTATGTAGATCGGGTCCTAAGGGTCACAAAATATGTTCTATCCCATGATTTGGACCATTACGGTGATCTCTGCAGTCTGCGGAAGACCCCCCGGTGCAATGGCGTGGCAGCGCCGCCGAGCATCGGAAATCAAAAACAAAATCATGGGGATGAATTTTTTTAAAGGTCTATCATGTGGTGAAAGGCCCCTAGCTTGGACTGGCTTGCCCAGACTGGGGCGGACATTCCAATGTGGGCCTTTCTGGCCATTTCAGGCCCGAAGGTTTTTAAACCCCCATAACTCGCAAAGTGAAAGTATTATTCCCGATTTATTTGTGGTTACATGAACCTCATATCGAGATGGAAACATTGAGGTGGTTCAAGAAAATATATAATTTGGTTTGTGTTCTGGCTCCACAAAATGTTGAAATATGAATAATATTTTATTATTATTCATTTTCAACCCATCATAACTTATGCACGGAGCATCCGATTGATGCTACCTTAGTGGGGATTTAACCCTGATGGTAACAAAGACAATTCAAGATAAATTTTGGCTACATAATTGGAATTCATTGTGTGTGCCCCATGAGTCCCATTCTGTTCATTTACACGGAAATAATATTTTTCACCAGGTGTCCGTTTTGGACGAATGGGTAGTTGATCCCATGTGTTTTTCATGAGGATCGGAACAACATGATCTGTTTGAAGAGTTTGGGGATTGAGGCATTGGCCCCACGTGGCATGTCCGGGCTTTCTATGGTGAATAGTTTTTTCACTATATGTCCACTTAGAGTGAGTCAATTGCCTAAAATGGTTGTTTTTCTTCATAGAATGTGATGGTGGACTCAATTTGGACCTAAGAGATGTGGGGTGAGACGATGTTGTAGGTCGCTTGGGATAGCAACATTTGGACCAACAATGTTTGAGTGAACTCCCTTGGTTTATTCCTAAGACGGTTCATGTGGCATTATAACCCTAGTGTAGTTTGGTGATCCCCTCACCCAGATGAGTTCAGATAGGGTTATGGAATCCCTCTGTGGAGGCTGAGGAAGGAACCTCTAGCCTTGATTCCCAAGATCAGGTTTTTGGAATCGCTATGACCACTAATACACAAGTGTTGATCCCCTATCTAGAAGGATATCCCTATAGAATTTATGGCATCATCAGGAATATGATCCCCTACATAGTAGATGGTAATTAGTATAGTGGTGGTATCATCGGTTATAAGATCCCCTAGTCAGCGTGTGGTTTCCGAAGGGTTTGTGGTATTGTCAGTATGATCCCCTAATTTATGAGTTATAAAATATTGGGTTTATAGCTTCTTCATAACAACATTTACATGGGAAAAGATCATCTATTTGAGTTATTTGATCTATAGGATGTCAGATTGGGTTGTGTTATCCCCCAGTGGATCATAGGTGTGAACCTCTCTTTGAGAGATTATGGGATACTAGTTAGGGTTGTGGTATCCCCTAGCAGATCCTATGAGTGATCCCATATCTGAGGAGTTATGGTTTACAGTTTTCCAGTGGGGTTCATATTATAACAAAAAGGATCCTAAAAGGGATACCATATATGAGGATCAAGACCAATTAAGTTTCAGTTTGTCATGCTTTGTAGAGATCTACATCGAGCGTGTTCTCTTAGTTATGTATTCCCTTAGAGCCTTTAATTGATCCTAACGTTGGTTATGAGTTCGGAACCTCTGAATACTTACTGCCTGATATGATTATATCTAGTTTTTTTGGGTTTTCCCTTGTGGTTTTTTTATATCTACATTGACACGCCTAATGGTTTGAGCTAACTCATTGTATTTATATGATGATGGTCTCGAGATGTAGTCTCTCTCTCATTGGGGTTCCCTCTGGCTGAGTTGAGAAAACTGTTTCCTTACAACTTCTCTGTTTCTTTTGGGGGTTTTGGTGAGCCTTCTGAGTCTCTTTATGATCCCCTTCTCACAAGATTTTCCTACACATGTTTTGTGTCTGGTGAGCACCACATGCCTTGTGATAGAGTCCCAAGAGGACCCAGAGTAGGAGGAGCTCAGTGGGCTAGACTAATTGTGGTGTGTACTGGATCTTGGCCGGGGAGCTTTCTAGTGGGTGCATTAAACAATGATCCCCAAATTTTGAGTAGGTCTGATGCTTTTTTATTTTCATTTTGGTGGGCCCTATATTTTCTCTATTTGTACTTCTATTGTACTGTGGTCGTGGGAAATATGTATGCATGTATTTTGTTTCAATTTTTTTATATCTTTGCACTATTTAATGGAGGTGTATGTGGGTGCATGTGTATAGGTACCTCAGTCTAAGGCCTCCCATGTGTGTGATAGCCTACATGGTGCTGGTCACCAACCCCTGTCCTTTTGGAGGCGGGCTTGGGGAGTCTCGGCTCAAACCCTGTTGGGTATGTTTTTGATAGTTAGAGTGTGGAGATTATGGAAAGATGGGACATATATAACGGTTTGGTAGGAACCTATGATAGGTCGGTATTGATAAGGGTGATAGTTAGAATCATAGTTCTAGAATTTGGGTATTCTACCCCTTATGAGTCTATAAGATGGAGTTCTACTAGCCATAGTGGTTGATATAGTGGACATGGTACTTTGGGGTAAGAGAACCCACATGAGAAGAGTGCTTTAACTCAGGGGACTCATACTAGAAATTAAGGAAGTCGTTTAGGATAGTTACAAAACATTCATCTTGAATTAGTGGACAACAAGGATGATCCATCGATAGTCATAGGTGTTATTCTTGTAGATTGTATCATTTCTAGTGCCTTATTTGGTACATGATCCTCTCATTCATTTATATCTACTCAATTGGTGAATGGTTTGAGATTGGTATTAGAGTTTTTGAATGGAGTTAGGATGATCTATACACTCTTGGTAGTAATGTTTAAAGACATATGTTTATGTAAGGGGTGCTCAATTGAGGTTGGGTAGTATCATTGTCTTCGGGATCTCTACTTCCTTGTCATGTCAAGATCTAACATTATTTTAGGTATGGACTATATGGTAGATTATCAGGCCTACATAGATTTTTACCATAGGAGAGTGAATTTTATGACTTCTAAGGGTGACAATTATGTTCATTGTGGAGAGTGGGATATCGAGGTGGTTCATGTATGGCCAATTCTTCAGCAACTAGGGGAGCTCACTTCCGAGGTTTCAAGTCTTTTGTAGGATGGTGGGGGTGTCAATCAGGATGTCTTTCCACTTATAGTGGAACAATTCAAGGATGTTTTTCTTGAGAAATTATCATGTCTTCCTCCTTATAGGGAATGGGAGTTTACTATTTATCTTGTTCTTGGAGATGAACTGGTGTAAATTCCACCACATAGAATGGATCCTATAAAGATTCAAGTGCCTAAGAATCAATTTGAAGAGTTGATGGATATGAGATTTATGCATCTAAGTATGTCGCCTTGGAGTTCTCCAAATCTTGATTTCTATTAACGATAACGGAACATTGCATTTACATGTTGATTAATAGAATTTTAACCAAATGACAATGAAGAAACAATGTCCTCTTCCACATATAGAAGATCCCTTTGTCCAATTGAGAGAAGATTTTGTGTTCTGCATGTTTGATCTGAGCTTGGGGTATCATCAGTTAAGAGTTAGATCTTATAATATACCATGCACAATTTTTAGAAATAGGTGTGACATATAAGAGTTCTTATTGATGTTGTTTGGTCTTATTAATTCTCCCACTATTTTTATGACCTTGATGAATAGAATCCTCCACCCCTATCTACATCAATTTGTGGTTTCATTTATGGATGACATCTTGGTTTACTCCAAGACTCATGAAAATCATAACCAATATATTAAAATCATTCTGAGTACACTAATATAGCATCAAAAATATTCCAATCTATCTATGTTTCAATTTTGGATTGATCAGTTATATTTCTTTTGTAACAACATATCATAACAAGGTGTGTCAATAGAGCCATAGAAGGTGTGGGTAATTGATTCTTTGGAGAAGTACAAGAATTTTTTTGATATATTTAGATTTTTGGGTTTGTAAATATATTATAGGAGGTTTATCCTTGACTTTTCCCTCATAGAAGCACCACTTTAGGTATTGAACAAGAAGTAAGAAACGTTTGTATGATCTAGAAGATGTGAGAATTCCTTCTTAGTATTGAAGAGGCTTTTGAAAACCTCTCTATTATTCATCCTATACTAGATGGGGATAGTGTATATTGAGTTTTGTGAAACATATGGGATAGGACATGGAGCTATGTTGATGCAATTATATTGTTTTGTGGCCTATGGGTCATAGATGTTAAGGGCACATGAATAAAATTACTGTAACACCCCGAGATTTTATGAAAAATATTCTTTTTTATTTCATTTATGTCTTGTGTTGTACGCTACACCAAAAATAGCTTGCACAACATGCATCCCTGACTTGCCTTGCATTACACGCAATCACGACCTTCCTCGATAGCGTGTGTAGTACGCAATACTGAGTTTCACTAAACGAGATATTATTGTAATATTATTATGAATTAGCCATTAGGAATAGTAATACCCACTTTTTGAAATTTTATAAATTTTATCTTTCAAAATGGACTTCATTTTTGGATTCTAAATATCGAAATTATCTTAGGGTGAAATTTTGGTACTTTTCAGATAACTTTCATATTCTGATGAATAGTGAAAATTACTAAATTTTAATTAAAAACAACTTTTTCAATCGAAATTATTAATAGTGGTAAATTATTAATTTGAGTGGTTTTAAAGTATATTTAGAATATATTCTTACAATTTGATTCAATTTTGGTCATTGGATGTAATTTCACATTTAAACTAGACATAAACAAGTGTCAATCTTATGATAGTTATTATCTCTTAAAAACACGCTATTTGTTTGGACGATAGGAATTAATTTTTAAATTAGTAAATGTAACTGATATGTTTTGAATTTGGTAAAATAGAAATCATTTTTTAATTCATAATATCAAATATAGCTTAGGCCTAATTTTTGGTATTTTTCTGGAAACTTTCATTTTTTGATGAATAGTGAAACCACTAAGTGGTAGTTAAAAAATTGATTTTTTCATAAAACCTAATTTTACCGCTTCTGTGAGTGGAATTTCAAAAATCTGAGAGACACAGTTAATATCAAGGACTAAAATGTGGTTCAATGTGATGAAAATAATTTTTGGTGAATAATAAATTTTTACATTTTTTACCACGGTTAAAAGTAAATAGGGTAATTAAGGGTAAAAGTGATATTATTATTATCCTAATACATGACTTAATTCTATTGGATAAGTGTAATTCTACCAAAAACAACCTTAGGAATAAAATATGACCATTTAGGCCCACTTGGATTAGATTAGGACATTTATTATTAATTTATTTAAAGAAGGGTTAAAATAGTTAAAATCAAAGTTTAATAACGAAATAATTTTTAATATAGGGTTATACATAAGATAAATTAGACTATAAATATTCATTAGAAATCTAAAACGATTTCCTACATAATGGTATTTTATTTGTAATTTTTAGACTTAATATAATTTAATTAATTAATGACACAAGGATGATGCAGTAATTATCTTATTAATGAAATATTGACATAATTGATGTTATAAATACCCAAATAAATGTAATTTGAGATTTTTTTATGCATTACAATAATTTTTAATGTTGATATGACATGTTAGTATTGATTTAGTTAAATGTTTTCATACTAATAATTCTGTAATGATTTTCCCAAAAATCAATTACCAAATAGTGTCAAAATTAACATAAAATAGTTTTTTAAACAAATATTATATTATTAATTGTTATTATATTCCTAAAAATCTAATGTTCTGCCAAGATACTTATATCATGATAGGTGTATCATTAATGGACCACTTGGGGTTCTCTTGTATGTATATGGTAAGTTTATTTACTATATAATATAAAAATACAATGTGACATGGTAAATGTCAATCTAATTAACTAAGAGTTAAAACTAAAAGATAAGGTTAATATAATGACCTAAACTTGTCTAAATTATATTTTATGAGAGGATTTCGACCCATCCCCACCTTATCTTAGAAATATATCAATTTGGAGCTATTAGAAACGAATATGACTTTATAATAAAATAATATTTTCTATTATTCCAAAGGTGCCCCTCGTCTCCTTTATAAAAGGGCACCTCCTCCCTCCCTTCCTCACACCACGTTGAGCCATCAAGATCGGCCAAAACCTGCCAAATTATCTTCTCCACTTCCGTAGAAACATCCTAGAAGTCCTGGTCTTCTTCAAAGACCAATTTTAGTGCCTTAAGAGGAGGTCTTAAACAGGAGCTTCAATGAAGAGGTAATGTCTGTTACCGATTTTTTCAACTTTATTTCTTCTTCCACTTCTTCTTCTTAGGTTGTTTCATTATGAAGTAATAAAATCAGTATCACTCATATACTGATATGTTATTATAAATATGAATCAACCATGTATCACCATTTATCAATCCTATGGAAAATGAAATCACCGCGTGTGCGTACGTACGGAATACCGTCTCCACGTCGTGGTGCAATCTATTTTCCACCACCACCTTACTTGGGTGGAAATAATGGTGTAAATAATAACCATATATGATTATTGTAAAGTTATATTGATTCTGTAAGAGTATACATACACTCCAAAAAAAATTCCTCGATCATGGGAATGATATTATCGCACGTGCGTATGTACGGAATACCGTCTCCACAAGGCGATGAGATTCATTCTCAATGATTAACCATTAATAAATGATTATAAAGTATATATAATAAGTAATCATGAAATATATGACATAATAATGATACTGGATTTATGTATATATATATGTATGTCATCCAATTAATTCCATTTAATTCAATGAGGAAACAAAAACAACGTTCATGCATACGTACGGCCTACCGTCTCCATGAACGGTGTATTTCTTTCCATTTATCAATCTATTATATATATGTATATTCTGAATATATATTATATATAAATCATTTTTTATATTCTGTAATTAAGTAATCATATGAATAATTACAAGTCAAAACACGGACGACAAATGAAACGATTTTACCCAAAACGCTCTTTGACATGGAATTTACAAAAGAACGGGTAATATAAAGTTATAAGTGAACCATAAATGATATCATAACCATGAATATGATTCTGTAATAATTCAACGACATTATTTAAATCATTATACAAGAGTTTCGGATACATACGAAGCATATCAGACCTAAGGTAAGGGATAATTTTGAAAATCTCATTTTATCCGAGATTGCTTATTCGTAAGTGTTTACTGGGGTCATTGCTATCATCCATATCCATGTTTTATAAAAGTGTATTCATGTATGTTTAACGTAATTTTTACCCATTTTGACTTTTACCCCATGGTATGGAAGGAATCCTTCTTTTATTTACCCTACAAGGTACTTTTTGACTTTTCCGGCAAAAGTATGAGAAGAATGTTTTTTTTAACTTATACAGCACGAACGGATTTTTACAGTTTTATAAAGCCTAATTTTCCTGAAGCTTCCTAAAAACGATTTCATGAATATTTTCAACAAAATCCATTTCATTTAAAATTGCATCACATTTTTTGAAAAGAAAATGATTTTGAATAATAAATGATATTTTCCTCAAGAATTCATTTCAAGTGTTTTATCAAAACCATTTTTCATTTAAGTTGACATTATTTCATATATGTATGTTTCAAGTATCATGTATCTATTATTTGAATGGTTTCACTATTCATATTATGAAATAATATCCAATTCTTTTATATGGATTATGTGATGATGGGATGATGTTTATGAAACCCATTTTATTCATTGGGTTATTATGAATGATGTATGTTTATTTTGTGGAACAAGTAAGAATGATTTCATTATGAGATGGGTGGGACCTATATCTCCCTCAAATTCATTGGGTAATGATTTATATCTCATGAGATAAACATGGCTGGAACGGTAAGTTAATCCGGTTCAGTGTTACAGGACTGAAACGAGGAGTGAACTCGATTCAAAAAGGGACATTGTCCACTAAGATGGTCTTGGAAGCAATGCCTTTGCTACTATTGAAATCATGACATGTGCTAAATGGTTTCCACAATTCCATGTTTTATTCCCATTATATTGTATCATGATTGATGTTCCATTATGATATATTCCTTATGTACTTCCACGATTTATGTCTTTGATCAAGGTTTTAATGTTTAGATTTCATGTTCAAGTTTTTTCTTTCGAATGTTTATGGATTGTTTTATGTTATCTATGTTTTCCCTTACTGAGAATTTGAGATAACCCTTTTTATGTTTTATTTTCCCCAGGAAAAAAGGAAAGGTTTTAAGAAAGGAAACGAAAAGGGGAATATCCTTATGGGAGATGTTTAAGATCTTTCAACATGATTAGATGTTTATATTCTGAGTTTCCAAAGACACTAAACTATTACAATCCTTGTGTGTCTATTTTTGTTATGTATTAAGTATTCTGCAAAATTAATGTATTTTCCATGTACGTCAAGCTTCGGGTCTCTACAGTTGGTATTAGAGAAAAGGTTTAGTTAACCTTTGGAAACTAGGATGTAAAAACGTTAGTGATATTCCTAGAGATATTTAGGAGGTATGTCTAGGGATGTCCCTAAGCATAACTATAAGTATAGGATATAGTCCTAGAACTATGGTAACGATCTTATAATTTAACCTAAGATGATAGATATTGAGGGTAATCCCCCTTTACTATGTTTTTTTCCATAACATGATTTTTGCCACTCATACTATTCTTTTTGGGTTTTAGAAAATGGCTGGAAACTGGAATATTCCCGATAATGGAGGATATGATGGACAATGGAATGATATTCTTCATGAGAAACCAAATGAAATGGGATTTGGAAGTCTAAACATCATTGTCATGTCGAATCAGCAATCTCATAACATGATCAATAAACTCAAATTTGGTAAGTTTCCTGACTCGGCTAATAAAAGAAAGATGGAGTTTCGTGATGATCATAGAGGAAAGAAAGGTCAATTTTCCCTATGTTAATCAAGTGGGAAGAGGCATTAAATAGAATGTTTCAATGGAACTGGAAGATGCTTTGGGTGTGGAAAATAAGGACACAAATCCAGTAAGGGCAAAGGAAAAGGGTCAGCTAACACCATGAATGGGGATAATGGTATTACTATGACATCAACAATGGTTAAATGTTTTAAATGTGGAATGTACGGGCATTATGCAAACCAAATCCCTAAGGTAAAGTCTCATGAAGAGAATCAGTATGATCGTATGGGTAGTATTTATGTTGTTGATGATGAAGAGACTACAAATGATATGTGAGATGAAAGAATTATTGAAACTCGGTAAATGGTTTAAGAAGGTAGTAGAATGATTACATTTTTATCAAGTGTAAAGTTGTATAAGTAATCTCATGGTACTATGGAATAAAGAGACATCTACAGATTGTTATACTGTTGTCTTTCCTTATGTTTTGAAAGTATATGATGAATGGTACCAGTGACCATGAAAGGTTATTTAGATATTTTTGGAAAGTAGATGATATGTGCATAATGAAGGGATAAAGAGAAAATTAAATGTTTAATAGTATTCATGAACTCATGACTGATATAAGGAGTAGGTCATATCATGGTTTGAGTATATAGAATTTTTGGATTTTGGTATGTGGAAAGAGTTAACTTTGGACAGCATTCATGTTTTCACTAAGGTTTAATGGGTATTCATTTTTCATAAGAATACATGATTAAGGTACTCACATGATTGGAATGAGACCAACAAGATATATGGGGGATAAATGATGGTATTCACATGCTTGGTTGATGACATTTTAAGTAATCGTTTTCTTAAAACTATGAGCTTGGACCGAAGTATTTTAGATAAGCCTAAAGATTGGAATGGATTATATTGGACATAAGTTAGTATTGTTTAATGATAGAAATCTTTTCGATATTATTGATGTGTTGTTATAGTAATGTAGTTTTAGAAAAAGGACAACCTACAGGACGAGCGACAACCCATCACGTCGGACAAGGCTGTGGGAATCGAACCCACAACCGAAGTGTGACTGGCCTTTATCGCCTACCACTGGCCTACAGGAAGTCCCTGTTTAGTAAAAACTAGTTTTATTATATTAAGTAGTATGATATATGAAGTATAAGTCCATTTTGGGAACCATATATGATTAATCTCACTATAGATGGACTTATGTATTTTTTGATAACTTTTCTAACGTTTTGTTTGAGATAGATGGAACAACCCATCATTCTATAACATGATCTGCTAACACATCAAAAATGAAAAATTCAACTTCATTTCTTTAAGATATGAAGTGGAAATTGTCTAATGAATGACCAACGGTGAGACTATACCAAAATCACGAAAGTATTTCTTCTCATTCCAATTTTATCAACTTTAGGGAAATGATCTTGAAAACCAAAACTTTTGTCCTAGTGCTCTTATATCCGACGAATCAGATGGTACCTTAGATCATCACAAATTTATGACTTTGTGATTGTTGGATTTTTCATAGCCATTTTATCTATCACTCTCCATCAGAACTTGATGGTTATATTTTTCTTCCATATCCATATTTTCACCTATGTTCTCCTACGTGGAAACCCAGTGATGAGTTAACTTGGGTAACCGTTACATTTCATACTTTAGTTTTTAAATCCATGTTTTGGTATTACTTTTTATGATGTGGGTTTCTATCAAAGAATCTTTTGAGTAGTAAACCATTTATAACCCTGACGAATTTCGAGGGTGAAACTCATTTTAAGGGGGGTAGAATGTAGCACCCCGAGATTTTATGAAAAATATTATTTTTAATTTCATTAATTTCTTGTGTTGTACGCTACACCAAAAGGAGCTTGCACAACACGCATCCCTAACATTCCTTTCATTACACACAATTGTGACCTTCCTCGATAGCGTGTGTATTACGCAAAACGTAGTTTCACAAAATGAGATATTATTATAATATTATTATGAATTAGCTGTTATGAATAGTAATACCCACTTTTTGAAATTTTATAAATTTTATCTTTCAAAATGGACATCAATTTTGGATTCGGAATATCGAAATTATCTTAGGGTGAAATTTCGGTACTTTTCGGATAACTTTCATATTCTGATGAATAGTGAAAATTACTAAATTTTAATTAAAAACAACTTTTTTAATCAAAATAATTAATAGTGATAAATTATTAATTTGAGAGGTTTTAAAGTATATTTAGAATATATTTTTACAATTTAATACAATGTTGGTCATTGGATTTAATTTCACATTTAAACCAGACATAAACAAGTGTCAATCTTTTGATAGTTATCATCTCTTAAAAACACGCTATTTGTTTTGACGACGGGAATTAATTTTTAAATTATTTAATGTAACTGATATGTTTTGAATTTGGTAAAATAGACATAATTTGTGAATTCATAATATCAAATATAGCTTAGGCATAATTTTTGGTTTTTTTCTGGAAGCTTTCATTTTTTGATGAATAGTGAAACCACTAAGTGGTAGTTAAAAAACTGAATTTTTCATAAAACGTAATTTTACCACTTCGTTGAGTGGAATTTCAAGAACTTGAGAAACACGGTTAATATCAAGGACTAAAATGTGGTTCAATGAGATGAAAATAATTTTTGGTGAATAGTAACTTTTTACTTTTTTTCCCAAGGTTAAAAGTAAATAGGGTAATTAAGAGTAAAAATGATATTATTATTAACCTAACACATGTGCTAATTCTATTGGATAAGTTTACTTCGGACAAAAACAACCTTAGGAATAATATATGACCATTTAGGCCCACTTGGATTATATTAGGACATTTATTATTAATTTATTTAAAAAGGGTTAAAATAGTTAAAATCAAATTTTAATAACTAAATCATTTTTAATATAGGGATATACATAAGATAAATTCGAATATAAATATTCATTAGAAATATAAAATGATTTCCTACATAATGGTATTTTATTTGTAATTTTTAGACTTAATATAAGTTAATTTAGTTATGACACAATGATGATGCAGTAATTATCTTATTAATGAAATATTGACATAATTGATATTATAAATACCCAAATAAATGTAATTTGAGACTTTTTATGAATTCCAATACTTTTTAATGTTAATATGACATGTTATAATTGATTTAGTTAACTTGTTTCGAACTAATCATTCTGTTATGATTTTCACAAAAATCAATTACCAAATAGTGTCAAAATTGACATAAAATAGTTTTTAAAACAAATATTATATTATTAATTGTTATTATATTCCTAAAAATCTGAGGTTCGTCCAAGATACTTATATCATGATAGTTGTATCATTAATGGAACACTTGGGGGTATCTTAGATATATATGGTATGTTTATTAACTATATAATATAAAAATACAAAGTGACATGGTAAATGTCAATCTAATTAACTAAGTTTTAAAACTAAAAGATAAGGTTTATATAATGACCTAAAGTTGTCTAAATTCTATTATATGAGAGTATTTAGACCCATACCCACCGTAGATTCTAAATATATCAATTTGGAGCTATTAAAAATGGACATGACTTTATAATAAAATAATATTTTTAGTTATTCCAAAGGTGCCCCTCTCCTCCCTTAAAAAAGGGAACCTCCTCCCGCTCTTCCTCACACCACTTTGAGCCTTAAATCTTGGCCAAACCCTGCCAAATTCTCTTATCCACTTCCCTAGAAACATCCTAGAGGTCATGGTCTTCTTCAAAGACCAATTTCAGTGCCCTAATAGGAGGTCTCAAAGAGGCTCTTCAAAGAAGAGGTAATGTCCATTACCGATTCTTTCAACTTTATTTCTTCTTCAAATTATTCTTCTTAGGTTGTTTCATTATGAATTAATAAAATCAGTATCACTCATATACTTATATATTATTATAAATATTAAAAAACCATGTTTCACCATCTATCCATCCTACGGAAAACGAAATCACCGCGCGTGCGTACGTACGGAATACCGTCTCCACACTGTGGTGTAATCTATTTTCCACCACCACCTTAATTGGGTGGGTATAATTGTGTAAATAATAACAATATATGATTATTGTAAAGTTATATTGATTCTGAAATAGTATACATACACTCCAATAAAATTCCACGATCATGTGAACGATATCATCGCTCATGCGTACGTACGGAATACCGTCTCCACGACGCGATGAGATTCATTCTCAGTGATTAACCATTCATAAATGATTATAATGTATATATAATAATTAATCCTCAAATATATGACCTAATAATGATTCTTAATTTATGTATCTATATATGTATGTCATCCAATTAATTCCATTCAATTCAATGAGGAAATGAAAACAACGTTCGTGCGTACGTACGGCCTACCGTCTCCATGAACAGTGTATTTCTTTCCATTTATCGATTTGTTATATATATGTATATTCTGAATATATATTATATATAAATAATGTTTTATGTTCTGTAATTATGTAATCACGATCTAAGTAATCATATGAATAATTACAAGTCAAAACACGAAGGACAAATGAAACGATTTTACCCAAAACGCTCTTTAACATTGAATTTTCAATAGAACGGGTAATATAAAGTCATAAGTTAACCATATATGATATCATAACAATGAATATGATTCTATAATAATTAAATGACATTATTTAAATCATTATACAGGAGGTTCGGATACATAAGAAGCATATCAGACCTAAGGTAAGGGATAATTTTGCAAATCTCATTTTTATCTGAGATTGCTTATTCGTAAGTATTCACTGGGGTTATTGCTTGTCACGACCCACCCTCACCAAAAGGAGGGAAGGGTCAGCAGATTACTAGGCCCTTCCTTCTTTAAGTTGAAGGAGAGATAATAACCCCCGAAACCCGCCTTCAATAGGTCCTGGAGTGGCGACTAGCACCAAAGCAGTTTATATACGTATGGTGAGCATACAAGTAAACTCAGTAGGGAAAACCAAAGACTCTTATGCACAAGTGGGGGAACGTACTAAAGTACCGTGAGAAAAGAAGTAAACCAAGCACCTAACAAGGTAAACTATCCACCCAAGCCTCACCAAGACACACTCCCCAAATAACGCAAAGTCATGTAATATAGGATAACAGCACATCGATGTTTGGGTACCCCGTGCCACTTTCCCACTGGTTATTGAGACATCCTACGCATCCGACCAATCCCGCCATTCTCACTGTAGTCCCACTGCCACACCCGCTCGCACAGACCTAGGACACAACCACACGCAGTCCCACTGCCGAATCCCATCCACACACACATGGGCCACAACTGTCACACGTAACCATGCCGGCAAAGACCTAGGCTAGAACAACTACCACCATGCCTGAAGACACCTGGGCTAAAGGATCCATGGCCACGCCCGAAGACACCTAGGCCTCATCCCGAAGGCACTTGGGAACCCCCTACCTCACTCACCTGGCCAACCACCACACAACCCCGCCCGAAGGTTCTTGGGCTAATAATGGACCTCAGGCCATCACAGCGTGCTATAAGATACTTGGGCTATCTGGGAAAGGGAGCAGAAAAGGAGCTAATAACCAGCCACTAAGAATAGTGTTGGAAAAAACACCCTTCCCCATGAAATGGGGGTGTTCGGCACTAAGTGCTCAACTTGGGTGGGGCGCGAATAAGAAACACAAATCTAAAAGTATATATATAGCTAACAAGAACCCACACAAAGCTAGGTTTGTCTTTAGACAGCCTACAGATCACAACAGCACTCATTTCTGAGTCACGACTCTCGCCAACAAAACCCAATTGTCCCATTCTTATTTCATGTTCAGTGATAATTTTCAAATAAGTTCATGCACTACTGGGAAACTAACACTATACGCATAACCATGGAAAAGATTCCAGCCAAACATCCATTTAAACATCCTCTTGTAATGTTACAAAAACAAGGAAAAAGTGAGATATTGGAACCCAGGCCGACCCGGGACACTACCCTGTGTCCCTTCCAAAAGATTTTCCATCAACAGAGGATCCCACCCGAGTTTGTGATATAGAAAAGTAACCACCGGGTGTTAAAACTCACAACCACCAAATCCACATCAATAGGGGATCCCATCCCCAATTTCATAACCACCGAAACCACAAAAGAACAGGGGATCCCATCCCCTCCCACATCTCCAGCCAACGGATCGTAAGAGAAAACCACCAAAACACTACCACCAACACTATGCAGGGCCAAGCCTGTATTTTCATATTTAAAAGATTTTACACGTTCCATGATTTCAATTCCATTTTGACTAGGGTTAGCACAGAATGGATTGGTCCTGGTGTTTCCAATTTATTCAGCTGGGTATACGTGATTAACCAATTTATGTTTTACAGCAGGAGTTCACAATTATAAAGAAACTACTTAAAACATCACCACGGTTCATTAAAGCACAGACAACGACCACCGACTGCCTCAATTTTCAGAAGCTGCAAGCCGACATGACTCAGAAAGATGATCATAGAATAAAACAGCACCAAAATATAAGACATCATCAATGATCACTGCCCCCCTTCATTCATTATAGAATCTGTTCATTATCTTTATTTAGGTCTCGTTTATCCAATTCTACGGAAACAAAAGGACTCCCAACCTGCATGATACAAAAAGATGAGAGACGAAGGAGAATTTTCCTACCTGTTGATCAGTGATCGACGCTAAGGACGGGGGTGGAACTTCACAGATAACAAGGCGGGTCGCTCGATGCACCAAAATCCGATCGTCGGGACGAAAGTACTCGTGGCTGAGGGTGATCGATCAAATGAGGAACCCAGGCTGAACCCTTTAGTTATAAGTGTCGGGGGAAGTTGAGATAAAAATGCTGAACCGCGTAAGGCATGGGGGTCATGGGTTGACCACGTGGCTCCACACTTTATTAAATGGGTCCGGTGGTTTAAACGGATGCACACACCAAGTTAATTTATTGAATATTTTATTACAACATTTATGGGCGTTACAGGGCTTTAAAACAAGCTTAAAGGGGGGTCAAATTGCAAGAAAGAACACCACTAGAAAGCACCTGACAAGGCTGGGTGATGCCAATCGGTCTCACCGATCGGTCACGCCGATCGGTCTCACCGATCGGTCGCACAGAGAAGCTACCCCTTTAGGACCTGGATTTTTCCAAAGGAAAGTGCCAAGAGGTTCTAGGTCATCACATGAGATACCTCTCAAACTATTCTCGCCCTCGAGAATTTAAACAACCCAGAAGGAAAGAGCGTGTCCAAACAACCACCTCGAAAGATACCTCTCAAGAGTGAACCCCATTGTTACTAATAACAGCTTCCTGTTACGAACCAAGTAACATATCATGTCAAACTTCCAAGGTATATGAGGGTTGGGGAGTCTCCTTCCCCATGTCAGGATATTTTCTGCTTTGGGCGGCACTGACTCACCCGCACGGGTTTAATCGCATCCACCTTAATGTGTCTTGATTAGGTTCGGGTTCTCTCCTCCCCCATAGCCAGGGCTTTTCACACACAATCAGAGGAAGAAAACCAGTACATTTCATAGCCAAAAGACAAAACGTTCTACCACAACAGGTACAACAAGGAACAAAACTTAAAACAACTATGGGTACTGGGTAAGCATCTATGCTTCCCTCTCCCACATACTCTCCTCAAGCCCACCATTTATCTACAACACACGAACCAAGGGAATGGTTCATCCACGAACCACCTTTTCTTTGCGATCCTCGATCATCACTGGTCTCTCCACAAAAGTCACGTCATCCTTGATGTCCAACTCACCCCAATCAAGGACGTGTGAATCGTCGTATAGATACCGACGGAGATCGGACACATGGAAGAAATCATGTATCCTCAGTAGCGATGGTGGTAACGCCAGCTGATAAGCTACTTCACCGACCCGCCGTAACACTTCGAATGGTCCGATGAACTTGGGAGAAAGCTTACTCCCCTTGTCGAACCTCCACTGCCCACGCTGAGGGGAGACCTTCAGGAACATGTGGTCTCCAAATTCAAACTCCAAGGGCCTCCTTCTGGTATCAGCATATGACTTCTATCGGTCATGGGTTGCCTTCATCCTTTCCCGTATGAGTCGAACCTTCTCTGTCGTGTTCTGCACCACCTCCGGGCCAAGGATGCCTGCCTCTCCTACTTCAGTCCAACACACAGGAGAACGGTATGGCCTCCCATACAAAGCTTCAAACGGGGCCATGCCAATGGTAGAGTGGTAGCTATTATTGTAGGAAAACTCTACCAGAGTCAAGTATTGCACCCATGATCCTCTTGGGTCCAGAACACATGCCCGCAGCATATCCTCCAAGGTCTGGATGGTGCGCTCAGTTTGTCCATCCGTCTGGGGATGGAAAGTGGTTCTAAGGCGTAGCTGGGTGCCAAAGGCATGCTGCAATCCTCTCCAGACCCGCGAGGTAAACCGTACATCCCTATCCGAGACTATAGACCAATAAACTCCATGCAACCGCACCACATCATCCACATACCTTCGCGCCAAAGTATCCACTACACTCGACTCCCTGATCTCCTGAAAGTGAGCCGATTTTTTCAACCTGTCTACTACCACCCAGATGGCATCATATCCCCCTTGGACCTTGGGTAGTTCCATGACAAAATCTATCTAGATGTCATCCCACTTCCACTCGGGGACATCTAGAGGCTGCAATAGGCCACTTGGAACTCGGTGTTCTGCCTTCAATTGTTGACACACTAAGCACTTGGTCACAAACTCTGCCACTTCTCGCTTAACTACAGGCCACCAAAACAGCCTCTTCAGTCCCTGGTACATCTTGGAAACTCCTGGGAGTACTTCCAGGGGTGAGTTGTGGAACTCACTGAGAACCTTGCCACGCACCGCATCCGGAACGAACAACCTTCCCTGGAAAAGCATTCGATTCTGACTATCCTATGTCCATCCTTCTGGAGCATCTCCCTGGTCAGCTCTGTCACGCATCACTTTGCACTCCGGGTCTCCCCACTGAGACTCCTCTACTTGCTATAACAGAGATGATTGCACTTTCATCTGATACAGGCAGCCTCTACCTCTATCCATCCTCGCGTCCAGGTGTAAAGAATCCAACTCCTCCATCGCCTTCCAGGCGTCTGCCAACTCTCAGACCGCATCCTTTTGCATCCTCCTGCTCAAGGCACCAGCCACTACATTTCCCTTGCCCTCAGTATAGGAGATCTTGAAGTCGTAATCCTGGAGGAACTCCACCCATCTCAGTTGTCGCTAGTTTAGGTCCCGCTGGGAGAAGATATACCTCAAGATTTTGTGATCCGTGAAGAACACAAAGCGTTATCTGATGAGGTATTGTCGCCATAACTTGAGAGTAAAAATGACCGCTGCAATCTCCAGGTCATGGGTGGCGTAATTACACTCATGAGGGCATAGCTGCCTAGAACAATACGAGATCACCCCTCATTGTTACATCAACACACACATAAGGCCCTATCCTGAGGCATCACAGAACACCTCATAAGCTGCCCCTTCTTTTGGCAATATCAGCACTGGGGCACTGACCAACTTCTCCTTTAGATAGCTAAAGGCAAACTCGCACTGCTCACTCCGCACAAAAACCTAGTCTTTCTTGGTCAGAGATGTCAAAGGTGCCGCTACTCGGGAGAATTTGGGTACAAACCTCCTATAGTAACCTGTCATCCCGAGGAAACTACAGATCTCTGCCACATTCTTGGGTGTTTCCCAAGAAACAACTACCTCAACTTTTGACGGGTCCACCGCTACTCCCTGCTCGGACACCACGTGCCCAAGGAAGTGCACTTCCCGTGTCTAGAACTTGTATTTCGACAACTTCCCATAGAGCTGGTGCTATTGGAGGACCTCTAAAACCATTCTTATGTGCTCAGCATGGTCCTCCTCTGATCTAGAGTAGACCAGGATGTCGTCGATGAATACAACCATGAACCGATCCAGGTACTTCAGGAATATGGAGTTCATAAGCCCCATGAACATAGCTGGGGTGTTCGTAACACCGAAGGGCATAAACACGAACTTGAAGTGTCCATATCTACACCTAAATGCCGTCTTTGGGATGTCGCCCTCCTTCACCCTCAGCTGGTGATACTCTGACCACAGGTCGATCTTCGAGGACCATCCTGCCCCTTTCAGCTGGTCGAAAAGATCGTCTATCCTCGGAAGAGGGTAGTGATTCTTGATCATCCCTGATTCAGCCTCCTGTAGTCTATGTTCAACCTGAGACCACCATCTACCTTCTTTGTGAACAAAACTGGATCACCCCACGGTGACGCACTCGGTCGAACATAACCTCTCTTCATCAGATCGTCAATCTGGATCCGTAACTCCCGTAGCTCTAAAGGTGCCATCCGGTAAGGAGCCATCAAGATCGGACAAGCACCGGTCTGTAGGTCTATCCCGAACTCGATATCACGTTGAGGGGGTAGAGTCGTCACCTCCTCAGGAAAGTTGTCCATAAACTCACGGACAATCTCTGACACTTCCACCATCTCAGCATCTACTGACTCTACTGACAGCTCGGCTATCAAAGAGAGGAGGGGTTTCTCTCATCTGTTGCCCTTCTAACTGCCCTGCTCGCTGGTGAAAACAACACGTCGGCTGCCCAAGTCTGAGAACATGACCTTTCCTGGGAAACAGTCGATGATGGAACACAAATAGAATAGCCAGTCGATGCCTAGGATGACATCATATGGCTATATTTGTAGCAGGAGAAGATCCATAACTGACTGATGTGTCCCTATAATTAGTCTACATCCTCGAAAAACAAACAACAAGTTGGTCTGACCTCTGACTAGTGTGCTCAACACTAGGGGAACTGGAAGCCTCTCGGCATCTAGACCCAAGGCATGGACGAGACTGGGTGCAACAAATGAGTGTGAAGCTCTAGTATCAAAAAAGGCATAAGCAAGAGTGCTAAACAGACTTATCGTACCTCGAACAACCTCCGGACCTGCCGGAACTGCTGCCTCTGTAGCGTGTAGCTGTCCACGCCCGACTCCTCTGCCTCTCGGCTGTCAGCCACCTCCCCAACCATGCCCCGGTTGGGGTCTCTGAGGAGTGCCCTGAGGTCGGCCTCCTCCTCCTCCTACGTCTGCTCTGGGGGGAGCGGGAGCTCTCTGTCCCTGCTGCTGTCACTGGGGCGGGTGCTGGGGTTGTCTGCCACCGTCGTACTGCACCCGGTCTGGGTACTGACTCCAGAGATGTCCAGGGCTACCACAGACGAAGCACCACATTCCCAGGCCCGAAGGAAAAGGTTGAGGACTTGGGGATCGAAACTGAAATATCTGTGGTCTACTCCCTTATGGTCGGAACCTAGAGGGTCCAGACACTGGAGGCCCGGTGCTGACGGCCTTCCCCTTCGATGGTCCCAGCTGGATCCCCTATCGGGACACACCTCCTAGAGCGTGCATCCTCTCCACCACTTAGTCCTTCTTATAGACCTAAAAGTACGTCAGAAGGGTAAAGGGGTTAACAGCATACTTGAGGGAGTGTCGGAGTGCCTCCTCCAAACATCTTGCCCGAGACTCCTCGTCGGGAAAGTGGTGCAGAGAAAAACGTAGGAGGTCCTTGAACTTGGTCCCTAGCTCCCTCAATGACATACTCCCCTGTTGGAGGGAGAGTAGCTCCTATCTCTTTTCTACCTTAATCGTCGAGGAGAGGAATTCCGCCCTGAACTCCCTCTCGAAATCAGCCCATGCCACCTCAGCCTCTCTCCTCTCCCCCAGGAAAAGTGTACACCACTGACGCGCCGCTCCCCACATTTGGCTAATGGACAAAGGAACCCAGTACTCAGTCGGGGCCCGAATCAGGCCGAAGGCTATCACTAGCTCCTCTAGGCAGCCTTCTCTCTTCACGTTATAGGTGTTGTCCTCATACTTCTCGAGGGTCTGTCGCTGGAAGGCCTGAAGAGTCTTCTGCCACTGGTTGTCCTCTTCCTCTCGATCATCTCTCTGCCGATCGGCCAAAGTAGTTTGTGTGGCCTTGATTTTCGGCACCACACGCGGTCGCCTTCCAGGTGACATAGCTGGAAGGTAAACAAGGAATGCCTAAGCCCAAGTAGTGCATAATATCATTATTAAAACTTCTTAAAAATTTTAGTTTATTCTTAATTCCCAAGACATCCCAGAAACACGATAACACAAGTCATCATGATGCATGTACCTTTCCTATGGTCTCTACCCTGCAATCAGTGTTGCCTCACTTGGCCGTTCGGTAGGTCCAGAGTCCTTGCATTGGATCACGGGGGGCCCTAAAATCCCGTGTCATAGCCGATCTTACCTAGCCTAATTCACACACTGAGGTCACCCAACACTGTTTCCTTACCATCCCATGCAATCCTCACTGTGCCTACCTCCAAACTCAATTCTTTATCTCAACCATCATCTCTGTTACCATTCTGTCACGACCCGCCTTCACCAAAAGGAGGGAAGGGTCAGTAGATTTCCAGGCCCTTCCTTCTTTAAGTTGAAGGAGAGATAATGAACCCCGAAACCCGCCTTCAATATGTCCCAGAGTGGCGACTAGCACCAAGGGTATGGAAATTTCAGACAAATGGAAGGCAATACCCTTTTTATCTTATAGGATCGAGAGATAAGGAGAAGAAAACCCAACAACACCAAGGTAAAAAGAAAAGTAAAGACAAAAGTAATCCATTCCCACATGCATGTTTCAAAAGTAAAAGCCACAAAGTGCAAAAGGTGTATACAAAGGGTAAGTACCAAAGAAGGAATAAAGACAACTGCAACTGCTCCAAAGATCCGAGCTAGTATGGTCCTGCGTGATTCCCAAAGTCCTCCTGGAAACCTGAAAGAAGTTCATATACGTAGGGTGAGCATACAAGTACACTCACTAGGGAAAGCCAAAGACTCTCATGCATAAGTGGGGGAACGTACTAAAGTCTCGTGAGAAAAGAAGTAAACCAAGCACCTAACAAGGTAAACATTCCACCCAAGCCTCACCAAGGCACACTCCCCAAATAACGCAAGTCAAGTAATATATAATAATTGCACATCGATGTTTGGGTACCCTGCACCACTTTCCCACTGGTTATTGATACATCCTATGCATCGGACCAATCCCGCCGTTCTCACCGCAGTCCCACTACCACACCCGCCCGCACACACTTGGGCCACAACCACACACAGTCCCACTGCCGAATCCCGCCCACACACACCTGGGCCACAACTGTCACACGTAACCACGCCTACAAACACCTAGGCCAGAACAACCACCACCATGCCCGAAGACACATGGGCTAAAGGATCCACTGCCACGCCCAAAGACATCTGGTCCTCATCCCAAAGGCACTTGGGAATCCACCTGCCGCACACACCTGGCCAACCACCACACAACCCCGCCCGAAGGTTTCTGGGCTAATAATAGACCTCAGGCCATCACAGACTGCCCGAAGATACTTGGGATATCTGGGAAAGGGATCAAAAAAGGAGCTAATAACCAGCGACTAAGAATAGTGTTGGAAAAAACACCCTCCCCCGTGAAATGGGGGTGTTCCGCACTAAGTGCTCAACTTAGGAAAAGCACGAATAAGAAACAAATAGCTACAAGTATATATATATATATAGGTAACAAGAACTCACCCAAAGATAGGTTTTTCTTCAGACAACCTACAGATCACAACAGCACTCAAGTTCGAGTCATGACTCTCGCTAACAAAACCCATTTGTCCCATTATTATTTTATGTTCAGTGATAATGTTCAAATATGATCATGCACTACTGGGCAACTAACACCATAAGCATAACCAAGGAAAATAATCCATCCAAACGTCAATTTAAACATCCTCTTGTAATGTTATAATAATAAGTAAAAAGTAAGATACTGGAACCTAGGCTGACCAGGGACACTACCATGTGTCCCTTCCAAAAGATTTTCCATCAACAGAGGATCCCACCTGAGTTTTTGATATAGACAAGTAACCACCGGGTCGTAAAACTCACAACCACTGAAACCACATCAACAGGGGATCCCATCCCAAATTTCATAACCACTGAAACCACAAAAGAACTGGGGATCCCATCCCCTCCTGCATCTCCATCCAATGGCTCGTAAGAGAAAACAACCAAAACACTGCCACCAATACTAAGCAGGGCCAAGCCTGTATTTTCAGATTTAAAAGATTTTACACGTTCCATGATTTCAATTCCATTTTTACCAGGGTTAGCACAGAAGGGATTGATCCTGGTGTTTCCAATTTTTTCATCCGGGTATACGTGATTAAGAAATTTACGTTTTACAGCAGGAGTTCACAACTACAAGGAAACCACTTAAAACATCACCACAGTTCGTTAAAGCACAGACAACGACCACCAACGGCCTCAATTTTCAGAAGGAGCAAGCTGACACGACTCTGAAAGATGATCATAGAATAAAACAACACCAAAATATAAGACAACATCAACGATCACATCCCCCCCTTCTTTCTTTATAGAATTCGTTCATTATCTTTATTTAGGTCTAGTTTCTCCAATTATATGGAAACAAAAGGACGCCCACCCCACATGATACACAATGACGAGAGACTAATGAGAATTTCCCTACCTGTTGATCAGTGATCAATGCTAAGGATGGGGGCGGAAGTTCACGGATAACGACGCGGCTCACCCGATGCACCAAAATCTGATCGTCGGGACGAAAGTACTCATGGCCAAGGGTGATCGATCAAATGAGGAACCAAGGCCGAACCCTTTAGTTATAAGTGTCGGGGGCGGTTGAGATAAAAACGCTGAACTGCATAAGGAGTGGGGGTTGTGGGTTGACCACGTGGCTCCATACGTTATTAAAGGGGTTGGGTGGTTTAAACTGATGCACACACCAGGTTAATTTATTGAATATTTTATTATAACATTTATGGGCGTTACCGGGATTTAAAATAAGCTTAAAGGGGGGTCAAATTGCAAGAAGGGATGCCACTAGAAACGACCCGACAAGGCTTGGTGATGTCGACCAGTCTCACCGATCGGTCGTGCCGATCGGTCTCACCGATCGGTCTCGCGGATCGGTCATGCCGATCGGTCTCACCGATCGGTCGCACCGAGACGCAACCCCTTTAGAACCCGGATTTTGGCAAAGGAAAGAACCAAGAGAGTCTGGGTCGTCACATTGCTATCATCCATATCCATGTTTTATAAAAGTTTATTCATGTATGTTTAAAGTCCTTTTTACCAATTTTGACTTTTACCCCATGGTATGGAAGGAATCATTCTTTTATTTACCTTACAAGGTACTTTTTTACTTTTCCATCAAAAGTACGAGAAGAATGTTTTTTTAACTTATACGGCACAAACGTATTTTTACGGTTTTATAAATCCTTATTTTCCTTAAGCTTCCTAAAAAATATTTCATGACTATTTTCAGAAAAATCATTTTCTTTTAAAATTGCATCACATTTTGTTAAAATAAAATGATTTTGAATAAGAAAGGATATTTTTCTCAAGAATTCATTTCAAGAGTTTTATCAAAACCATTTTTCATCTATGTTGACATTATTTCATATGTGTATGTTTCAAGTATCATGTATCTATGATTTACATGGTTACACTTTTCTTATTATGAAATGATATCCATTTCTTTTATATGGATTATGTGATGATGGGATGATGTTTATGAAACCCATTTTATTCATTGGGTTATTGTGAATGATGTATGTTTATTTTGTGGCACAAGTAAGAATGATTTCATTATGAGATGGGTGGGTCCTATATCTCCATCCAATGCATTGGGTAAAGATTTATATCTCATGAAATATACATGGATAGAATGGTAAGTTAATCCAGTTCAGTGTTACAGGACTGAAATGTGGAGTGAACACTATTCAGAAAGTGACTTTGTCCACTAAGATGGTCTTGGTAGCAATGCCTTGGCTACTATGGAAATAATGACATGTGCTGAATGGTTGCCACAATTCCATGTTTTATTCCCATTATATTTTATCATGATATATGTTCCATTATGATATATTCCTTATGTACTTCCATGATTTATGTCTTTTCTCAAGGTTTTAATGTTTAGATTTCATGTTCAAGTTTTTTCTTTCAAATGCTTGTGGATTGTTATATGTTATCTATGTTTGGCCTTACTGAGTACTTGAGCTCATGATTTTTATGTTTTATTTTCCCCAGTAAATAAAGAAATGTTTTAGGTAAGGAAACAAAAAGGGGAAGATCATTATGGGAGATGTTGAAGATCTTTCAACATGATTAGATGTTTATATTACGAGTTTCCAAAGACACTAAACTATTATGATCCTTGTGTGTCTGTTTTTGTTATGTATTAAGTATTCCACAAAAGTAATGTATTTTCCATATATGTTAAGCTTCTGGTCTTTACATTTCCACATTATCAGATAGACTTGATTGTTTTCTATTTTATTTTTTCTTTTGTCATTGGACTGTTAATTTGGGACGTTCTATCTACTTTTATGTTATATAGCATGGGATATATTAGTTTATTTATTGAAAATGTTTAACTCTCCTACAATTTCTCATTATTTAGTATATACATATATATTTCATGTTATTGTATCAAGTTGGGAGAAATCATTCCATGTAGTTTTTTTAATTCCTGGGTGTTAGTCTCCAACCCATGGGGATCAGGAATGCCCTTCTACTATGTGGAAATTTAATTTTTTTAATGAGTTTGAGAGGGTAGCTCGATTGGGTTCACCAAACATTAGTATAAAAGGATTGTTTTTACTCAATAGTCCTTGTATTGAGATGTTTGGTACACTGGATAAAGGATTATTGGGACTTGAGTGGTAGGTTATGGTGAGTGTCTGGATACATATTTCCATGATGAAAATCAATTTACCATGGAATGTTCGCATGTGTGAGTCATGTTTTGTGTTCTTTATTTTAATAAAAGTTTTTTATTACGTTTTTTCTAGTTTAAAGTAAGATTATTTGGGTTTCTGATCACTTATTTTGTTTTATTGAACATCAGTATGCCTTCGAGACATCTTTCAGGGGTCCTTAAAGAGGGTGAAAAAGATTATTTTCAAGGGAATCCACCTAAAGATTAAAATCATGTCAATATTATCATGCATGTAGTTTGTTCTATAAAACAAAATGTACTACAACTCTAGAAAACAATTATTTTAGGTATAACCATGAGTTGGAGGAGATAAGGATTGATCATGAGAGTAATTACACAAGAATCACCATCTTTTAAAGGTGTGAATGAACATAAAGCAGCAAAGGACTATTGGGAAAGGATTGATCAGAATTTTGAATTACTATATAGGCCCGAGAGTACCAAGGTAAAGTTTTCAGTGTTCAGAATTGAGGATCCCAACAGGTGATGTTGGGATTCCATGGTACAGTCTCATATAAATGTTGTCCTAAACTAGAATGGTTTCAATACTCCATTATTTTAGAAATTTTATCTAGAGTCACTGATGATTGAGATTTTTTTAGACTTACTCTCTTTGCAGTAGAGAGAACGTTCATTATTGGTATACTCTAATCAGTTTTATAAAAATGTTTTTTTTTCTATAAAGGTTGTAATTAATGACCATCTAATGTATTATATATACCTATAGGGCATGTGATCGATATTATATTGCAGTTTTTTATGATGAATATTTCGACTTATATGGATATGTTAGAAAAAGTAATGATGGATGAGATGAATATGGCCAGCAAGGTTGGTATTATTCCCATTCTCTCCCACCCAATGGAAACATTAATGGTCTGAAAGGGAAAAATAGTTAGTGGAAATATCATAATAGGAGTGTTTGTGGTGTTTCTTAGTGGTAGGCCTCCTCTTCCCCTTTAGTTACCGAAAGTAGTGTTCCTTGGACTTTCTATTAGTTTTTCCAGGTCAGACACACCCAATGTTCTTCTCCTGCACCTACAAAGATGAGTAATAGTTGAAGAAATTATGGATATCTATAATATTTTGTTCTGTTTAGGTATGTAACACCCCAAAATTTCATAGTACATTATCTCATTAAAGTAATTCAATAGCTTGCGCTACACGTAACACTATGTTTGAGAGCACCACAACTTACCAAAAAATCCGTTCAAAAAGCAGTTATGAATAGTATTAATTGAATTTTTCATCTTATCTATTGTATATAATTTTAACATCCATATTATTTTTTTCTTATAAATTATATAAGAACGAATTCATTTTTTCAGATAAAAGAAGTATTTTCGAAAAAATGAAAATTTACCACCTTTTAATGGAGAACCATTTTTGAAACCAATATTTGTAACTTTTATATAATCAATTTAATAAAATTAAATTCTCCTTTATAAGAAGCACATAAAAATTTATTTTGGATAAATTTTTGGTAATTTTTTGATAACTTTCTTATTTTGATGAATAGTGAAAAATATTATGTTTTAATTGAAAACAACATTTTTAATTTAAATAATTTATCATGTTAAATTGTGTATTGAATGGTTTTTAAGTATAATAAGATTATATTTTTATCATTTAACACAATGTATGCCATTATATATAATTTAACACTTAAATTTGACATAAACACATGTCAATCTGTTGATAGTTTTAACATTTTAAAAAATAGCTTTTTGGTTTTGACAACAGTAATTAATTTTAAATTAATAAATAAAACTTCTATATTTTTAGTTTGTTAAAATAGATTCCATTTTTTATTTATAATATCAAAAATATATTAGAGTGAATTTATGGTATTTTTCTAAAAACATTCAATTTTTGATGAATAGTGAAAAACGCAGAGTTATTATTAGAAACCGACATTTTATTTAAATAATTATTTATTTTATATAAATTTATTTTAAGTAAAAATAGATATATAAAACCATTCTATATTAAATATAATTCATTGGAGTCATTTTATAAAAAAAAATATGAATAAATTTTTTTTGATCTTTTTAACGTTTTTACCCACCATCTAGGAGCATTTGAAAATTTGCATAAAATTTAATTTTACCGCTTCTGTGAGATGAATTCAAAAAATATTAGATACATGGTTAACATCAGTATATAAAATTTGGTTCAATAAGATGAAAATAATTTTTTTTTGAATAATGATGTTTTACTTCTATTTACAACAGTTAAAACTATATAGGGTAATTAAAGGTAAAAACGATATTATAATTACCCTAAAAATATCCTAATTATATTGGATAAGTGTAATTCGACCAAAAAACGAAATAGGAATAAAATATGATCCTTTAGGTCCACTTGGATTATATTGGTACATTTATTATTATTTTTTTTAATGAAGAGTTAAAAGAGTTAAATTCCATGTTTAATAACTAAACCATTTTTAATATAGGGATATAAAAGATATAAATTCTACTATAAATATTAATTAGAAAGAAAAAATGATTTATTAAATCATGTTATTTTATTTATAAATTTTAAACATTAAATAATTAAATTTATTTATAACACAATGATGATGCAGTAATTAACTTATTAATTAAATAATCAAATGAATGGTATTATAAATATTAAAATAAATATAATTTCAAAATTTTTATGACATACTCTAATTTTATAGGTGAATATGAAATTTTAGGGTTGATTAAATGTATCATGTTCTATGTAATAATTTTTTGATGAATTTCACAGAAACCAAATACCAAATAGTGTCAAAATTGACATAAATTAATTTTTAAAACAAATACAATATTATTTGTTGATATAATATTATTAAATATCTAAGGATTTTCCAAAGAGAATAAATAATACTATATATTTCATTAATGAACCACTTTGGCTTCTCTTTAATGTTTATAGTATGTTTATTAACCACATAGTGTAATAATACATGAAGATACAGTAAAAGTTAAACATTTTGACATGGAGTAAATTATAAAATATAAGGTTAAAATGGTAACATAAACTTTTCAAAAACATGTTGGTTGAGATTATTTCAACCCATTAGAACCTTCTTTAAGAAATAAATCTTTTTTTATCCATTATAAATAGAAAATTATTTTATAATAAATTAATATTTCAAGAATTTCTTAAAGTGACCCTCACGTCTCGTATAAAAGGAAACTTCCCCTTGTCTCCAAATCACACAAAAAAAGCAATTTGGATCGACCATACCCTGCCCAAATATCCTCCCAATATCACTAAAATAAACCTAGAGTCCTTACCTTGATCATAAAGGGAACCTAAGGATCCATTTTTATCAACTCAAAAGAAAACACCTGAAAAAGAGGTAATAATTTCACCACCCTCTTTCAAGTTCTTTTCATCTTCCACTTCCTCTTTCTTTGATGTTTCCATACCAAAATAATAACACCATTGCCTCCTATATACTATGATTTTTTTATAAACATGTTAAAACCATATTCATTATTCTATCAATCCTCTAAATGACAAAGTCACCATAAGTGCGTACGTAGGGCTTACACTCTCCACGTCGTGGTGTAGTTTGTTATTCAAACACATTATTATTTGGATGGTTATAATAATGAGTATAAATATTGTAAATAATAAAGATAAAATTTTAATTATTCATTATATATGATATAACATACAATTACGTATTATTTCACCATCAGTATATTGATATTGTCGCTTGTGCGCACATACAGATTACCTTCTCCACGACGCGATGAGATTCATTCCCATTTTCACCATTAAACGATGATTATACAAATATATATTACTAATAACTATGATAAATATGAAATAATAAAGATACTGGAGATATATATATATATATATATATACATGTATGTACTCATATATATCTTATTCACTTAGTTCTGTTCAATACGATATGAAAATGGAAACAACGTTTATGCATACGTACGGCCTACAGTTTCCATAAATGGTGCCTTCAATTTCATATATCTATCTATTATAAATATTTATATTCTAAATATATATGATATATAAGTCAAGGTTTATATTCTGCAAGTATTTTAATCCTGATCTAAATGATATGATAAAAAATAACATGTTAGAACACGTACAATGAAGAAAGCAATTATTACCCAAAATGTTATTTTGACATAGAAATCGTTATTAAATGGGAAGTATAAAGTCAGAAATTAATAATGTATGATATAATAAATATGAATATGGTTCTGGTATAATTTAATAACATACTTTAGTCATTATACAAGTGGTTAAACATACCCTCGACCAATAAAAAATGAAGGGTAAGTTTTAATTTCACAATATCTTTTTTATACGAGGTTGTTTTTATGTAAGTATCTACTGGGAAATATTTATTATACATTTACATGAATTATAAAAGTGTTTCAAATAGACTATTATAATTTATTTTTTACTAAATAATCAATTTAAATGTTTTAAATATTTATTCTTCTAAAACATTCTCATTAATGTCTATGCTTTCGAAATGGGTTTAAGGATTTATTTATATTGGAATGAATGTTTTAAAATGTTAATTCCTTTAAAAAGTTTAAAAGTGGTATTGTACACTTTGATTCAAAACTATATTTAAAATTACTTCCTTTATTTTACTTTTAAATGATTTCATGAAAAATTGATATTTCAATCAATGATTTTTACTGATCATTTTCAACTATGTCAACATCCTTTACATGATATTATTCTAGACCGAGGTTTATTTATTATGAAAAAAATATTCCATATTGTATTGAAGGTTTTGTGACATGTTCGACTGTGGATATATTATTTTTATATCATTCATGGTTTATAGATAAATTATTGACATTTTCTATACAAGTTTTAATATTAATGACTATGTTATGTATAAACCTTTTCATATCATAAATGCATTTCACTTCTTAAGTGATGGGTGGAGCCCGCTAAAGCTCCTCGAAGTATCGTTAGGTCTAATGAGACAAATTAGTGTATTGGCACAAGGCCTTGAAAAAATAAAATTTTTAGTCATGAAACAAGGCCTTGACTATGAGGTTAAGATGGCTTGCCTTATTAATTCCATCATTATAAAATTAGATATTGATAATAAATGTGATTATTAGTCTAGTAGAATATACTTCTGAATAAGTAAATGGAATTATTTTATTCATATTTTCCATATTATAATGAATGTTAAATTTAAAAGGCTTTAGTTTTAGTTATATATGTTTTCTTAAATGTTTATATTTATTTATGAATGTTTCCGCTATATTGTTATCCATACTGGGCATTTGATCTCACACCTTATTATGTTTTATTTTTCCCAGGATGTGAAAAAGTATACTATGACTGACCAGTAGAGATAATCTAAGGGATATGAATTTGGTCAATGGAAACCATGTTGTTTTTGTTTTTCATATTATAATGTAATGAACCGTTCATGTATGTAATCTATTTTCCAAGACTTCTAAACTGATCGGTCCTTCGGGACTTGATTCCTTGAAATCATGCTAGTGTATTAAAATCATGAACCGACTCTAGGTAACTGGGGTCAGGTCATTACAAGGTATATTCCTCATTATAGTCAGGTATCATCTGCTCCAAGGTCTACTATGATGATGTTAGATCACTCAATGACTATATGGATCTAGGTATAGGCCTTAAGAGTGATTAAATTCACAGAATATATGAGTTTCCATCTAAGGTACACACAAGTCCTGTAATAGTGATAAGTACCATATTTATTTCATCTTTAGTAGTGATTTATTTATTTGATAATTTTTATTCCCACTCGATTATAACTAGTAATAATTTTGCTATTATAAAAAATCAACAGAGAACATATCCTTTGTATGGGAGTTAGTGAAACCTCTTGGGAAGAGGAAAGAGTAGGGGTTTCGATGTTCCGGTTCTTTTCTGATAGTGGATGCAGAGTTAGACTGAGATCTTCTCCTTATTTATTTGGATCTATTTGACATCATTATTGGTATGGATTTTCTTATCACTCACTGATATGAAGTTTATTTTTATCATCATTGTGTATAATTACATGTAGTTAATGGGAGCTCTTGGGTGTTTCCAGAAGAGTGGGATCTGATGTGTAGTCATATAGGACCTTCCCTCTCTGATGTCATAAGTTTTTTTCATTACATAAGTTGATCCAAAATAACTTTCTTCGATTTTTGACCTTCCCACAACTATTTGGGACATTCCTAACTTTTTCCCATAATATTTATTTAGTATTCTTCTAGAGAGGTGGGTAGAGATTATGATTGACCTCATTCCAGGTATGTAGCCAATTTCAATAAGTTAGTTTGCATTGGAACCAAAGGTGCTTAAGTAGCCCACGATTTGGATGGATGATCTGACGATGAATGGTTTTTTCCACCCTAGTGTTTATCCTTGGGAATCCCCTATATCCTTTTCCAACATGGCTGATGGTTCACTCTTATTGGGTGTGGAGTTACCAAAGTTGAATAGTGTAATAGTTGAGAATAAGTATCATTCACCGCATATGGATTATATTATTGACCAGTTAATGTGGGTAAATAATTTTTTAAAGATAGATATTTGGTTGAGTTATGGTAAACTCATATTTAAAGAGTTTGGTATACCAAATATTAATTTTATAAGCTGGTATAGCCATTACACATATGTTTGGATTCCATTCTTTATGACTAATGCTCCTAAATTTTTCTTGGATTTGATGAATCTAATATTCTAATAGTATCTAAACAATTATTTGGGGGTGTTCATGGATAATATTTTGGTTTATTCAAGATCCAAGCACTAGAATGGGAACCATTAGAGTTATGTTTTATAATTCCTAAGTAGTAACCATTTATATTTAATGCTTTTAATTTAAATTTTAGGATCCAATAAGTGAATTTATTAGAGAATGTGATTTTTGAGCATGGATTATCAGTTGATATAGAGAAGTTGGAAGGTATTTTTTAATGGGAAGAACCATGAATCATCTTTGAGATTTGAATCTTTATTATCCTTTCTATAAATTATTGATGTTTTGTCAAGAATTCCTTAATTTTGGTGTCACATTTTAGTTCCCTTTACACGAAAGGGGTGGAATTAATATGGGATGAAGTGTGTCAGTTTTTTTCGAGAAGCTGTAATGAATTATGACATCGAATCCGATTCTAATCTTAACTAATCTCATTAAGGGAATGTGGTTTTCTATGATGATTTTGGTTCTTTTTTGTTTTCATACTTATGTTGAATGATCGTGTGGTATTTTCTAGATATAACTTGCTTCAATCTCATGATACGAATTACCCGCCCATGATTTATATCTTTCTATGGATATGAATTAGCCTAAACCATGGTGGAAATATATTTTTGGGGAGAGGATCATAGTATTTTCTAACCATAAGAGTCTAAGATATATCGTTTCTTAGAAATAAATGATTATTGGATACATGTAGTGGGTGTAATACCTTTATAAGTTTGATTTCAATATCACTTATAACCTAGGGAAGCATAATTCCATAGATGGTGCTCTCAAAAGGAAAGTTCCATTATAAGATATTCTGGAATCAAAAGAAGAGTGAAACCTTATGGTTCCCTTCACTCAGTTTCACCTATATGTTTAGGAGTATGTTTCATTCTTTATTCTAACTAGTGTTCAGTTATAATCATCTCTATTAGATTATATACTCAAGAGTCATTAGTATAATGTTATGTTTAGATGAGTTTAAGAAACCCTATATGGTATGGAGACCATTTCTATTTCGTATCTCTCTTATGATGGTATTATCTATTTTATGGACATGTTTTTCATCCCAATATCGTTGTAGAGATTTGTATTGTTTAATTACCAAATTTGTATATTGTACATCCATTTGGGAAATACAAAGATGTATTTTGACTTGAGATAGTGATTCTAGTGTCTAGGTAAGAACTATGAAATTGCATATTATGTGTCCAGTTGTCACACCTACCAATAGATAAAGGCATAGTATCTGAAACCTTCTATTTTTATCTAACCTCTTGTGATTCTAGTTTGTAAATGTGTTGAGGTATCCACAGACTTTTTTATGGACTACCACTGGCTCCTCGGGTATGAAATTATATTTGGGTGATGATTTCCCAATTCAAAAATATATTTCACCCCATTTGGACTAGGGACAACGTAAAATTTGATGATCTAGGTAATATTTATGTGAAAGATATCGTGAGGTTTCCTAAGGTACCTTTTACCATTGTTTCAAATAGATATCCAATGTTTACTTTTACATTTTTGAGGAGTCACTAGGAGGTGATGGGAATCAGGTCAGGATGAGTTCAACATATCATCAATAGATAAAGGACTAGAAGAAGTGTATTATTCAGACCATGAAGGATATTCCATGTGCATTAATCCTGAAATATTGTTGATCTTGGGATATCCATATGAGACTAGTGGAGTTTTTTTGTAATAATAGTTTTCAGTAGTTTATTAAATTTTATCCTTTAGAGGTTTTGTGTGGTAATCAGTTTAGATCATCTATTTGTTGGGATGAAGTGGGAAAATCCTATTTAGTAGGGAAGAGTATTGTTTAGGAGACATAAAATAGGATTTAGGATATACATTAGTATCTTTTTACTTCTTAGAGTTAAAATAAATCATATATGGATTAGTGGAACCATCCTTTGGAGTCTTCCATCAGTGAATAGTTTTTCAAGAAAATTTTCTACTTGGTTGGGTCACCGTCGTCTTGGAAAGAATAGAATGTAGGATATTATATATTGTGTTCTATTTAAGTTCATTGAACATCTAGGGAAGGTTTCTTATTGGCTAGAATTTCTAGTTCATTAAATGGTAATTAATGATGTTTTTTTAATGTCATTTCTCAAGAAATACCATCATGATCCATCTCATATTTTGAGTTGGGAAGAGATCAAGTTATAGATAAGTGTTTGTATTAAGGATTATCCATTGGAGATCATTTAATCTCATGTAAAATTGTGGAATGGGAAGTAAATTTCACTTTCTAGAGTGTTATGGTGTAATGAACCAGAATATCATGAATATTTTGACTATGAATCATTAATGAGGGATTTGTGTCCACACCCTTTTTCCAGATATCATTATTCCACATTACTTCCTGGGGATGAAATATCTTATTTTTGAGAGTTTCTAACATCATGTTACTATATTTCAGGTATTTCTTTTCTCTCTTTTTAATTACCTATTTGCATGGGTGTGTTTTGGGACTCTCACGGATGTATATAATTTGACGAGGAAAATAACCAAAGTTTATGGGAAATATATTTATCTAGATTAATGGAGTATCAGTATAAATTTTTTAAATTATTTGTGGGGTTCCCACCAAGTCTGAAGGATGTTGCTGCTGGTTATGGATTTCTTGATAAATAGGGAGAATTTGGCTCTCTACTGGGTGATTATATGTCATGAATATTTTACTTATCATGTAAAATGTTTTCATAGTGTATTGGTATCTGGGAAAATATAATGGAATATTACATCGAATGAATGGATTAAACACTATGAAAATATCAAAGTTCATGAAATGATAAAAATATGTATCTTTAATTAATGACAATGTTTTTTTCAGAGTTTTAGGGTGTCGTGGATTGCACGAAGTGAAAGGGGGATTCATTCCATTTAATTCTTGTAGATTATATTTTTTTGGTGTTACTCAGTTAATGTTTCTTTCATTTGGCCATAAGTATCTCCCATATTGACCAAAGATTACCTTCTAGTCAATTTTTAAGACCTCCTCTAATTTTAAATCACTCTTTTGGTGATTTATCTCTATTACAGTTTGGGTTAATTTCTCTAGATGAGTAATTATTCTATTTCTTTTATCTTTTTTGTTCAATATAGCACCATGGTGTTTCATTATTGAATATATTTATCTGTGTTGATAATATTATTGATATTTTTTAGACCAGTTCTATGATATTCCTCTAATGACTAACCCTTGTGTTGGTTGGGGTGCAGTGTGAATTTTTATTCAAGGTATGTTGTGTTCTGTCCTCTCCACCAAACTTTTTTCTTGTTAAATTAATTATGAGATGTGACGATTGATATTAGGATATTAGTGGTTGTCTCTATGTTCTTCCTTGTTATTGGATTCTATTATGGGTGTGTATGACCCATGTTTTAATTAGGTGGATTCATATATTTCCTATGTTGGTTAAAATACAATGCTCTGGTTTTTTTAATTATTTTATTAATGATTTGGAATAATGTTTATGTGTTTGGAAATGGGTTTTGGAGATAATATGGTTTAACACTTGTTTTTTTATAAAGAAATAGGATTTTAAAAGTATTTTGAAATGGATTAATGTAATGGTATAGAAAATAGATAACATGGGAAGCCTTTGGTGCTTAAGTGGAAGGTATAGCTTTCGTTCACCATCCACATATTATTGGGGGTTTACTCATGGGTTGTTCCTCTATTCCCTAGGAAAGTTTTTCTTGGTAATTGATATTAAAATCATTTTGAGGTTCAATAAAGAGGAAATTATCTATTCTAAGGTCTATGTTCTAAGCGCTTGATTGTGCACACGTCATTGATTATGGTAAGAGTAGTCTACTAGCCTGGCATGTTGTTATCCTTGGTGTGATGTTACATGTGGTTTCGATTTTTTATTAGATTTTATATGATATGGGATGAATTATTTTTCTTGATTTATCTTATTTGATTTATTTTAAATTAATTAAACCTTTTTACCTAGATTGTTTCAAAATTATAAAAATATGTGAAATTAAACATGATTTGAGGGTTTTGATATAAAAACTATTTAACTATTTATGATGAATTTTTTTAAGTTCATCATTCTCAAATTAGTGTCTAGAGACATTATGTAACACCTAGGTGGGATCATATAGATCCTATTTAGATCACACTCTGTACACCCCATTGGAGGTGCATAGACTATTTTATATATTTTGACACAATGGATTGAAAGGAACTTTCATGAGGCCTTGACAATTATGTCAATTGTGTTTGGGTAGCTGGTGGCGAGATAATGGCAGTTTTCCTATGATATCACACGGAGTAGATGGTTTTCTATTTTAGTTTTCCTTTCAAGTTGGATTGGTACATTAAGATGTTGTTTCAGCTTTTGACTTGTATCTTTTACACTTCCATATTTCAGTTGTGGAATATGTTTAACCATTTATTTTATTAACTCTATTGTGTATAAATATATACTTAATTTTGTTGCTTTAGGTTGAAGAAAATCATTCCCTCTAGCTATTTTTTAATTCCCACATAATAGTCTCCAGGTCATGGGGATTATGAAAACTATTTTGATATGTGGAAATTTAGGTTGGGTATCCAGGTTGGGTTCGCCCCATCCAGTGTGTAATCTGATAAAACTGTTGAGACATTGTCTAACCATGCTGTAACCAAAACATAAATTATGTGATTTTGTTTGTAACATTGAAATTTTCAACTAAAACCATGATAAATATTTCTCTTATTTTCCTAATGAAGTCAAAACTGATCATCATTCTATAGTTAATAGTGATTTGGATTCATCCACCATTATGCCTTATTATGAGTTTCTAAAACCCCTAATTGTGTGTGTGTGCGGGGGGGGGGGGGGGGGGGGGGTTAGGGAGTGAATTTATCTTTTACCAAAAAATTCTAGTCTTCTTATTTCAATCCTATATTCAACATTTTAGGTTCATAAACCTAAATCTTCTGGTGGTAGAATTTTATGTAATAGAACCTTAGTTTATTTGAAAAGAGTTCTATGAGAAGCTGGAGTATTTAAATCCTTGAGAATATGATCATTTTTCAAATAAATCAATGAATTAAAAAACATCAATGAATCATACCCTTTGAATGGTCGTTGTTAGAACATATTAGTGGATCTAGTCTAGCTAAAGACGTTAAATATAGAATTTTATGAGAGGAAACTCCTCATTTTCATTCCATTTTAATTTTTCTATTTGTTTGAATAAAAATTATCTTTATTTATTGTGTGTCTATCTATAATTTCACCTAAAAGTACCACTTATTTTATTGAATTATTTATTTATCAATAATAGACTTAATGGTTTGATATTATTTTTATTACTTCCTTGAAAGAGTTTAGGTGTGAAAAAATGATAAAGGAGATATTTTTAGAATGGAATTGGATAACACATCTCTAACTCTTCTATATGGATAAATTTTGATTGAACGTTAAATTATAAAATTAAATTGTATATTTTTTTTAGACGGTAAATTTTTTTTCTACTCAAGGACGTAATCAAAGTGCATGAAAGGGGAAGTCTCTTTTACTAATAATAAAGTGTTAAAGCTCTACTTCATGGGAGTTAAAATTAAAATTCTAGTACATTATTTTTTACTTTATGAACAAATATATTCTTGTTGGTTGACAGGGTGTAAAAAATGACAGTATAGTTCATATTTAAGTTATTTTTCAAGATAAATTCTTAGTATAATTCCTACTAGTATTTTATACTATTTTTAAATATTTCAATGATAAATATATTTTCTTCATGGTCTTCTTGGTTCCCCAATGATTACCTTTTAGAAATTCAATTTCAAGCATGAATCTTCTCTAAAATTTTCTATCAGTGTATTAGATTTTTAAGTAATAATTAGTGGGTAATATTTTTTATATTGATAATTATTTTGTGTGTAAGAGTAAAATTAAAACTTTTTTATGACCCTAAACAAGAAAATTAACTATATAATTGAAAATATTTTTAAATTACTTACAGTAAAATTTTTATCTCCCACCTTTTTATTCAATAATGGGAAATTTTTTGGGTTTTAAGTATGGAAGGGGGGTCTTTAAATGTGCTAAAATGTAATTCATTTAAAGCCCATAAAAATAATTTAATGTTTTTGTAATTTTTTTTATGATTCACTAAGGAATTTTAACTAGGAGTAATTTTTTATCCAGTTTGAAGGTTATGAAGTCACTTTGAGGAGGCTACTATTTAATACCGCTTGGTTTTATTTGAGTAAATAATTTTTATTATCCCCTTGAAAATATGAGTTTTGGTAAACTCTTGGGATAAAATCATATGACTACTATTTACTTTTAACTCTTTAATTTGAATTTAACTCATTTAATATGCATCTAAATAAAATACGAAATGAAAATACTAACTTAAGTTGAATTCATTCATTCATTATTTTCATTATTTATTCATCAAACCATTGGATGGGTTATTTATTCCACCAATATTTTTTCACTCATCTTCATCCAATGCTGTGTTTATTTTTAATGAACTCTTATATTATTTTATTTTATTCACCTAGATTTATAGAGAAGATTTGATTCTCATTTGGATGCAAATTCATGTTTGTTAAATTCTATTTAATATCCTCAATTTATATATTATTTTAAATTAGTTTCCAAATTTTCATGGAATAAATTTAATTTTATAGGGAATTCACATTTAATACTTGAGATAATTCATTAGGGAAAATCAATTTGAAAGACAATTCTTATTAGAATTTCAACTTTTCCATTTTGAGATTTATTCTCTACCATTAAATGTGACTAAATTTTTCTCGAGGATAAAAAATGTTTTAAGTGGGGGAATTTGATCTTGATATTTATATATACATTTTTAAAATCGTTTTTTGTTGATTTATTATGTATTTAATGTCTAAATTATTCAATTATTGGCTATATATCACATTAAAGATAATTTAGGATTGATTTATAAAATGAATGAAATTTTAATATTTTTTTTATTTAACTATTTTTTGTTTTTTGTTTTATATAATAATGTTTGATCGAATTATGGATTGTTTAATTTTGGTTTATTTTTTAAAATATTTGACTATTATATATTTCATTATTCTACGTATTAAATTTTTATTTCATTTTAGTTTTTTGTTTAAATATATTAAATAATTTAATTGTGTTTTTTTCTTTAAAAAATTTAATATTTAGTATCAATAAATTTTAATTATTTTATAATATTTTTCATTTCATTATTCTGTTTATTAATTAATTGTTTATTTATCTCTTTATTATTCTATAAAATTTTGACAAACTTTTTTTTCAAATTTTTTATATTTGATGTAAATTTGGGATTTATTTCTTTAAGAAATTAAAAATTAAATTTTTTTTCTCTAATAATTTATACATTAATTTTATAATATTTGTGAAAAAAACTACCTCATTTTGGAATTTCTAATTGATGTTCCCTAGTAGAATTTGGAGTGCTGGTCACATGTCCTTTTTCTGGTGTATCCATTAATCACATACCCATTTTAAAAATAAAAGTTTCCCATGTATCCAAATTTATTAGGGTTAAAATAGCCAAATTCAAACGAAGATCATCCTCACAAAGCTGAAACAACACATACATGTTTTGGGCAACCAAACTAGTTCTGAGTTCCCCCAACCATTTATGATGCCATGTCAAATATGAAACCACCAAAAAAGCTTCCCTGGGAAGCTGTTGATGATGTATCACTGATTAATATCTAAAAAATATAAGATAAAAAGATTCTAAAAACCCAAGATCATTCTTGATAAAGAAGATGAAACTTGTGTTGAACTAATAACAATTGAATCAAAAACACAATGAATCCCAAATCGAGTGCACCATTGAAGATGAGGAAGAACACCTGAGGTTGATAAAGATTTTTTTGCTGATTAAATTTTATATTCTTCAATTGATTGTTTCTTGAAATTGATCATAGAAACAATTTAATATTATGAATCCTAAAAATATTTTGATAAAAAAAAATTTTCAATTATTTGAAAACTTCTGTTGATGAACCTGAGATCATTAATTCTCCATAAAGAAGATGAATAACAGAAATCATATAGCTGTTTTTGATGGATATGATGCCAAATCAATTGATGTATCTTATTTTGAGAATCTAGGGAGATGAATATATGATTTCAAATTGTTGAACTACTTCTATTGGTGGTTTTGTTTATTTTAAATCCCCAGGAAAATAGTAAGGGATTTGTATTTTATGACTCATTCAGATATGTTTTCAAGTGGAATTGAATAATAGGATATTATCTAAATTCTGAAGTTTTTTTATAAGATGAAATTGGCTACTAAGGAAGAAAATTTCTCTCATTCCATCACTAATTAAAACTAAACATTGTACACTGCCATGGTTGAGTGAAGTAGTCGAGTTGAGAACCATGTTCTCTGGTTGTTTATCTTCGATTCCAATATTATAGAGGGGTGTATGCCAACTACATATTAGTATCTAGATGCTGAAAAAGGTTCATAATAAATTAAATGTTGGAGTCAAAGAATAAAATTAATATGAACCCTCAGATAATATTTTAATAGATTATTCAGTGTCATTATCTAATTGAGATAGATAGAGGGATCTGATAAAGTCACTGCATCAATGACTAAAGGTCATAATGTTTAACCTTCACTAAGAAATCACCAATTAAGGTGGATATTGTTTCATATTTGGTGGGTAGAGAATATTTTATAAATTAAAATTTTATGGAAATTGAATATTTTTTCGAGAGAGTGGAGAAAGATGAAATAGGGAGATGAATGATAATGATGAACCATAGAAGATAGAGACAGAGGGGAAATTGGACTAGACGGAGGATATTTCCTTCTTTTTTCATTCCTTATTTTTTTCTTCAATTACATAATATATTTATTTAATTTTATCATTTTTTTCCCTAAACATGAGTATCTAAATTTCATAGGGAATTCTTACTATGATGGCTTGAAAATTTTAAATCATTTTTTCTTGTTTTGATTATATCATTACAATGAAATTTTATTTTAATGATCTTCTTTCATTCATAATGAGTATCAGTAAGGACTAAAAGTTGATGAAAGTGAAACATTTAACTTTTCAATTTCAACTAAAGTACTAAAAGAGGAAAAGAATTAGATTCTATTCTCTATAAATGATCAATACATACTCCAATTTGATGAAAGAGAGATTATTTCAAGAGAGAGTCATTGAAATATGAAAGTTCACCAAAATGATGGCTCATTGAATCTTCAATTTTTATATAAGAATTTCAATAATAGAAAATTACAAGAGTAGAGAATACAATATTTTTAAATTCAATTATAATAATTCTGATGGGATTTTGATCATTATTTCTTTATATACTACTATTTTTTACTTCATATAGTCACTCTAACATTTTTTCATTTTTTTTATTTGTATTTTAATGTTTCGATCACGTACTTATTTAAACCTTACCAGTAGAATATGATACTCTTAATTAATAATATGTTAGTAGTTTTTGAGTCTTATTAATATTTGAATTTAATGAAGATCATAATCATTTGTGATCAATATGTAGTATTGAAACTCGACTCAATTAAAATATCTTGCGGAATAATTTTTCAAAAAAATTAGAGAAAACTCAGATCCGGATTAAATGTAATAGAATATGGCAATCCATAAAACCTTACCACTTCCCTAATGTATATTCTGGATTGATGATCAAGATATAAGTCATATATGATAGTAATGAAGTGTGATAACTATGTAAGTTGATTGACTACAACCCATATAATATTATTCACTTTAAACATTTTGGGTAGTTCAATGAGAAATTCCAAGGTAATGATTTTCCACTTCAATTCTTGTATGGGTAATGGATATAACATCCCCTTAGAAATGTATATTTTATACTTAACTTTATAACATTCCAAAAACTGGGATGAAATCATTATGATATATATCTTCATTTCATCCCATAAAAAGTATACTTTCAAGTCTCTATAAATCAGCATACATCCAGGATGGGTAGGGAATGAAGATATATGAGCTTCCTCTAACAACACCTTCTTCATATATGGTATAGATGGAAACAAACATGGTTCCTGAAACTTATCATTCCATCATGATATAGGTTAAACTATGAAACATTCCTAACATTATCTTATAGCTCTATATCTTCCTTCTCCACCTATTTAATCATCACTTGGATAGATGGTTAACACTCAACTAAGCAAGATAAAATTTCTCGCATTCCTTAAGGATTTTAGATCCATTATTTGAAAATCTATAAATATTGGATATTTTTTTATCCTCATCAAGAACATGTGATCATGTTCCCTTTAACATAAAGTATAAAACACATTTTTCACTTTCTCCAGGTGGTAATTAATTGAGCATTAAAAAATTTCAATCAACTCTAACCATCTTCTCTAGTGCATATTAAAATCCTTATATGTGAATATATACATTAAAATTTTTTGATAAATATATTTATACCACACTTTTACCTATAAATATAATTTCTCTATATCGTTAATGAAGAAATTACAATTGATAACTCCAAATCAGGAATTGAGAATCTTTTCTCATGAACCTTCAATTGTCATTAGCCATAATCTATAACCATGTCATTGTTCGTATGCATGCATCCCGATCCCTTTGTGGATTATTAATTAAATATTACAAACTATTATACTGGGTAATGTAAGAATATGAGATATAACTAATAATCTTTTTAGTTTCTTTAAATTTTACTATATTTATTTCTCCAAAGGAACTGGGATCCCTTTTGAGTTAACTTGTTGAGTTGATTAGATAGTATTGGGAAATTATCTACAAACCATTGATCATATATATCTAAACCAATAAATCTACAGGTATCAGTCACCATGGTTAGTCTTGGATAACATTCAATATCCTTCTACATTGATGGATTCAAAACATAGATATATCCTCTCTTGAGGTTATATAACACAATAAATGAAACATTTTTTTTTCAAAAAATTCACATTTTTTAAATTTTACATATATTTTTTCCTTCCTTTTAGTATTTATTATAATTATCAATCGATCTTAATTCTCTTCCTTTATCTTTTCATATATTGGTATATCATCTAGACAGACTACCACAAACAGATCAAGGTTATCACTAATGATTATATCCATTTAATTTATGATGATAAAAATGGAATTAGTAAGACTGAATGAAATTATTATATATAAATAGTGTCCATACATTGTACAGAATGTTGTCTTGGGTATATCCTCTTTCTTGAACATCAATTGATGATATCAAAAGTGATGCTAAATCTTGTAAAATTATTAAGGTCAATACAATTTATCAAACAAGTCATTAATACAGGGTAGAAGATATTAATTTTTAATTTTTTCTTATTCATCTTCTAATAATAAAGGTAGTGCTTCATAAATCCATATTTATTTAAAAAAAGCATAGGTGAACCCTAGGTTTCACACTTGGGTAAATTAATCCCATTTTAAGTATCTCATCGAGTTTCTTCTTAAATTCTTGCAACTCAATTGGGGCCTTTATATAGGTAGTATTTGAAATTAGTGTGGAACCAGTTGTGACATAGATTGAAAATTATACTTGAAAATTTGATAGAAGACTAGGAAACTCTTCTTTAAATACATCATGAAATTTCTACACAATAGGAATTTCATTAATGCTATGTTTTTTCCATCTATCTAAAGCTCATACATATCATCACATTGATATGAGATCCTTTTTTTGGATTGGAATATCAGACATAACATCCATTCCTCAACAATTAATGTGGGATTCATGTAGTGAAATCCAATCCATGCCTATGATACCATCTAATTCAACCAGTGGAATATTGAAAACATGTGAAGGGAGAATATTCCCACAAAATTCAACTATACTGGAATCATATACTTGAGATTAGTTCATTATACCATTAGGTGTCTTCACATCTAATTGAATATCAAATCATTTTGGGGGAAATCTTGATACCCTTCTAAAATTATACAAATATGAAAAATCTGTATATCCAAAGTAAAGTAAGACGTTATCTGTTATATAGTGGATGATAAGTGTACCTTTCACCACATATTTATCGTACCCTCATCAGAAATTATGATAGCATGAGATTTCCCCTTATCCCTCTACTTAAAAGGTTTCTAAATTTGATCATCACCATTATCCCTCATATTTGGGCACATGTTAACAAATATCTTATACTAATTTATTTAAAAAACTAGAGAGTGTGTGGTGCATTTTTTGTGTCTTTATATCTATTCACATCATTAGAATACTTCTTCCTATCACTTTATAAATCAATTTCCAAATGAACATAAATTCTAGACGTAAAACATTTACTAGTCCCCTTAAGATGATTTATTCCATGTTTATTTCTATACTTTGAGAATAAATGAAATATCATCTTCTTCTCTCCGTTGTTTTTTTATTTTCCTTTTAATTCCATTTTTTTATTATAAAAAACATGATGTTTATATTTAACACTAACCTCTATTTCCACATTAATTGAACATCAAACATTCGAGTGGATTCTACTTTTACAAGGTCTTATAGTAAATGAAAATCCCACAAAAGTGTTTAAATGTTTCTGTTAACATCCCAATGAATAAAAAATATGTTGAATCAAAAAACAACTAGGTGATTCTAATGAATTTTAATGAAGAAATTTTATAAGAGCCTTTCCTGATCAAGGTTTCAGAGGAGGATGCACATAGAACATTTGAAATACTATTTAAAGTATATTTGAATGAATAAAAATTATATTAGATTGAAATACAAAATAGTATTTTGATATATGGTTTAAACATGGGGAAAACAGTCCTGAAAGAGAATGTATGAAGTTGGGATATAACGACATTCAGCTTTGAGGATCTCACTAAGGTCAATCAAGATATAGAGGTTACCTCTATCGAATTGAGACAATTAAAGGTAATATATTCTAACAATATTAATTTCTTTCTTAAATTTCCATATAATTTATTATGAGGATATATTTTATTAGTATTTTTAACCTTATTGGTTTCCCACTATTTCCATAAAAGGGTGTTCTAAAATAAACATATTTATTTGGGTTTTTATTTTTACTTCACATTTCATGTAAAAATTACCTCCTAACTACTAATAGATTCAATAATTCTTTCACATTAGATCAAGGAACTCATTATATATATTTCTGTAAAGATTATGAGGAAAGCATTTATTGAAAACTAATTTCATGGAATCATCCAAATCCATGGAGTCAATTTCATCTAGTTGAATCATATTGTTCATAATTTTCTATAATTTACCCACTTCACCTTCGAAATTATAGAAATAAAAAAATATTTTTTCTTATTCCGAACAATGTATAATGAAAAATATATTTTTTTGGTACTTGTCCATTATTTAGAAAATAGAGGATCATTGAATCCCTTATAGGAAGGTGGAAGTTTTCTCATGACGAACACTGTGGAACATCTTCGACTCCATTTCTAGTTTATAATTTTATCATGATTCATGGATTGAGAAATTTATATGAGCATAAAAATGATGTTTTTCATTTTTGCCCCTATAATGTTTAGCTACTTAACAGGACTATCATTTCATTATCCATGAAAATTTTCTTTATCATGGTTCTATTAGGTTCCATCCATTAACTAAAACAAAAAATCAATGTGTATCAGACAATAATCATAACTGGTCAGCACATAATCATGAAATGTTTTATATAAGGTGGCTAAATCACTAAACCATGGTTATATTAATCATTTATTTATATCCTTCATGATCGTTTGTAATGATTTTATGATTTTTGAAAGAATTTCCCCTTGGATTTTTGAAGTATATGTGCAACAAGGCCCATTTTCAAGCACCAGATGACGATTGAGTCTATCTCAATACAACTTTTTGGTAGTTGTTACCCCTTATATCCTATATTCTAGAGACAAATAATCTTTTAGTATCTAAACATGGATGTAAATTCTTGGAAACCACTCACTCTATCCATTAAAAAAATTCCAAGAAATTTTTATATAATTTGAATCATACTTGTACCGATCAATAAATATATCCTTAGGGATCTCAAATTGTTTTCTCATCCTAATTTCTAAAGGATAACTAAACCTTTATCTAAAACTAAATATAGAGACCCTGTCTTTCCAAACATAGATATTACATCTTTTAAGATAAACATTAAATATTTTACTCTCACACATTCCTAAGGATAGTAGAGTTATAATACCTTTATAAACATGAGTATATAAATAACAGGTTCCTATATTAACTACATCATATCCCACTATGTTCTTTATAAAAATAACCCTTTGTAGACTTATCATACGGAATACATTTCATTCTGACATAGAGAAAAGAAACATATTAAAGGGGTATATCATATTCTTAGAAGGGTTATGAAGGGAGATGTCTAATCATAACATGAACATATTGTATAAGAAGATGAGAATAAAATCTGAACCCCATTCCATGAATAATAATGATCATAATATTAAGTTATAAAATAAACATTAGTAGATCATATGACATGAATCATAAATAAATCAAATAACACGAGGCATGATAGTATAACATTGGAATAAGTCATTGAATTTCATAATATAAAATAATAATAGAAAATAATTTATATATTATTCTAGGATAAATACCGAGACTATAATAGTGTAATGGGTTCACTCCCAAAACCATCATAGTAGTCATGGTTAATTCATAACACAATCCAAGGTGACAATTTTCCTTATTAAACGTGGTTCACTACCCATTACAGTTATTTCTATGTCATTATATATATATATATATATTTACCACAAGCATTGTAAGGATATATAGGTCTCATACATCATATAATGAAAATCATATATAAGTGTGCTAAAAGATCCTAAAACATTCATCATATTATAACCAGTGAAAGGAAATGAGTTTTATAAAAAATTCATCATATCATAACTTATATAATATATATATGATTCCTAATAATTTCATTATTCAACATAGTTTAACACGTTAAAGGAAGTGAGTTTTATAAGAATTGCCTCATAGTATAACAAATAAAAGAGAAATAGGTTTTATAAACATCATACCATCATAAACATCATACCATCATAAACATAAACCATTTAGAGAGAGGATAATAATGTTATACTTGGATAACATCCCCAATAAGGTATAGAAAACATCAATGGAAGTTATCTAATAAGGAAACCAATTTTGAAAGATAATTTAAAACATTTTCTAAAGAAAATATCCTTTCCAAATTGAAAAGAAAACATTTTAAACATAAAACCCTTTAAAAATAGATTTCTTTGAAAATAACCATATGATATTATAAATGAATATTCAAATCAGTGGTCTTTCATGAATGTAGATAATTCCATTTATGTAGTACATATTAAAATGAATATTCTATTTAAGTTTTTCATAAACCCCAAACATGCATTGTTTGAAAAAAAGAATATTCCATTAATTGTTTTTGTGAAAATTAAAAAAAAGGGAAAAAGTCATTAATAAACCCTTTGAAAAAAAGATAAAATAATTTTTAAAAAATATAGTTTTATAAGAAAAACGTTCTTTCAACTAAATAGATAAATGAATATGTTTTTTATTAAAAACATTATTTTGAACTCTTAAGTATATAAAGAGATGAAAATGAAGGGAAAACATGTCTACTGGTGGAATAACCAGATGATATAAAATTTTTTTAGTTTCTTGAGATATGGATCATAATTTGTTATCATTAGAAACAAAATAAAAAACACTCCTGATAAATGATGAGATTGTAACATAAAATATTTACTACTTGGGTAGTTGGAATCATGAGTCTTGTGAAAGAATAAAATTAAATAAAACTTTATAAATAATATTAAAAAATAAATTAATTATATTAAAGGTTAATACATATTTATATACAACTCATAAAATAAGATATGTGTATCACAAAACCTATGTCTCAAAGAAGGTAAAATTGAGATGAAAATCATGTACCTTATGTAATGACTTTCATCGTACGTGTTGAAAACTATCTTATAATAAATATAAATTTATTATAAATATATTAATGAACCATAATTATATATATAATACCATATATGATTTAATTATGATGTTTCACTACCCATTTATTAATAATTCCATGTTAAAGTAACGTTTCGGGTCATAACTACTTTTATTTTTTCAGTATGATTTAATTTTTTATTTTTTGTCCAATTACTTTTATTATGGTTCCAGAATCTCCAAAATTTTAACCAAGATATAAATATCATATATATTCAGTTTATATATTTTTATAGTAATCCATTAAAGTTAATGATAGAAAATTAAATACACTATTCATGAAGGTTGTCGTGATGGAAAATGAATAACATCAGTCCATGAGGTGTTAGTCTGTCGTATACTTTAAGGACGATTTTGTATCACATTTAATGGAAGTGGAGATTGTTGTAGCTCATGAAATTAAAATAAAAAATATTATTATATGGAAGATACAATGTTTATAATGTTATCAAAAATTAATAGTAATTTATGGATATTTAAGAAGAAATAAAATAAAAACGCTTGTTGAAAAATGATATGACTTCTTTGGGTAACCACCTTAAGTTTTCACCAAAATCATTCATAGGTAATATTAGGGTAGAAAAACATAGATAATAGAGTGATGGGAGGGAATTAAGAAATATATTTTGGTATATATTTTTGGAAACAATGTGTTTATGAAGAGTGAAGATGAGAAGAGTGAGGGTTTCGATTTATAAGTGAGGTGAGTGGCATACTTGTAAATTTTGAATGGAACAAAATGTAATTATATTTTTATCATTTAAAAGGGAAAAAATGGACAATTATTTATCTTAAAAAATATAATATCTAAATATGTTCATAAAATGAGTGTTGTATATTTTTTGGGTCATTTTTAAACATTAAATTTTTAGTTTAACCACTTGGTAAACCCATTTTCACATCAACAATGGTAGATAAATGTTTTCTATTTTAACTATTAATTAAGGAAAAACCATAATTTTAAATTATTATATAATATTAATTATTATTATTATTTAAATTATTCAATATTATTTTATATTTCATTCATATAATTGAAAAATTTTAATTTAAAATTAATCTTGCAGATGCTACGAGAATGCGGGTTTTCAAAGAGAAAATGATTAAAATTATAAATTTTTTTAATCTCAAAATTTAATATTAAAATGATTAAAATTAAGTAAAATTGATAAATAGATATATAATTTAACTAATATTACTTTTAAAACTATGTTAAAACAATATCAATTTTTTAAAATGATTTAAAATAAATGAAAAAACTTAATAAAAATCAATAATTATCACCATTCATTAAAAAACTCATGTTTTCATAAGATTATAAAAAATTCATCCTAATATAATTTTGAAAATTATATTTCCAAAATAGTGTTTATATTATAAAATTAATTTTGTAAAATTTCCAAAAAAAATATTTTATTATTGTTCTTAAAAAAAATAAAAAATGTTTTTTTTGAGATAATAATATATTTGAAACATAAAAATACTATTCTAAAAATTAATTTTTTATTTATAAATATGTTTTCTTTTTATAATACCATTATAATTAATATTTAAAAATTAGTTATTAATATTAATATCTCTATGTTTAAAAACGCGGTTATAATAGCCGCATTTAAATAATTATATCAATAATATATTTTGAATTTTCAAAACTCAGTGTCATGTGTAATTCAGGATAAAAATGGTGTTTCCTATAATAAAAGATATAAAATAAATTAAATTTATTCCAAAAAATAATTCATAAAAACTTGTGGGGTTATATTATGATCCCATTAGAATAACTCGGTCATAAAAAAATTACAACCATTGTAACTTTTGAATCAAACCCCCATGAGAAGGATAACCTTAAAGTGAATAGTAAATGTCATGAAATATAATATTAAACTGATATAAAAATGATAATATGGTGTTAATTGTGCCATAAAAATTTAAATATGATTTATAACATAAATATTTTTCACTGAAATAAAATTTATACAGATACCCTTAAATGTTTTCCTTGTTTTGTTGATCACACTAAAAGATTATATATAAGAGACACATATAAATTAATATAATTTTTAATAACCTTAATCAAAAAATATAACACATATATATTCCATATTATAATTTTTAACACTATTACATTAATTAGTTATAATGTATCATGACCATCATGTGTTAATAACTTTAACTCTTTGACACAGGTTTAATAATTTTGATATCACTAACCATAATTCGATACAATGATCAATATTAATATATAATTTTATAGACATTAATATATGTGTTATATTTATTAACAAATCTCTTATATAATTCCATAAGTTTTTTATTTGTTATCTATGAAAATGGAATCATTTTGGCTTATTTTTGTAATTTTAGTGACTAAAAAAAGATATGTTAAAAATAAGAGAAGAACTTTATATAATATTTATATGACCATATAAATATAACTATTTTCTTGTTTTATTATAATAATACTTGTTTTATTGTTCTATATCTATCCTTAATAGAGATTTATAGCACAATTTATGCAGGTGGTTAAACCGACCTAATCTTGAACACGCTTTAACTCGATTTGTGATTATTGTTAAAGAGGTCTTTATTTTCATATAATATCATTATAATAGAAGTATAATGATATTAGTTTTTATGATTTTATTATTTTGGACCATATTTTGTGATTTTTTAGATAAGTAATGAAAAAGTATAGGAAAAATTAAAATATGATTCCTCATGGAAGAGGTAGTCCACACACAAACACGATTGGCCTTCCTTTATTTTATCAAGTGGATAAGAATGGATAACTAAGGGTTTCTAAATGAATATAATGAATATGATCATAATAATGATACAAAATAAATTAAATTTTTATGGTGGTTATATATTTTAATAGAATTATTAAGAAGGAAACATAAGAAGGAGACCATACTTACGTTGGAGACTTGATTTTTTATTTGAAGTTCCCCTAAAATTACCAGTTTTAGGATAACTATGATTGAAAAGAGGATTGTTTTTATGTTATAGGGTTCTTAGGAGAGTAAAATGGAATAATTTAAAGGATTAATTTTACTAGTGTGTGTTTTTAAGGGTTTTTAAGTGAATCGATTTGATAAAAAGGGAAAATGGGCTTTAAGAAACACCATTTATATTATAATAAGGTCAAGTTACTATTACAAAAACTATTGATTAAAATATAAAAAAATAATGGATTTTCAATAATTTTTAGGTATATGAATGTAGAAACAAGTGATTCATCACATGCATTAAACATTTTAGAAGTTTTTTTCATTATGTTTTGATATTTTACAGTTTTACTTTTAAACTATGAAATTATGTCTTAAAAAAGTGATTCTAGGTTTTCTTAAACATATAAAATAACCCAAATAAAAATATTTAGGTTTTTTATAAAAAATTTTAACCACTATATAATCCAATGAAATATCTAAATAAAGTAAAATTAAATTTTAAAATAAAACACATAATGTGTAGAAAAAATATTCTATTATAAAATGGTGTTTTAACTTTTATGGATTATTAATATTATTCATTATTTATTAGAAATTAAATGAGAATTATTATGTTTAATTATTTTTTTTCACATAATATTATTTTCATTTTTTAATTTATTTCAATTTAATTAATCCGTTAAAAATTCATTAATATTGTTAAAATAATAATTTTCAAATAACTATTTTACTATTATAAATTTAATTAGCATTAGTCCCAGAATTATAAATTTTAAACATAAAAATTAAATTTGAAATATTAAATAGTTTTAAAATTATTATATTAAATTTAATTATAATTTTATCAAATTTCATTTCTATGTGTAGGAAAATTAATCATAAAGTTAGTGCATTCATTATATAGAAACATGTTTTTGAAAAAGTAAAATTTTATGTCGGAATATTTATGATTAGGATAGAATTATAAATTAAATTAATTGAAATTAATATAAAATATTTATTACCATTAAAATAGTACATATTTTAAAATAAAATATATAAAAAACGTCATTTCATTATGTTATATATAAAAAAACAAAACTGTCAAAAAATTGTTTTCATTATAATGCTACATAAATTTTCAAAATGTTGAGAATGGGTTTATATGTAAAAATAAAGTATTTTAAATTATTTATTATAATTTATAATATAAAATTTTGTTATAAAATTATTCAAAAAAAATCTAATTCATATAAAATTGGTGGTATTCAAAAAGAAGTATTTTTATTATTTAGCATAAAAACAAATTATTGTAGAAAAATTATAAAAATGCATTGTGTTGAATAAAAAAATGATTTTTGATTTATAAACTTCAAATTATAATATTTTTAAATTTATTTCTTTAATAAAAATATATAAAATGAATAAAATTATATTTTTGAAAGTTAGTTTTTCAATATTAACTCATATTAATTATGTGCATTCAAAAGTTAATATCTAATAATAGTGTACAATGTTTTCATTTATTATATTTATATTAATAATTTATTCTAAATATGTTTCCTTTGGTTGAATTTATATCATGTGACACAAGTCATAGAATATTTTATGTTTTTTAAAGAATATAAATTCCCATATCATTACACAAAAAAACAGATCATGACTATAACATCATATCATTATGATTTGATCGAATTCCAGAATTTATATAACCCTTGATGACTAGCTTCTAATATCCACCACACACTATGAAAATATTCTTAATTCTCCTCAGATATATATGTATATCCTTAATATAAAACAAATTTTTTTTACCTAAATAAAATTCATATCCTCCTAATATGATCAAACCACAGGTATCATCAATGCTAGTATATAACATGTTATACATGATTGATGTTATAATAGAAGAATATGTGATATTATTCATTATATCGACTTACTATTGTGTTTATGGGTACATTTTCATAGAAATAGTTATACCATATGACATTGGAACTAATCCCCTCTTGGATAGTTATATACTATATCTTTTTAATATATAGTCAAAATATGTACTTTGACATAGTCCAACAACCTATAAGATCTATATTAGATGATCTTGACCCCTATAGTGTAGGTTGCTTCACCCAATTCCTTCATAGAGAAGTACTTGTAAAACCTATCTATAAGAAAACATAATACTAGTATTTCATTTATAATAAGTTATATATTGTTGAAATATACCACAAGGATAATGACTTCACTCCCACTAAACCACTTATAAACACATGGATCGCATTCATTCTTACTGAATCAAAATTCTTTTATAGTTTCTTCAAACAAGCTATTTTGTAACCAGGATTTCTAATTTAATAAATAAAATGATTGATAGAATTTTGCTACCACTTGTTTCATTACCTGGAATCAAAAACCCTTCTATTCGAGTTATATAAAAATATTCTTGAAGGTTCCCAGTAAGGAAGTTCATTTTGACGTCTATCTTCAAAATATCATAGTCATAGAAATCTACTATAAAAAGTATAAATATAATGAATTTTGATAAGTCTACTATATAAAAATGTTTCAACATATTCATTATCTTGATTTTTTTTGAAACCTTCAACCAGTTGTCTTGTATTGTCGGCATTCACTTTACATTCAATGTCTAGTTTTCTCCTAAATACCCATCCGTGCCCAACAATATTTACCAGAATCAGCAGATCAAACAGATCCCAAACATTGTTATAATGCATATAATTCATCTCAATTTTCATTTAATTTTACCACCTTTCAACTTATGGGATCCCTACTTCATCATTATAGTAAATAAAATCATTATCATTTATTAATAATGATTCACTATTCTCATTAATAATAAAACCATATCATTACAATTTCTTTATGTCTTTTGTGATCCTTTGTACAAATTTTGTTTTAGGAATGACATATTCAACTTGGACATGGGTAATAAATTATTTCAAAAAATCATGTGTATCATGAGTATTATCATCATTTAATCCAATATAACTTCCATTATCCTTCTTAAGGATATACTCCCTATAGAAAAAAATTGATTATCTTATTATAGTCAATTTCTTGTATTAGGGGTTGTAAAGATAATATACCCTTGTTTCTTTGTGATACCATATAAAGATACACCTTATTCCACAATATGCTATTATTTTTCCTTACATAGACCTAAAAAATGTTTTTCATCACTTTGTATGGGCGTATTACAAAATATATTTCTTTTCACACATTATTTTTTATTGTATCCCATCTGCCACATTTGTTGATACCTAAATTAAAATGTGTTCTGCAGCATGTAATATATATCCCAAAACAATAATGGAACATCTTCTAAACTCCTAATCGATATTAAAATTTCATTAAAGGTGTGATTCATCCTTTCAAAAACACCATTCCACTATGGTGTACAAGGACGAGTGAGTTGAGATAGAATCTCAAACACAAATATAAATACAATAAACTCTTGGTTAATATATTCATCAATTAACTTGATCAAATATTCTAATCTTATTTACAAGTTGATTATCGAATTCATTTTACAATTCATTGAATTTTTAAAAGGAATTTTCCTTAAAACTCATCCAATAATTATATTTATATATTCTTAATGTCATTAGAAAATGTTATTACGTAAGAATATACGCAATTATATTCAACTAGAAAAGGTCCACAAACATCATTCTATAACAATTATATATGTGTTGTGGCATTTTAAAGATATCCAAACAAATGTGATTTATTCATCTTTCCTAGTAAATAAGCATTAATCTTTCATGTGTCTTTATCTTAAAGAGTCTAAATTACCATTTTTAGATATTTTTTAAATGCTTCGTGTTTACATGATGAAGAAGGATATGACACAACTAGGTGTTAAATGAGTTGAAAGGACTTGAGAAATTATCAATTTCAAATATTTAGTTCGTGTAATTTAATACATACTGATTTTATATTAAATACACTATATCCTAGGATTTGTTATGTTTTTTAAATTAATTAAATTTTTTCCATACATGAAAATAAAAACATATTTATAGAAACAAGATACAAAAAATATGTTATTGGTAATATTTATTATATAATGATAATATTTAAAAAAAAATCATCCATGTTTTAATCATAAGGTGTAAATAACCAATTTTTAAGGTAGTATATTTCACTATATTTATTTCTCAAAGATCTACCTCTCCTATATAAATTTTCTAGATTCTAAATGGATATTTTATTTCAATAAATATGTGACCACCAAAATTAATATCCAATACCCAACTTGTATATATGAAAATATTATGCTCAATAATTAATATTACTAAATCTTCTTCATGATTCTTATAGATGATATTTTCCAATATTGTCTTATATTTCTACAAAACAAATTATGTTATGTTCCTTAACAAATCATTGGATAATTTTCATATTGGAAGTATGGTGCTCAAGATCCTTTGAATAGAATTGGGTTTTAGGGAATTTTCCTTATATTTTATTTTTCTTATATATTATAAAGGAAATAGGTTTTTTTCTTCCCCATTTCCATGTCAAATTGGAGAAGTAAGAAGTTATGAAAGAGCCTTCTCATTATTTCCCCTGTTATTTTTCATAATGAAAATATATAATCAATTATGTTGTGTGGAAAGAATGAGATGTATTCAAATATCATTAAGGATATTAAATCCCAATATTTATAAGTGTTATATGTATCTAATCATCTTTAATAAATGAGGATAAATTGGAACTAACTCTCCAAGAATTCATATGAATCATGAATTAGATATCTCAAATCTCTTTTAGATAGCCATTTCATGATAAGGATCATGTAGGTGATACATGATGTTATTCAAATCCACATATTTTTGAATCCTTAAAGGATCACTAGACATAGAATATAGCCTGAAAGAATGAAAATCCATTGGGTAGTCCACATGTTTTATGCAGAATGATACTTATTCCTCACTTGCCCCTTTTTAAGAAACTCAGAATATGGGGCCATCATATATAATTTTCATTCATGGAATAATATAACATGTAAGGACCTATACCATTCCTATAAATTGAATATAAAGAAACAGTTATAATTATCTAGTATGGATCACAATGATATATTTTAAGTTATGTGACTTTCCATTTCATCAATAAATAAGAGAAGAATTTTAGTACATTATATGTATTATAAAATTAGATAAACAAATAAATAACTTTATCCATCTAACACTATTTTATCAAAACCCTATATCTCTTACCATTGGATTCATAATATCATGTTTCTGGATATTCTACTTTAAGGGATCTATATGTCCCTTATAAAAACCTTGTTGAAGAATACATAGTTATTCAAATGTATTTAGTTAGGAGCAAAAATACATCTTTTTTTGACTAATATCTCTATGATCTGCTGAGTAGACTCCCCAATCCTAAAACCCAAGATTAGTATTTCTTCAAATTATTACTACTAGATGCGCCATTTCTTATATAGGTTATAAAAAAATAACAAAAACTATATTTAATTAAACAAAAACAAAATTTAGTAATTCCCTAATAAATGAAAACACCGTAACAAAGGTTGGTAAAAATCATTGAAATAAATTTTGATTTAAACCCATGTTGTGTCAGGTTATACAAGAAAAATATTTAATTTTTTGTATTCTATCATTATGTGTAAATAACCCATTTTATCAATTTCACATTCTTGTTAATATTAAGTGAGTTTACATAAGTGATTTATCATATCTTGATAGAATTGTTTTATAATATAAATATTTAATTCTATCTTTCATACTTTTTTAATTCATTAAAATAAATAACTAACCATGAAATAGATAGAAATAAAAAATAAGGTGGCATAATTATGAGATTTATATAACATTTTCTTTATCTACTGGACAATAGACTAACTCCAGCCCGAGGGGAATTACTCATTCGACCAACTTTGGTTTAAGTAACAACATTCCACCTTTGATCATATAAACCTCCAGGATTGGTTTCACCTCAACTCAATACTAGAATCTCCTCCACTTTCCTCAGATATATATCCATCAAATAAGATTCACACTTATATAGGGGGCGAATGAAATGATTAAATTAAATGGGTTTACATAAGATAAACCATAGGAACATAAATCATTACTTAGCAAGAAGAGGGAATGAAACCCAAGACATCTATTTAATTTAATAAGAAGTTATAGAAACTAATCACATAAATATGTCTGCTAGAATATCTTGATCACCCACAGAAATTCAGTGAATATACATTTTCTATCTAGAAAGAAATTTTTAAAATTTGTTCATTAATTAAAATAAACACCGAAAATTAATCATGTTAATTATCTAATAACAAAATTACATAAATTTATATTAATCAAATATAAAAATTCATGAAGTTTTTGTAATCCATAATTTTGAAAAAAATTAATTTTATTTATTCTTAACAAACAACAAATGTGTACTCAGAGGAAATGATATGTTCCCATCAAAACTACTAAAAATTCTACTTATACTATATAATCACATCATATACCACATAAATTTGATGGTTTATAATAATAATGCATGTATTTTTCAATAAATTATGCATTATTATATTTAAATTGCATGGAACATGATGTTATTAATGTACATAGAGTATACTACATGTAAAAACCAAACACTATATAATTTTTTAAATTTAAAATATAAATTAATTTAACAAATTAATAACAATCACGTCCCTTTTAATATAATGTAAAATAGATATCCCACAGAATGCATTTTCGTTGGTTTAATTATATCATAATTTTTTTTCTCATTATGTTAAATTATTCACCGGAGGTACCATATATTACATTATGTGCACTTGTGATACTGACATGTAATTTCGTAAAACCATGTTTGTAACATGTGACCAGGGACTCAGTGTGTTTCTCATCCATGGATAATATGTGGTACACAACATATATACTAGTTACAAATTTTTTGGCCTTAGAGTTTTATGTTTTTTCAATCCCTTTTTCAGGTCTTAAATACCTGAAATTTTTCAAATCCACCATGTTTTCATCTAGGAAATAACATAGACTACATTACATGTAATCTCATTAGATGATGTGTTGTCTAGTTAAAAATCGTGTATTATTAATTCAATCTACAAATGGTGTGTACTAAATTCATTCTACATGTAGTTAATTCATGATGACCCTCTTTTAATGTGAGTCATCCCGGTGCATTTAACACAAGTATATGTCATGTAACTTCAAGATACTCATCATGTATACTATTGTTATCCAACCAGAACCCCCAAAATATACTAATACATTTCCCAAGTGTTCTTAGTGTTAATTTTACATTTTCTTGGTATTAAGAGAGAGAGAGAGATGAAGAAGAGAACATCATGTTTTAATATTTAGATTTAAATAATGAATAACTAATAAATAAAACTATTAAAAATGAATTTTATGAATCAACGATTATAAAAATTAATATAAATTAATTATGTGAATTATTTGATAAAATTTTTCAGTTTTGGTCACAGAGGAATCCCAATTTGGCATAACTAGCTTTTATTTTTGTGGTAATTGATGAATAATTTGATATGTAAAAGATACAGAACACCATGGTCAATAAAATTAAATTGAAGATTAATTAACATTAATAACTTCAGAAGTAATAAAGAAGGATCATAAATTTTAATTTATAATTAATATATATACAATTATATAATTACAATTTATTGTAATTATTTCTTTTTTAATAAACCAGTATACCAATAAAATTGAAAAATAATTAAATTATAATATAGAAGGGTGAAATCCCTCAAGCTGTAATCTACACATTTTGAAAAATATCAGTACACTGTTATAGAATCACAATGTGCTAGTGAAATTGAATCTAATTGACAATGTGATTTTTCATTGATCACAATAGAAATATCTTCATGAAGTAAATATTCATTGAATTCTATCAAAGGATTGAAAAAAGAAAGGGGGTTAGTACTCTAGTACTTGATTTCTTTCTTAAGAGGACTCTATATTGGTATTAAGATAAATTTATCAAGATTTTTTGTGCACAACATGTGGATAACCCGAGAAAATGATATTACTAGGTATTGATAAAGTTAGGATAAGGACTGAAATTTCAGAGAGACCCTTCTCCAATCCAATATTCATTATTGAATCACTTTTTAAATAATAAAAATATTTTTATTTTTATTTTCATAACACGTGAAATAGATAATGGTAAATAAATACATTTTTTAAAATAATTAATTTACTATTCCATTAAATTATTTTTAAGATATCATTTCCATATTAACCATTAAACTTGGTTTATAATCCTCCCCAATATTTATCGACTCTTAATCAATTAATATTTATTTAATAAATAAATATCATCACACTATTTTCCATTAATCATAATAAATATTTTATTCATTAAATATTCTGAATAAATATTTACAATTATTTAAATAACATAATTATTCTACTGAATAACACATTATTATATATTCACAATTAACCATTCTTTAATAATAATTAAAACATGAAACAATAATAATATTTGTTCTAACTTGTTAAATTCAAATTTAATTTAATTGAGATTTATCACACACCTAGTGTGTGAACCTCTATAAAACTATTTATGTGGAATTATAAAAACCCACATAATGTACAAGCTTAACATCTAATGACTTTCGAAGGACCCTATAGAGAGTGAAATTAATGTTTCATTTATAAATATCCTCATACAAATGTTTACTATATAATATAATATCTTCATCTATGAATCTTTAGTCAAGAATATTCATGCTAGTGTTATCAAATTATGTACTCGATAACTCTTTCATTGGATTTTTGAAGAGGAACATTTCATAAAAAACCTTGTTCATGTATTTATTTAGGTTGTTCTATTCCCATCAAAGGAAATGAGTTATAAAATATATTTAATAAATATAATGGACAAATCCTTTCTCACATTATTAAGTAAAGTAAAATCACTCATGACTTACCCAATATTTCAGAAGTCATCATAATCATATGTTACCATGGTTTTTATAAATACATAAAAGAAAAAAATAAATGATATAAATTAATAATAATCTTAAATTATAAGGATAATTATATATATTGGTAGATATAAACATCTGATAAAACAAATAAATGTGGATTTTTTACTGGAGGTTCTTGTTCTTGTGATCACCTACACTAGAAATTACCAATGGTGTACACCACGAGAATGTTCCACAGAGTCTTATAAGCCACCACCTTAGATAGAATATATTTTTTATATCTAATCAAATGATTTCATCCAACTATATAATATATACATTTTATAATATTTTTGTGTCACATCTTGTTTCTAGTCATAAGGAGGAACTATCATGACCTTTTCATGTGACCAATAATCTTTATACATTATAACAGACAATATCTCAAAGAAGAATAATTATGATGTGATGAGAATTTTATAAATATTTTAAAAAATTAATACAACTAATAATAATTTGAATATAATTTAGTCTAGGGAACAAACTCTAACACTTTCATGTTTAGTTTAGGGTTCGGGTTAACAATATTCTTAGGGGTTTTGGTTTTTGAGGCTCAAGGTGGGTCTCTTGTTCCCTGTTTGAGAATTATCTATCAAAGGCAATGAATGGTAGATTAATTTTAATTTTATTGAGGTATATGTTTCTATATATTTTCATTATTTTTAATATCATTTAATTATTTATATTTATAAATTCATTATTAATTATGTTATTCCAATAGGTGTTATTCAAAATAGAATTTATATTTATTTGAGTTGACTCTCCACATTGAATAATGGGTAATTCAGGGATTTTGATTTTTAAAATGTTCTTTTAGTTTGAGGTGTTTGTGAAGAGGGTGTTAATGGATTTTTAAAATTAATTTATTATTTGCAAGGTATTAGACGTTATTTGGGCCAAGAATTGAGTAAATGAGATGTTCTAGTTCCTTGAGAATTTTTTAATAATTGGTGTTTAAATGGATTAAATAAGGAACTAAAAATGACATCTGGGATTAGAATTCCAATTTTGTATATTTAATTGTCTATTTTATCACTTTATGTAAAATTTTATCATAGTGTTTATGATATAATTTTGAAACCCCTTGTTTATTGTGTTTGATAAGGATTGTAACCCAATGGGAGGAATTATATTTCATTATGACTGATAGGACACTATTGGGGTTATTTCTTAATAGTGGTATAGAGGTGAGTTGAGTTGAGATTTATTTTATATTAATTTATTTCCCAGGAGACTTATTTTTTCCCCAATTCTAATTAGTTATTTCATGGTAAACCTAAACCTTAGGGATAAATATAGACTAATGCAATAATAGATAGTAACATAATACTACCTAGTTTTGTTTTATGTCAGGGATAGCGGGGAGTACCACTGATTTTTGTTTAAGTGTGGGATAATAAGGTGGATTATTTTTTTTAGAATAAGAATATTCCGAAAGTTGGTCTGATATATTTTGTAAAGACTAGGACCAATATAACTATAAGACTTCATGTGTTTCCCATGATACTAGATGACTTCCATAAGGTATTTTTATTTTTTTCAACCCCTAATTTTGTTATGATTCAGGTAATCAATACTTATTATGGATCCAACTTTCCTTTTTGTTTCTTTGGATTTGTTATTCTATGAGAGTTTATTTTATTGTTCTCATATTGTTCTTATTTTATTAAAATGTTTCAAAAGGGATTTTAAAATGTTATTTTCTTAAATGTATTCAAAATTTTATTTCAAATGGGTTTTTTATTAATGAGTCTTAGGTCAAAGTGATTATTTTAATGTGATTTGTTTTCATTTAATGAAGAAATAAATGAATATTTATACAATATTTATTTATGCCATATTTGGTTTCATGTGATCACCTATAAAAATATATTTTATAACGATATCTCAAAATATATACAAGAAATTTCATTTGAAATTAATAAGATAAACTCTTTGGTGTGATCCCATTGAACTAGGTTTCACTCACACCTTATATACACCATATGGTATATTCAACTTTTATGCTATTTTTAGGTTCCTTGTTTTTGGAATTCTTTATATTGGGAGTTTCGATAATTCGGTTATAGATTGTTTGGGTCTTTCAGCATGGACTTCGGTCACATGGTAGTGGATTGATTTTTTTTATGGTATTCCATTATTTCATACCTTAACATTGATTTGAAATTTGTATTATGATGTATATCAAATATTGGTTATTCATTTTTATTCAGTTCATATGGATTTTATTTTATTTATTATGTGTACTATAGTTACACGTGTTTATTTAAATATAAAGGATGAAATATTTCCCAATTTATGAGTCATGAAACCCTAAAACAAGTTTTCATATCAGTGTGATTGGGAACATGTATTAATAATATTATTGGAAAAGCCTTTGGGGCACTGAATATCATTTTAAATTATACCATTAATTACTAAATATATTAATTATTTTATTAGTTATTAATTATATTAACTACTTAATTATTAATTATAGTTTTTATATTTTTAGTTACATCTTATATGATTAATTATTTAAAATTTAAAATTTATTGTTATTAATAAAATATTTATATTCAAATTTTGGTAAAGGTGGGCCTAAATCCCACATTGTAAATATTTATGGGATATCAAGCCCCACTACATTATAAAAGGTAGGTATGGGTCATGTTTTCTATTATATTTTGGGATTGATTTAATACAAAAATTATAAATAAAATAAGAACATTTTAAAGGACGTTTAATTATTTATTATAAATATATATGTATAATAAAAATAATAAAAATAATAGGAAAAAATAGAAGCTAGGTGAATTCCTATTCACAACCTGAAAATGATCATGTTTCCTCAAGCCCATATTTTGAAATAATTTAAACTACAACTCCTTTGATAATTTTTTTTAAAAAATAACTTTAGAAATCATATGTTTAATTTTTTTTCAAAATGTTCCCTACTAAGGTTTTGTAAAATATTAATCATCATTAATTTATTTTATGGGTTTTATTTTTGAAATTATGTGTTTTACTTTTTTTAGATGTTAAGATATTCTCTCTTTTTTGACATTCATCAAACCTCTCCCCTACCTCTTATGTTCCCACCCTGTTCCCATATATTATGTTTCATTATTGTTTACCTCTTATTTTTCATATGCATGCATTTCCAATTCCTAATTTTTTTAATTACATTAAATTTGTTTAATATATATATATATATTATTATTCAATGACTATAAATTCTCAATTGTTATACGCTAACCATTATCAGGAAAAAACAAAAATCACTAATATATGGGGTTCTTTTATCATAACTAAATAAAAGTGGTAATATTGGAGGAAATTGTCAGTGCTAAAAAACTGATAAAATGGTACATTTTTCATCATTTTTCTAGCACTGATAATGGTTTCCCTTCATATTATTTTTTCATAGAATCGGTAAAATCCCCGCAATTAGTGCTACAATAACACTAATAAATGGAACCATGAATAACTGAATTTATATATACATATTTATATATTTTTAAATATATTTTTTAACAATAATTATATATATATATATATTATAATGATGTATAAAACTATATTATATTAATAAATTATGTTTTGTATGTATGAGTGTGTTTGTGTATATTTTTATGCGTGTATATGAATATATGTATGTATGCTTTGGTATGTTTTGTATGTGTATATTTTTAGTGTGTGTGTGTACAGATATATTTTCTTATATGTGTATTTTAGGTGTATGTGTACATATGTATGTGTGTGTATACATGTTCATATATACATGTATGTATGTATGTGTATGTGTTTGTGAATGTGTATGTGAATGTGTGTGTGTATATGTGTGTGTATGAATGTGGATATACCTGAATGTATGTGTGTATGTATTTGTATGTATGTGAATTAATATGTGTGTGTTTGTGTGTTTGTGTATACATATGGGTGTGTGTGTGTGAGAGAGTGTGTGTGTGTGTGTATCTTTGTATATGTGTATGTATGTGTATGTTTATATAGTATATGTATGTTTATGTAGTATGTGTATGAATATATATGTATATGTATATTTTTATATGTATGTTTATGTAATGATTTGCATGTGTATGTATATACTTATGTGTATACACATGTATTTGAATATGGTTGTACATGTAGCTATTAATATGTAGGTATATGTGTATGTGTATGTGTATGTGTATGTGTATGTGTATGTGTATGTGTATGTGTATATGTATGTGTATGTGTATGTGTATGTGTATGTGTATGTGTATGTGTATGTGTATGTGTATGTGTATGTGTATGTGTATGTGTATGTGTATGTGTATGTGTATGTGTATGTGTATGTGTATGTGTATGTGTATGTGTATGTGTATGTGTATGTGTATGTGTATGTGTATGTGTATGTGTATGTGTATGTGTATGTGTATGTGTATGTGTATGTGTATTTGTATGTGTATGTGTATTTGTATGTATATGTGTGTATGTATGTGTATGTGTATGTGTATGTGTATGTGTATGTGTATGTGTATGTGTATGTGTATGTGTACGTGTATGTGTATTGTATGTGTATTGTATGTGTATGTGTATGAGTATGTGTATGTGTATGTGTATGTGTATGTGTATGTGTATGTGTATGTGTATGTGTATGTGTATGTGTATGTGTATGTGTATGTCTTTGTGTATGTGTTTTTACGTGTACACATTTTTCTATCGGTATATGTGTGTCTGTGTGTGTTTGTTTGTTTGTTTGTTTTTCATTTCTATTTCTTCCGTTTAAAATTATTTATTCATGATTTTTTTAGAATGTCGAGTCATAGGTTCTGAGAGCCTATCTCTCTCTGGAATTCGATGGCATCTAGGGTTCTAAAGCTACGTCGAGATATCTATATTGTTTTTTCTTCCAAAGGATGTATTTTTTACTCATCTGAAGACTAATAAATATTCTCTTTACATTTCAAGGATGTCCTATGAGCTTCCCATGATAAATCTAGGTCCTTCGATATCCTAGCTAATCGTGATGTGATGTTTTTGAGTGAGAGGAAGAATAATAGTGCATTGCATCCGAGTGCCAAATTCTTTAATAATTTTTTTGATATCACCTATGTGCATTACAATAGAGTTTGAAAAAATGGATCCTTCGCATTCATGTAGTCTAATGCAGATATTATAGAAGATTGAATCACGGATTCCAGACACTAAATCTTATGTAGATTGAAAACTCCATTTAATATGATGGAACACTAATATCTTCAGGTTCATCACACTCCAATATTGGGTTTCAGTTTCATGAAAACATCATATATTGGTAAGGGAATCAGTCATATAGTTTTTCCTTTAAATGATCGTAAATTGAAATCTTTGGTACTTGGAGTTTTCTCCCCCAAGATGATAATTTTTTGAATGTAACATTGGGGTCCCTTGATTGATCTGAATTCATCCAAAAAAACTATCACCCAAAATTGGAGTTTAATTATGGGATTAAATTGGTTCTACTAGAACCCATAAATCATAAAAGATATTTCTTAAATAGTAGGTTGACTGATTAAATTTTATAAAGAAACCAAGGTTTCTAGAAGTAGAAATTGTACTAGAATTCTGGATGAGGTAGACAATAAAGATACCCTCATTGAGATTTTATTTCTTGTTTCCATATAAATTATTCTTGAATATTCATTTATTTACGATTTTTTTTTGAATTCTATGATAATTGAAATTTCAATGAAAAATTCTCTAAAAAGTATATAATAAATATGAGATTCTACACTTGTAAAAATTCTTGGCTTCTGATTGAACATTACATGTTAAATATTCCTCTTAACACTCTTGTTTGGAAAGATATTAAGGCCTATAAATTTTTAGATGTAGTAACCATAATTATTAAAGGCAATTCAGTTATTTTGGTTGATAGAGTCATTCATGGGAAATCACCAGTGGAGGCTACTAAAAGAAAATTCATGGGTATGTCTATTTAATTAACAAATATATATGCAAAAAATGCTTGGTGGATATAAATTCATTTATGAAACAAACTTCCACATATTTAGAGGAAACAAATTCCTCCAAGATCTCAGTAATGGTAATAGTGAATAATATTATATAAATTATAGGGATTATTGGTGAATCACATGATAACAGGCCCTATTAATTGATGGTGTGGGATGTCACTCTAATAGTAAAAAATTAGGTATCTTAGATATGATTGGAGGTGGAAATAATGATTCTACATTGAGAATTTTCCTTGATACCATTTTATGTTCAGTTGATAGGGATATTGAAACTTACCATGATGAATTTTTTGAAGACCTTTCCATGACATTAATGTATAGAAAGGGGAAAGCATCCACATTCCTAGGATCTTTCAAATTTTAGGGAAATAAGGCCTCAAGTAAGAAGAAAAAAATCTCAACAAACACATGTTTGGAGAGTGCGAGGGAACTGGATGAATCGGAAAACCAAGGGGGTAGGGGGAAAATATTGGTGGTGAAGAGAATTAACCAGATTTGGATAATTTTAGGGACATTCTTCCTTAACCAAGTTTCACAAAACATGTTGCTGTTAATGTAGTTAATTTTAATCTCAAGACAAATCTCATCTTGGTTATCTACAAGGCTCTAGTGACCTCAGAGAAATTGATAATGGTGGTTACAAAGGCTATATTAGCTATTAAATATTTTAATAATACATGATAGAACATTGTAATAGGAGCTGTTTTCTAGTAGGGTTCACCTTATATTGAGGTATGTCAGAAGGTCGGTCAGGTTGTCTTAAATCCAAGTGAGAAAGATGTGGGAGTTCATATGTATCGGGTTGGTAGAAGTGTATATATTGAGGGTGGTTCTTTACCAAATTTCTTTTCCATGATTCATTCCAACAAACAAATGGATTCTGATACACTCTATCATTGGTGTAGGGAGAGTAAATGTGTCAGGAATGAAGGGATTAACACTAATTTTAAGACATTTTGTTCTTCTACATTGAACATGAAAGCTTTGAAAATTGATTTCCACCATGGGAAGACCTCACATGGGAACATTTCAACCATTCAAGACATTCTAAGAGATAATCCACTTTTTAATAAATCAGTTATTTAAGAAGATTCCCCAAATCAATAAGGATTTGATCAAGATTCTCAAATATTGGTACTCAAAAATTATTTGGCAGGAGGTTAAGGCATTGAGCCTCATAGTGTGAAAGACGAATCTTCAATAATGAATGGTAAAGATGGTACTAGGAATTCGTCTAATCAAAGGAGTATAGGTAGAAACATGAGTGGAATGGGAAAAATATGAGGAATATATAAGGACCTATCCTTATAACATTACATAGTCTGGAATTAAATGAATAATTCACTTTGAGGATCTTTTCAGGTTTAGAGTTTTAGAGAATTAGGACATAACTATTACATCTCAAAATATTATAAAGTAGACACTTATACTCAGTTTCCATTTTTTCATAAAATAAAATCTCTTAAAAAAGTACAATGACTAGTTCAATGCTTTAGACGGAATGTCTTTCCTTGATCCCATCATTGACTACATTCATCTTCAAGTCCTATGGAAAACATTTCAAAAACTTGGGATGAGCATAAAAATCTCAGTAAGGGATATAAAAACACAGAAGGAAAACATTATTTCATGTATACAAAAGAATAAATGAAATCATACTTTACTCATAAAACATAAGCACCATAACATACCTCATGAAATCATAATATTTATGAATAACTCATAGAAATTGTAATACATAAAGGTAACTTGAGGCATTCATAACATTATTACATAGAGAGTAACCCCCATGGTTACATTTGGAATACCAATCACAGTATATTCCCTAAATCTTTTCAGATAATCCTTAGCATTTAACTCCTTCATGTCTCCCAATGAATTGGTGATCAATCTCAGGCTCACCGACCCTTAGTTTATCACGAAACCACCTAACTTCGTAAAAAAATTCCCAAGAACTATAACACAATTGTATCATATAAAACATGCATAAAGGAAACAAAAAATTCCCACATTTTAATCACAACATATCAATACAACATATTGATATAATAAAAACATTATCAGAACCATTTTCAATACCAAAATAAAAGAAAAGTAAAACATGGTATTTATCTTTCATTTTAAAAAAGTTATGGCTTGTAGAGGAAGCTGAAAGTCAAATAATGGTCATGGCGGCGGAGAAGTCGTTGTCACCGTATACATAATACAAAAACATTCCTTTTATCGTTTAGTAAAACACTACATTTAAAAATATTCATTTTGAATGAAATTAAAAGTCAAAAGTGTTTTATACACCATATAAAATAATTTCATGTAGAAATCAAAAGATTCCTCAATGAAAGGAGATTGAGACGAAGTCCCATACAAAGACGGTATCCTTAGATTAAGGATAAATCAATTACATAATTATTTGTTAAAAATATAAATACCCTCAATATATGTGGATGTTAAGTGTAAAAAAATCATATTTCATCCACACATATTCATAGCATGACATAATTAAGAAGTATAGGTTTAACCCAAAGAATTGAAATTGGGTTAAGAAGTACCCTTACAGAAATTCGACAGCCTAACGACATCACTTTAAAATTAAGAAAATGAGATGATGAGAGATAAAAAGGGTATCTCATCACTTCCATATAAAATTTACAGCAATAAGGATATATAAGAACATATCGCAACATAATAAGATGTAAATTAAAAGACCTAACAAAAAAACAAGTCTTTTAAAAAGGGGAGGGTGAAAGGTTCCATTACCGATTTGGGAAACTTTCGAAATGTACACCCCATGAAAGAAGGGTCTTACAATGAAGATTTAAATAACCATAAACTAATGTATATTACACATATAATACAATCATGGTCAGTACATAGACCACACCAAAGGAAATAGTGTCAAATGTAGAATGAATCTCATAGAAATAAAAAGAGAGATAAAACCCCCCTTAACTTGTTGTAATCAATCGAGGCGTATAACCAAAAGATAATAGACACAAAATGAATCACATAATACCATGAATATAAATATAATAATGACAATATATATGAAAGGGTAGTAAAAAATACACCACATGCAACAAATAAGTGGCGAAGAATGGAAATATCATGGAATTAAAAGTGAGATAAGAAATCCCCTTACCTCAAGTCTGACATGTCTTGTTCCTTTCTTTATGTTCCTAAATAATAAAATTTGGTAAATTTGAAATTTCTTAAGGATTTCCATTAAAGTATCTTATTCAATTCATATAACATATTATCATGTTATAATAATTAGTTAATTATGTGAGTTCATATCGTACGTTTTGTCAATGTATGGTACATGAGTCAAAAATCAACTTGTTTGAAGAGAATTGACCATGTAGTTATAAGTAAATCATATTTGGAACTTTTTTCATGATTTAAATATCATATATATCCAGTATATAGGTATTTAATAATATTCCATATTGTTTGGAGATAATAAATGAAATGTACTGTTCATGGAGACGGTAGGCCGTACATATGCATGAACGCTACTTTCATTTTTTTCATATTAATGGAATTTAAAACTAAATTATAGATAGATATATTATAATTAAAGTATAATATATATTTTTTATAGGTAACATATGTTCATTAATTAAATTTTTATAAATTCCATGTTTCGCACGAACGAGTCAAATCACTTGAGGGGGCTGTTGTCCACACTTCCTCTTATGAAATTATCGCATTTGCACCACATGAAAAGCATAAAGGTATGTTTTAAATATAAATAAAGAAGCATATAGATGACATAAATATACTATTTTTAATATATAAATATATTTCCATTATAATGGCCACCATGAGAGGTGTTAAGAGAATATTTAAGAATCATCGTTTCGTGAGGCTGTAATTTGCCACCCAGAGAAACAATATATTCATTAAACATTAGATGGAGGTGTGTGTAAGTGTGGGTATAATACTTATCATAACAACGTCCTATTATATTTAGGGTAATTATTTTTTTATGGGATCAAATAATAATAATATATTGTTGAGTTAAGAAGTAAAATGAAAGAATGAAACTCAAGAGAAGACATTACCTCTAAATCGGGTAACGTTTTTTGATTTGAGCCAAAGGCTCCATTAGAAGGACTTCTTCCCAAAGTGAGGCTTATAGGAGTGAGAGAGGGATTTGGATAGATTATATGAGAAGATTATGGACGATCCAAGGGATTTAGATGTGTGGGAATGAGGGTCGAGGTGGGGGCCTTTTATAAGAGGGAGGAGGGTCACTTTTGGAAAGTCTTGAAATGTTACTTTATTATAAAATGATTTTCGGATTTTAAAGGTCACACAATGATCTATTTTGAGGATAAGGTGATAATTGTTCTAAATAAACCCATAAAATAGGTTTTTTACAAGTGTAAGTCTTATATTTTACCTTCTCTTTTCATTTTATGTAAATCGTTCAGTAACCAGGAAATCACTGCATCATCATAGTGTCTTAAATAAATTTATTTATTTAATGTCTAAATATTATAAAAATAATACCATGATGTAGGAAATATTTTTATGATTCCAATGACTATTTATATTCTAAGAGATCATTTATGTGAACAATATTAAATTTTTTTTACTTAGGATATACAAACCTTTGTAATATTTCTCTTCTTTTTAAAAATAATGTCATAAATGTCACTATCACACCCATGTGACTCCATGGGCCCTAAATTTTGGTAAAAATATTCCCATGTCTGAAATGACTCAAACTAGAGGATTTGAACACATATTGGGGTTATTTTATATTATTATGATATTATTTTATTACCCCCAACTACCTTATTACTAATTAATCATGATAATTAAAGATAACTGTCGTCGTTACTATTCATAATGTCCAAAAACAAAAGAGTGTAAATTACATAATTTGGACCTTATGATTCCAAATATTGAATCCATTTAACCAAATTTAAAACACCGAAATTTTAGTAATTAATTAAAAAATAATTATTATTGTCAAACCCAAAGACGTGTTTTTAAGAAGTAAAACTTATCAAAAGATTGACTTGTTTTTACATCCAATTGAAAAGTGAAATTACATCCAATGAACTACATTGTATTAAGTGATAAAAAATAATTCAATTACACTTTTATACCAATTAAAAGGACAATGTAAATATATAATTATAATAGATGAAAAGGCAGTTTTGAAGTAAAATGAAATATTTTTCACTATTCATTAAAAAAAATAAACATTTGTCAGAAAAAATACCAAATATTTATCCAAAGTAAATTTTATATTCCAAATTAAAAAATGATGTCCATTTTACCAAATTCATAACATATAAGTTTCATTAATTAATTTTATAATTAATTCCCACTGTCAAAACAAATAGCGAGTTTTTAAGAAACAATATCTATCAAAAGAATGACACTTGTTTATATCCAATTTCAAAGTGAAATTAATTCCAATGACCAAAATTTAATTAAATTGTAAACTTATATTCTAATTAAACTTTAAAATCAATTAAACATATAATAAAATCATATAAATAAATTATATTAAAATGAGTTTGTGAATTAAAATACAACATTTGTGACTATTCATTAAAAATGAACTTTATCGGAAAAAAAACACAAATTTACACAAATTACATATTGATGTCCCAATTCTAAAGAAGGATTTTATTTTTTCAAATATAAAATATAAAATTTACAAAAAGTAGTTTTAAAAAGGGTTCTCATCCAAAATGAGGTTAATCGACCTTTTAAAGAATATTAGAATACATATTCTTAAAATTGGATTCATTTGCAATTTAAGCCTCTATAATTTTTTGGGTAATTATTAAAATATTTAACAAACATATATAATCATTTTGTAGTTTGTTCTTTTCATTCCTGCCATTACAATGGCGAGGTGTTAACTACCATTTAAAATAATATTATTATATTATTAGTGTGCAACGTAAGATTTCATAGAAAATCATTGTTGTGTATTGGGAACGCCATCGAACATAGCATTACCTTTAAAGTAATATTAAAATTTTATTCACAAATATTAATAAATATGAAAATTTCATATTCTTTATTTTCCTGGGATGTTACATCCTTCCCCAGTTTTTGGAATTGCATCCTCACAATTTTAAAATTGGGCTCGGAAAATTCATTGAAAGCCCCACATCAGAAAACGAGTCAATAAAACTATAACATTAAAAGAAATAAAGAGAAGTGAAATGGTCACCCGAGATAACAGATACTAGGATTCCATGAAAACATGGATATTGAGGAGAAACAAACCATCAATGTCTGATCTAGAGTGATAGAAAACATGATTTAGGATAAATTTAATCACTATAAATCACAAACATCTGATAGGTTAAATGGTATTTGATTCCCAGGTAGGAAAAGTTAATTGAAAACATATTAGTTTTAAGTTACTTTTCATTTAGGAATTTATTTATGAGCTTAAATAAAACATAAGGAAACATACATACTTTTAATTTAGACTTTAATCTTTTACTAAATTTCTAAGACAAACTCATATTTTCTCCAAATGTTGAGTATTCAGGATGACTTGTTCACATTAAGAGTGCTATAATCATCTTCTGGAGAATGAACTAATCCAAAAAAATGAACTATATATTTCCCATGACTTTAGAATTAAAAAAACCAAAATGGTTAGTACAAGATTACATAATCCCCCAAAAGGATAATCTCTTACAAAAAGAAAAGATACTCTTAATCTCCAAAATTTTTCCAACAATACCCAAAGTTCAACAAAGACCATTCAATAAATAGTTATCCATAAAATTCATCAAAGAAATCCAAACTAAGATTGAAATCCAAATCTTTGAAGTATTTAATCACATAGTCTTCCAAGGTAAATCATAACATTTATCTCCAAATAACACCAGTTAATCTTAAAGCATAATATTAAAATGTAATTTACCTAATGACATATCCTCCATGATAGGTTAATAATTTCCATAGATAACCAAAAATCAAGTTCTTCCTGATTCATAATATCATATAACTAAAAATAATTAATCATTCTAAACAAGGACTTCATGTATACCAGTGGTAGGCGATAAATACTAGTCACACCTTGGTTGTGGGTTCGATTCCCGCAGCTTCGTCCGATGTAACGGGTTGTCACGCAGTCTGCGTGTTGTCCCTTTTAAAAAACTATATAATTTAATAACATTCCCAAAAAGAGATAAATTCATAAAAAATAACCATAACATATTTTAACAACAAAGTTTATCTAACAACATTCATTTTGCATCCCAAAATGTATTAACCAGTAATTGCCTCAAATTCCAGGATCATATAAACCAAAATGGTTCTTTATAACTATATTTACAAAATAAAATATAATAATTCCTTGAATAAAATTTTCATATATCAAACATCAGGGTTACACATACTATAAAAAGTCTTCTAATGTAATCCCATCATTAAAATAGCCTTAATACTTTTAATAATTTCACTATCCTAAAATCTACCATAACTCTTGAATCCCTTAAATGTTGAATTCTTACTCATTCAACATTCATTATGATCCAATAACCATTCCTTTCCAACTTATTCAGAAACACTTATTTAATAAAAACAAAAACATAAATCATATCCTAAGATTCATTAAAAGGAAAACATATGTTAAGAAATAATCCATACCTTTCATTAGTCATTGTTAGTTTCTTCATCCTCAATAGGAATGGTATTAGGTATTGGTAAAGGAATATTGTACAATCCTAGTGATCCCATTCCCGAAACTTCTTCGTAGGACATGTGTTTTCATAATTACTATGCACACCACATTTAAAACATTCAACTGATCCTTCATAAAGAACTTTTTTTCCTTTCCTAGAGTCAACTAGATGCTTCCTTTTTTCCATGGCAGGTTCTTGCTTTATGACCTTCATTTCCACATCTATAGCATATTTCTGTCCCTTTGAAACATGTTCCTATGTGTTTATTTAAACATATTTGGCACATAGGTTTTTAAACATACTTACCTTTATGATTATTACATGAAATTCCATAGGGATTTGTTTCTCACATATATGATGTCTTATAAAAATTACTAAGGTTCCAGTGGTCAATCATAACTCCAGATAGTTGGTTGAGAATAACCACAAGAGTTCTCATTATAGATCCCATATTATTCAGTTGCTCATTGAGAAAAGTGTAACAGTTTTCTTCACATCCACTATTACTTTGGTGCCTAGTAAATTTATCCATTTACTAAAACCAAAAAGGTCAGTGTGAGTATATCAGTAAAATCATCATATAATACTAAGATATAATTATTCAGGTTATCTATATTCATTCACTTTATCTAAAAAACTATGACTCTTTCTGAAATCCTAACCATTATGGTAATGTCACTTAAGCTTAAAGAATACCCTAACCTCAAAAGTTATCTAAACCGGCCTCTGATACCAACTATAAGGACTCGTCCTCAAAACATTACATATTCATGAATTAGTTGAATAATTTACAATGAGGATATTTTTAGGTTTATAGTTTTAGAGAATTAGGACATAACTATTACATCTCAAAAGATTATAAAGTAGACACTTCTACTGAGTTTCCATTTTTTCATGGAAAACATTTCAAAAACTTGGGATGAGCATAAAAAGCGTAGTAAGGGATATAGAAATACGGAAAGAAAACATTATTCAATTTATACATAAGAATTATTGAAATCGTACTTTACTCATAAAACATAATCACTTTAAAATGCCTAATGGAATCATAATATTTATGAATAACTCATAGAAATCATAATATATAAAGGTAACTTGATGCATTCATGACATTTTTACGTAGGGAGTATCCCTCATGGTTATGTTTGGAATACCCATCACAGTATATTCCCTAAATAATTTCAGAGAAACCTTAGCATTTAACTCCTTCGCGTTACCCAATGCATTGGAGAGCTATCTCCAGCTCACCCGCCCTTATTTTATCATGGAACCACACGACTTCGTTAACAATTCCCAAGAACCATAACATAATCGTATCACAAAAAACTTGCATAGAAGAAGAATAACATTTCCACATTTCAATCACAAGATATAAATACAATACATTGATATAATCAAAACATTATCAGAACCATTTTCAATACCAAAATAAAAGAAAAGTAAAAAATGGTATTTATTTTTCATTTAAAAGAGTTATGGCTAGTAGAGGAAGCTCAAACTCAAATAATGGTCATAGTAGTGGAGAAGTCTTTGTCGCTGCATATGTAAGACAAAAACATTCTTATTTTCATTTAGTAAAACTATTCATGAAAAAATATTCCTTTTGAATGAAATTTAAAGTCAAAAGGGTTTTATACACTATATAAAATAAAGCCATGTTGAAATCAAAAGATTCCTAAATGAAAGGAGATTGTGACAAAGTCCCATACAAAGACGATATCCTAAAATTAAGGATAAATCAATTACATAATTATGTGTGAAAAATATAAATGCACTAAATATAAGTGGATATTAAGTGTAAAACAATCATATTTCATCCACAGATATTCATATCATGACATAATCAATAATTAGAGTTTAAACCCAAAAAATTTAAAATAGGTTAAGAAGTTCCCTTACAGAAATTCGACAGCCTAAAAGCGTCACTTTAAAATTCAGAAATTTAGTTGATGAGAGATAATAAGGGTATCTCGTCACTTGGACATAAACTTTACAGCAATAAGAATATATAAGAACATATCCCAATATAAGAAGATGTAAATTAAAAGACCTAACAAAAAGAAGTCTTTTAAAATGAGGAGAGTGAAAGTTTCCCTTACCGATTTGGGTAAATTTCGAAACGTACACCCCATGAAAGAAGGGTCATACAATGAAGATTTAAATACCCATAAATTAAATTATATTACACAAATAATATAATCATGGGAATTACATACACCACACCAAAGGAAATAGTGTCAAATGTAGCATCAATCTCATGGAAATAAAAAGAGAGATAAAAATCCCTTACCTCGTTGTAATCAATCAAGTCATATGACCAAAAGATAATAGAAACCAAATGAATCAGATAATACCACGAATTTAAACAGAATAATGACAATATATATGAAATTGAAGTTCACAATACACCACATGCAACAAATAAGTGGAAATAATTGAAATCTCATGGAATTAAAAGTGAGACAAGAAATCCACTTACCTCAAGTCCGACTTGTCTTGTTCATGTATTTATATTCTTGAATAAGAAAATTTGGTAAATTTATAATTTCTAAAGGAATTCCATTAAATCTTATTATTCAATTCTTATCACATATTATCAGGTTATTATAATCAGTTAACTATGTGTGTTCATATCATATTTTTTGTCAATGTTTGGTACATGAGTCAAAAATAAACTTGTTTGAAGAGAATTATCCATGTAGTTATAAGTACATCATCTCCGGAATGGTTTTAATGATTTAAATATCTTATATATCTAGTATATATGTATTTAATAATATCACATTATGTCTGGAGATAAGAAATGAAATGTACCGTTCATGGAGACGGTACGCCGTACGTACACATGAATGCTACTTTCATTTTTTGTCATATTAATGGACTTTAAAACTAAATTATACGTACATATATTATAATTCCAGTATAATATATATGTTATATTGGTAAGACAAGTTCATTAATTACATTATTTATAAATTCCATGTTTTTCATGAAGGAGTCATATCACTTGAGGGGGCGGTTGTCCACACTTCATCGTATGAAATTATCGCATTTGAACAACATGAAAAGTATAAAAGTATGTTATAAATATAAATAAATAACCATATAGAGGACATAAATATAATATTTATCATATATAAATATATTTCCATCATAATGGCCACCATGAGAGGTGTTACAAAAAGATTGAACAATCATCGTTTCGTGAGGCTGTAATTTGCCACCCAAAGAAACAGTATGTTCTTTAACCATTAGACAGTGGTTTGTGTTAGTGTAGGTAGAATCCTTATCATAAAAACATACTAGTATATTTATGATACTGTTGTTATTATGGGATAAAATAATATTAATATAGTGGTGAGTGAATAAGGAATATAAAAGAAAGAAACTCAAGAAAATACAATACCTCTAAATCGGGTAACTCTATTTGATTTAAGACAAAGGCTTCCTTGGAAAGACTTATGCCCAAAGTTAGGATTCTAGGAGAGAGATGGATGTGTATAGATAATATGAGTAGAGGTTGGGTGATCCAAGGGCCTAAGAGTTGAGGGAAAGGGTGTAGAGGTGGGTGACTTTTATAAGAGGTGGGAGGGTCACTTTTGGAAAGTCTTAAAATGTTACTTTATTATAAAATGATTTTCAGATTTTAAAGGTCACAAGAATGATATATTTTAAGGATAAGGTGATAAGGGTCCGGAATCCACCCACACAATAGGTTTTATACATATCTAAGTCTTATATTTGACCTTATCTTTTCATTTTATTTAAATCGTTTTTTAATGAGGTAATCACTACATCATCTTTGTGTCACAAATAAATTTATTTATTTAATGTCCAAAAATTATAAAACAAATACCATGATGTAGGAAATATTTTTAGCTTTCCAATTACTATTTATACTATGAGATATAATTTATTTAGACAAAATTAAAATTGTTTTAATTAGGATATAATAACCTTTGTTATATTTCACTTCTTTTTAAAAATAATGTCATAAATGTAACTATCACACCCATGTTACTCCATGGGCCCACAAGTTTGATAAAAATATTCTCATGGACAAGATGACTCAAAAAAAGAGGATTTGGACAAATTTTGGGTCAATTTTATATTATTATGATATAATTTTATTACCCTTGACTACAAGATTACTAATTAATCATGATAATTAAAGATAATTATTGTCATTACAATTCCTAATATCCAGAAACAAAAGAGTCTTAATTACATAATTTGGACCTTCTGATTCCAAATATTGAATCCATTTTACAAAATTTCATCAACAGAAATTCCGTTAATTAATTTAAAAATAATTTCCATTGTCAAAACCAAAGACGGGTTTTTAAGAAGTAAAATTTATCAAATGATTGACTTGTTTTTACATCCAATTGAAAAGTGAAATTACTTCCAAAGAAAAAAAAATTATTAAGTGATTAAAACATAATTCAGTTACCCTTTAAAACCAATTAAATTTATAATCTAACTATATAATTAAATTATATGAAAAGGCAGTATTGAAGTAAAATACAATATTTTTCAATATTCATTAAAAATGAACAATTTTTAGAAAAATACCCAAAATTTATCCTAAATAAAATTGATATTCCAAATAAAAAAATGATTACCATTTTACCAAATTCAAAACATAGAATTTTTATTAATTAATTTTATAATTAATTCCTGCTGTCAAAATAAATAGCGAGTTTTTAAGAAACAATATCTATCAAAATATTGACACTCGTTTATATCCAATTTCAAATTGAAATTAATTCCAATGAAGAACATTGAATTATATGGTAAAAATATATTCTATTTACTATTTAAAACCAATTAAAAAAATAATCTAACCATATAAAAAAATAGATTAAAATGAGGTTTTGAATTAAAATACAACATTTTTCACTATTCATTAAAAATGAGCTTTATCGGAAAAATAACAAAAATTTACACAAAGTACATTTTGATGTAATAATTATAAAGATGGATTTTATTTTGTCATATATATCATATAAATTGAAAAAAAAAGTAGTTTTAAAAAGCGTTCTCCACCAAAAGGTGGTTAATCGACCATTAAAAGAATATTAGAATATTTATTCTTAAAATTGGATTCATTTTCATTTTAATCCTCCATCATATATTGGGAAATTGTTAAAATATTCCACAAACATATATATTCTTTTTGTAGTTAGTTCTGTTCATTCCCGCCATTACAATGGTTTTGCATTAAATACCATTTAAAATAATATTATTATATTATTAGTGTGCAACGTAAGATTTCAAAAAAACTCATTGTTTTGTATTGGGTACGCCATCAAACATAGCATTCCCGTTAAAGTAATATTGAAATTTTCTTCAAAAATAATAATTAATATTAAAATGTCATATTCTTTATTTACCTGGGATGTTACAGAAGTGGTGTTAGACATAAAAACGGGCTTGTTTCCAGGATGGTATATTATTTTATGGTGGTGGTGTGTGTGCCACTTGTCTAACTTCACAACTCATTTTTCTCTGAACTTTAATTTTTCCCAAAAAAATTGTGTGTATGTTGGGTTTCCTACACACACTAGAGCCTCTTTGAACAATTTATTCATTTTTTATATTTTTTTATATTTTTTATTTTTTATATTTTTTTATTTTTTTAATATTTATTCATTTTTAACATTTATTCTTTTAATATTTTATGTATTAATTTCAATTTTTATATTCAATTATACTTGTTTAAATATTTAAACATTTAATTAAATAATAATATTTTTAATTTTAATTGAAATTTTAAATGGTTAATAATTAATTATATTTATTATAAAAAATCATTAAAATAAAAGCATTAATAATTATTAATAATATTATTATTTTCAAAAGGGGTTCATGTTGTCTTTTTCTATTTTTAATAAAGGTGCTTTCCACCAACCCTTCTAATACAAATAATAAAAATATTTATTTATTTATTTTTATATGCTTTTAATTCATGTAATTAATGTTCTGGATTCACCTTGTTTAATTATTTTTATAATTTATTAACTTTTTGTTATTAATTTCAAAAAAAAATAATTTAGTATTATTTAGTAGTTTTTTGTATTTATTAATTTTCGATATTTTTGGAAATTTTTTATTTTCTATAAAATTAATACATTTTATTTATAAAGTTTTACTATTTTCAACAAGTTTGTAATTTATATTATTAATTTTTATTTATTGATATTTTTATATTTTTAATATTCTTGAACTTTATATGATTTATTTATTTATATTAATCTTAATTTTATATTTATTATAATTTAAATAGTTATGGTAACTCATGTTTAATAATTTTTGTATTTAAAAAATTTATATTATTTATTCATTCATTTAAAAAATTTATTATTATTTTTCATTTTGTATAAATAATGTTCTGAATTCCATTTTCTAAATATTTTCTCAATTTACGAAATTTATTTTATCCATTTTTAATATTTTTTCAATTAACATTAAATTTTAATTATTAATATTTATTAATATTTTATTTTTTTGAAATTTTTTTCATATTTATTTATATATATAACAAACACTACGTTTTAATATTTTTTTAAAATATGGTTAATTTATTTATTTAGATTTATTTTTAATATATTTTAAATTTCAATAGATAATATAATTAATTTCATTTCTTAATTAATTTTATATATATTAATTTTATATCTATTATTATTTTTAATATCATTATAATTTATATAATTAATATTTATTCATTTTCATTTATTATTTTTTAATATTTGTGATATGTTTGAAATTTCTTGGATTTATATGTTTAAACAAAATTTTCTAATATATTTTTTAATTTAAAACCATAATATAATTCTTTTTTAATAATTTAATTTTTTATATATTTAATATTATTCATTTTTTCATTTTTTTTTATTTTTTTAATTTATTAAATTAATGCTAGGAGATTAATTTTTTTAAATATTTTTTAAATCTATAAATATTTTTATTCATTTTTAATATTCATTCAGTTGATATTATTTATTAATTTTTCATATTTTTAAAATTTATTTTATTTTACATATATATATATATATATATGAATTTTAACATTTTAAAATGATTGTAATTTATATTATTAAATTATTTAAATGCTTTTTTTAAAATTTTTCAAATTTAAATTTCTAGTATTATGGATTAGAAAATGTAAAGAAATAACTCAGAGTAAATTGTGTCCTTTTTAAAATACTTGGATACTTTTTATATTAATCCCCTTTTGTGATTTGGAAAGTAAAACAATATTCTAATCTTTAAAAAAATTGAACAGATGAAAAATAAAAAACAAGAACTGAATAATGTTTGTAGTGGTTTTTGGCACAGAGATCCTCAATTCCACTCCAACTATACTCTCTCAATGAGATAAATGTTTTTTGTTAAATAAGTCATTTTTTGAGGACCTTTACGACTGAATTCATGCAGTTGACACCTAAAACAAACCAATTTATTTTACATGAAACCTTTAAATCCACATCTTAGTGACAGAAGATGACACCTCACCATTATTGAGTATGTGTAGTCAAAACTACAAACGGAAAAAATAGATTATTTGCAAAAAAATAGGCTCAACCCATAGTTTCAGCAGTAATTGACATATGATGGATCCTCTTCTTCATATATTTGTATATTCATGTACATACTAATCCAATGTAATATTTGTTGTAGAAGATCTTAAAATCATAGATTACCCAATGAAAAACATTTCACATTAGTTGGATGAACACACAATTGTTGTTCATAACATGTATGTTTCCAAAGTGTATTCCTGAAATCATCAATGAACAACTACAGATGATTATCGGTATAATAGAGAGTCTTTTTTTGTAGATATGATTATCTGACACATAGACTATATAAATCTTTGTATATATAGATTCTATATAATTCACCTAGTCAAAGATAAAATCTTTTGGGAATAAATTATAAGATTGATATGATCCTGATAAAAGAGATTTATAAATATCCCCTGATAATTCATGATATTAATAAATAATGAGTGAATTTGAAATTTAAATTCATATTTCCACTAAAAACATAAATTCCCTTAGAAATAGTAATTATTCAATCCATTTATTATGGGCCATTGAATACTTCTTGGAACTAATTTTAAGTACATATTTATTCAATAAAAACCATTGTTAAAATCTCCTAAAATATAACAAATTAAAATTTCATATATGACTGCATCATATTAAGCATCTGCTCTGTGTACTATATATTCAAACCTACAGTTCAAAACATGCCATTGATTACATATTTTTTGTGAAACAGTCATTAGTTTGGTTATTAAATGTAGGGTTCTTGACAAAATTATTTTTCCTAATCCAAACATGTAATCCAAGAATATGACACAAAAGTTGCATTCCTTATCGAATGTTAAGACCCCAAACCTAATATACTCCAAAAAAACATAGAGTTTATACGAGTGTCTAGAATCCTTATAATTTACATATAACATAGAAAAACATCTATCCAATTACATCAAGAACATCAAATGAAATAAAATAAATATTTTAGTAAGAATAATCATGAAATTCACGTAAAGAAACATTAAAGGAGAACATAAAAGAGAATTTGTGAGCATTACAATCAATGAAAAAATAAATGAAATTGATGGATCAAAGTTTCCTCATTATCTAATCCTTTTTTATGATCACAAAACCCATATAAATATAAATAATTTTTTTTTGTTTTTTATTAAATGATCATACAAATACGTATTAATGGAATCAATTCCGATAATGTTTTTTTCATCAAATATCTATTATAATTGTCAACATATATGAAGAAATTACAATAATAAATAATATAAAAGTTGGGTTTTTCCAAATAACACAAAACTAAAGAATAAATGATAGTATATATATTGTGTTTATATAAATTTATATCCCTTATATGATATCAAAAATATTATATATTGGTAGATTAAAATACCTTTTATAGCACTAAACTTTTAGTGAATATTATGTTTAGCCAAATATAAATGCACTATGAAAAATTAATGGGGCCTAAAACAAAAAACTACAAAAACTAGTAAAATAATAAAATAAAATATAAACAAGAGAATTTTTTATTAATAATCCATTGTTATAATATTTTTTGTTTCAATGGACACAAATTATATGGTGTAGAATGTCAAGAGGGTTACGGTTGATAGTCTCTAAAGGATAAGGGTTTATAGGTAAAAGAATCTATCAAATCCAGATACACAAAATTTAATTCCTCTATTTACAGATTAAAATTTACATTCGTTGAACCATCCCATTTCGTCATTAGTAGTCTTGGTTCTTGAGACATTTTAAACACTTCTACAAGATTCACCATTAGAATATATTAAACTAATTCCACTGAGTTCTTGGACTCGTCCATCATATCTCCCATCTGTTTGATCAAGCTTTTAACACCAGGCTATGTAGCTGTTAACCTTTCAACAACATAATGCTGATTATCTAGAAGAGTGTGTAGTCAAATGTTACCACAATGACAACATTGAATTATTTCGTTTATAACTGAATAAATAGCTATAATAGACCCCAGCCAACTTAATAAATTTGGTGATTTATATTCACTCAAAGTAGAAGCTCTGGCATAGCCTGAACTATGTATGACCAATTAAAACTAGCTTCCTAAAAACAACTTTTGATATCTAAAATCCAATTTTTAAATTGATTCCAATACAATTTTACCAACGTTATCAACCATCTCCCTTAGGATATCATTAAAATTTCTATTTTATATTGAAATTTATCTCATTATTTGAAATAAAAACTTAATAGTTCCAAAATCATTAATTGAAAAAAAAAATTCATATATTCAACAGTTTTATTATATTTTTCCTACATTCCCTCTAATCTATCTACATATTATTTCAACTTATTATATTTTCCAATCAAACCCAGCGAACATTTTTGGGCACTCTTCTAATATTTTAAATCATATTTAGAATATTAAGAGATCTAGCCTTGCCTCACAGAAGGACCTCATCCTTTAACAAAAGGAAGTGAGTGAACTTCAAAATCTTCACCAGTTGGAGAGGCTAGGTCTCTAAGAACTTCATTATCTTCGCCTTCTTTAACTAAAACAATCCTTTCATATGACTCAACAAACGACCCTATCTTATCCCTAATATTATTATTTGTTCCATCAATATGGGTATTAATATCCTCATCATAATGTTCTTCCCCAACGACTTGCTCCTAAATTTGATAATCCTGCTCATTATGTTCTCTAACAACTTCCTCAACTACTTAATCAACATAAACTCTAATACCATAATCCAAAACCATAGTTGTGTGATTTTAAACAACCTAATTAACTATTTATATACTACTAAATTAAATAAATATTTCTTTAGAAACTAGAATTAGTTGATTTACCTCTTTAATTATAGGAATAGTAACCTACTCAAGTAGTTTTTCTCTGAATATTTTCTTAAAACAAGAACAATGTAAATGCCTATTTATCTAGAAGGGTCTTCATATGTTCCATGGAATTGAGGAATTCCCCTTTTCATAGAAATTATATTTCATCCATTATTTGTATTCTTCTTATAGAAACAGAAGTTTTGATTATAATAAATGAAGTAGCAAAAAAAATTCGGAATTCACCTACCTCTTATCCACCTCTTATTAATGATCCTAATAATTTCAGAGTTCCTTTCACCCCCTGAGAACAAACTATAGATGAACCTTCATCATCAAATCCGACTAGAATCATATTTCCTTTGGTCATGATCCATAAATTTCATAATTTTTTAGCATTCCAAAAGATATAATATTATTATACTTACATTGTTTTTCTTTTGAATGTCACGAATCTTTCTTATATTATGAAAAAAATGAAATATGATTCCATATGGTTAAAATAGAGTCCTCTTATATTTTTGAATGCTCTGACACATATACCTTAACATAAACCTATTAAAGTTAAATTTGACATAGATCATCATCAAAAACATGAAATACAGATCGAGAAACAATATTTTTTATATATATTCTATTCTATTCACATTCACAGTCTGAATGAAATTTATTAAAACCTTTTGATCTACATCTAGCACATTCAAAAACATCATTCTAATTTGGGAAGTTCCAAATAGAAAATACATTATATCCTGATTCTTGTGGGAACTATAAATAAGCAAAATAAAACTAAAGTGAAAGTCCCCATCATAGGGGAACATTATAATCTATGAAATATAGAATGTAGAAACCAAAAACACCAAGTTATTTACCTTTAAATAAACAATATCCTCTGAAATTCCAAAAATGAACTAAACATTTTCTTAAAAATCATTCACTTACCATTAAAAAACTATTTATTTTCTCTATATACAAAATTTCTATAATTTTTGAAATAATAGGGATTTCATCAATAGATGATTTGTCTAGAATAACCATTCTACATCAACCACATTTACTTATATATATCTTCTTTTTAAATTGGAACCCCTATATCTCTTTGAGATAATTAGACCAACTTCATTGGTTCTCTTGGTCTTACCATGATGAAAATCGAAATGATTAGGGTTCTAGAGAGGTTAAAAGGCCAGGAGTTAAAAAGGGATTAGGATTTATGGTAGGAGAGATGGTGTTTTTAGTGTTTAATGGAGAATTTGGTTTCTCGATCAAAAATTCGAATTGTAATCATTTGGGATTTTTAAAAAAGTTAAAAAATACAATTTCATGAAATTTAATATATGAAAATAAAAATGTTAACATAAAAATTTATAACGCAAAAATTAAAAAAAAATTAAAATAATTAAAAAATTAACATAAAAGAAACTTATTAAATAAATTACAATAAATACATGAAAATTAAATATTCTATATAAAATTAAATAAACCATACTCTCCCATAATAAAAATAAAAACTAGAAGTGGGAAGTTGTTAAGTAAAACTATCAACATGTTCATACTTAGTATTTATAAATTATAAACAAATATCACTTTTTAGGACATGATCACTTTGGAAAATAGGTCAAAGATAAAAATTCGTAGCCCTAAAATGGGTCAAATGTTTTTTAAAATATTAATAGAATTGTTTTTTAAGGCATACTAATAGCACTTGTAATATCACATAATATAGGAAAATGTTTAAATTCCAGTCCAAATTCTGAAAGTGTGTGCCTCATCGACAATAGTTGCATACAACTACTACTAGAAAATATTTATTCTTCTTTAAAGATTAATAATACAGTAGAATATTTATTTTTAATATACCATTAAATTAAGGATTTTCATAAAAAGTGACAATTACCCAAGGTTGTTTTCCAATGTAATATATACCCTCTTAAGATAGCATCTAAATATGAAAATAAAATAAAATTAGATTTTTTGAATAATGTAAATATTCAAAAATTGTTCCTTTTAAATGTAATAAAATTATTTTAACAATATAAATATTATATTCTTTTGGGTTTGATTGAAATATTAAAAAAATGAACAAAGAAAACATAAAATATAATCTACTAGTGGTAAGACATAGAAAACTAAAAATCATATGTACATATTACTTCTCTTCCACTAGTTTTTCAACTTCATCCAAGTCATGTTTTATATTTTTTTCATGTGGGAGTTAGATAAGACTTACTATTTTCTAGTATAAAATTTTTCAATAAATCATCAATACATTTTCCTTAAAAAACATTTCAATAATCTTTTTGATAAATTTAAAAATGATGAATGATTTTTAATTATCCCATTTTAATAATTTGAGATTCATTTTTCATATGTTTTGAGAAATCATTACAAATATTGTTATTAGTTAATCCCAAAATAACACAATCTACATTGATTTTGTCTCAAAAAATAATAGAGGATGAGTTTTTATTAAAAAAAAGTAATATCCTTTAACCGCAATAATAAACCATTTTTCAAAATAAAAGAGCTCAATATTTTAGAAAAAGATATTTGTTCTTGTTTAAGACTATAAATATATTAAGTAAGTTGAAAATTAGATCTTATTTGATGAGGGTTTTCAAATCAAGGAAGTTTCTCAACAAAAAAACCTCCTACTAAATAACCATTTATAAAGTAATTTTAGACATTAATCAGTTATAACTTAAAATTCATATGAAATGCATAATTTGACACAATTTTAATGGATAGTAGATTGAAAATAGGGGAAAGGATCATTTATAATATATTCATTCCACATAGATGAATTCATTAGATACTAGTGTTTTTTTATTCCTAGTGATTATATCCAAATCATCTATTTAATTACTAAAGAACAATTTGGTACTAATTACCGGATCGTTCGGGGTCCTGTCAACTAATTACCCTAACTTTGGTATCTTAAATTTATTTAACACTTATTTCATTATTATCATCCAACTTAAATATTCTAAGGATTCAAATAATAATTTAGGTTCAAAATATGATATGATGGGAAAAATAATAATATTTTCTATATTTCTTCTAGTCCTGACACCATCTTCTAAGTCTCCTATGATAGTATCTAAAGGATTGTCCTTTAAGGGTCTATATTTTCAAAGAAAAACACTTATAATTACACAATATCATGTTATTCTGAACAATATTGAATCTAATCATATTATAATTTATTTTTAATGAAAACATTAGAATATTCAAGTCTCATTTTAATAAAATAATAAAAAAAACATCTTTTTGAGTTTTTCAGATCACAAGGATTAATTTCATCAAACATCACATGAAAATATTTTTCAACTTTCCATGACTTTTTATCATCCACTCTGAAATATTTTTAAGTATCAAAGTACCCAAAAAATATTATTTCATTATCCTTTATATAAAAATTAACAATTTTTTATTAGTATTCAATATATACTCCTTGTATCCAAAAAAATTTTGTATCCTACATTTTATTTTCTTATATTCCATAAAATAAAAGGTTTATTTTTGAAAAAAGTCAGATTAATACTCTATTCATGATATTATAATAATTTATTATAGCTTCTACCCAAAAATTGTTCGTATAACTATATTAATTCACTATATTTTTTATTATTTCATGAAAAATTATATTTTTTCTTTCTATGATTCCATTTTTAGGTGTTATTATAGCATATAAAGTATTTGTAATACCAAGGATTGAGAAAATTTAATTTAAATCCTAATTCTTAAATTATCCTCTATGATAACATCTTAATTAAATTATATTAAAATATTTTTCTTTTTTAACTATATTACAAAAAAATCTAAAAAAATTAGAAAATGTTTCCCTATAAAATTTTATAAAATAAACCCTTGTAAATCTTGAAAAAATCATCAGTAGAAACATAAACAAATAATCTTCTAACCAAGATTTCTACTGTAGAGGTTCCAAAAAATATATGTGGATGACTTCTAATGGTGTATATGTGGAAACATTGTTTATCAATTTGAAGTATAAATTATGATTCTTTCCAAATTATCATGAATCAAAAATTCTATATTATTCATGTTTAAGACTCGTAAGATACGAAACTAAAATTTTCTTCAATAGCATAAATTGTGAAAATATATGTCAATTACAAAGTAACCAATTCCAAATCCAAGATCCATTTATATAATTATTTAATCAATTATATTTAATTTATATAAATATCTATGGTCCTAATTATAATTTTTTTTTATTTCTAGGATATCTAAACATTTAGAGTTTATATTTAAAAATATAACACAAAGTATTTGAAAAATAAATTGAAAATCCATCATCACTATGCTGAGAAATGCATATTATATTCTAATTTATCCTATGAACAAGGTGAATATTTTTTATTAGAATATTTTTTATATCTCCCACTAATATAAATCAAATAATTTTCTGTTTTCAGTTTTCTCCGAAGGTAACCAAGCCTCCATCTATTTTAGATAGCGTTTGGAAATTTGAAAAATAAAAAATCAGATGTCTTGAGTAGCCATGATCCATGTACAATATTTCACTAATGTCCCTGTATATTCTAACCAAAAAATATCAAATAAAAAAATGTTTTGGTACACAAATTCTCTTGGTTATATTAGTGTCATCTAGTAAAGAACAAAAAATCCATATCTATCTATTCTCTCCAGATTTTATAAAATTATCTTTGGATAAATATCTAGAAATAAGAAAATTTTTTATACCAATTATATAAATATTTTACATAAAAAAGTTATAATAATAATTAAATTTAATTCTATATAAAAAACCTACCCTAGATATTATATGGTTCTTTGATCTAGGAATAAATTGTTTCTATAAAATTTTGGAATTTCAACATTACTACCAATGCCTAAATTTTCATTTTGAAGAAAATTATATCTTGGGATATTATTTAAAAATTATTCTACCTTAGATAATATAGTAGTATAATTTTTAAAGGACACTACCTCATCATACAATTATTTAATTATAGTTTAAATCATATAGATGTTTTAAATAGATTTACTTAATTTTTCATTCAAAACACTATACTATTTTGTTATGGAATATCTTTCACTAAAAACATTATTCTGATCATTATTCAAGGAATAATGTATTTTTAATAGGTATTCATATTTTTCACCAAGCATAAAATATTATTTACTTAATTTAGTACTTGAAAAACTTTTATAATTAGAAGAATAAGAGTGGTATGATTATAACAAATCTTTTTTCCATATATCGTGTATTTTCTTTTAAATGTGTTTTCACCTTTTCTAAAATATAATTATAATAATTTTTAGAGTCTTAAGAGGTAATCGATGTAGATTTCATATCCTTTCTTCCTTTTTATTCATAATCATCTTTCATTTTTTCTTCTATTCTTTATTTTATAATTTTTTTTCTCCTCATTCAGATGTGGTAATTCAGGTAAGATAGTACCCATTTCCATGCATTCACAGCACCAAAATTATTTCAATATAAGATCATTCTTAAAAGAATAATTATAAGAATTATTTAATCATTTTCTATATAAAATATACTAAATCTCATGTATATGTGAGTTGAATCTTCTTCAGAGTTTGACCAACAAAAATCATTTAAGGATATAACATCCTCCTTATTTTTCTTTTATAATTTTTTATCAGTAAATTTGAGTGAAGTGTTGTATCATTTGATAATTTGATGATATTTTACTTCGTGTTTAATTTGAACTTCATACATCATTAATATACCATTGAATTCCTTCACCACAAAACTCTCAAATAGTGTGGATTATTAGGTAGTAGTAGAGATTCCATTCCATTTTTAGGGAAAAGTCTTAGTTATTTCAAAGCATGATGTTTTTCTAAAATTTAACTGTAAAAGAAAATAACACTATTGAACATTTTAGACTATATTATATATATTGGAGTAATTATTTCATAATGAGACTTTTTAATGTGTAAAATTTCAACATAGCAGTGGTGTATCTATGTTTCCTAACATTTTGAATCCCTTCATATGAAACTACTATAGTTATCATCATTTACATGGTAGTAGAACATTGAGAAACGTGATTAACCTCATCGTGAATAATCCCATAGATGATAACATTCATGAATTTTGATTTTATAACATATTCGTCTTCTTTCATAGTGTCCCAATTTTCTGGTTTTTAGTGTACTTCAAAATGTTTAATAATTTTGATATAACAATTGAAACCAATATTCTTCAGGTAGATGATCATTATTTCTTTCTAGAAACCATAAAATTTTCAATTAAAATACAATTCTCTAGTCATTGAGATACATTACTCAAGGTCATCTACAACAATATTTTCTTAATATAGATCTTGAACTCAAAATTTCTTGAGATTAATATACTTCATTATATATCACACATTTGACACATATTATTGGTCAGAAAATATGAGGACACAATTGGGGGAGTGAGTTGTGTTCATATAATAAAATATGAATAGTTTTAATATTTATCACATTTTATTATTTGTGGTGAAAAATATGTATTCTTATATTAAAAAATATTGAGTAGTAGGAAATCATAGAAAAACGAAAAAATATTTTTTTTGGTTCTACTAGACAAATCTAAAGGGGGTAAATTTAGTTTCTAATAAAATTTCAATTAAAAAATTAAAAAATAAATCTTCGAATTTTTTAAAGTAAATTAGTTGAAAATAATAGTAGAAATATATAATTTTATCTTTTATAAAGGATATCAAAAGATTAACCATAGCTCAGTTAAAATAATGAGAAAATACATTTTCTTTGGAAACTAATCTTCTTGTATCAAAAACAATATATAAAAAAAAGTTTAAGTTAACTATTATAGCGCATTTTTCCTATTTTACTACATATATAAATTAGTCCAATTTGAATATAAATAAAAAATAGATATAAAGAACAGTGGAAATTTAACAAGGTTTTTGGTCTTAAAAAGAGAGTCTGTTACCTCCACATTAAAATATCCTACAACCAATTAGTTTATTAATAAATAAACTAATCTAAAACTTGGATCAGATTTTATGCACAAATGATGACATGGATTTCAAGGAAAAAAATCCTCTTCCCTAGTTATATGTTGGATAAAACATTATACCATGTCACACATGACCTCTTCCATATTTTTCTATTGGAATAATAATGAAATATTTGAAATAGTTTCAAGTACTCACATGTATAAAATAGGTGACTTTTTATTTACTAAAAAATAGATAAATATATTACAAAAATTGAATGTAAAGAATAAACTGAAAGATAAAGAGATATGAGAAAAGAAAATGTAATTTAACTCAATACAAATATATATAGTTTTTCAGAGTCCTTTTAATTTGTATTTATAAGGATCTCAAGGAAGTTTCTCAAAAGGCTCATAGAAATAGAGTGTTGTAGAGTCTTTTCTAATGTACAGGTTCAAAATTGGGATGCTCTGTTATTTTCTATAAGAGTACACGTCCAAAAAAAATATTTATATGATCATATTTTATTCTTAAAAATGTCTTCATGAGAAGTATCCATTATAAAATTATTATCATAATATTAAATGCACTGATCGTTGGATATTTAAAATTCCCAACTACTATGTTAGGAGTGGGAATATTTATTCACTTAAAACACATTTATTTGGAACAAAAACATTACATTATCAATATGAATAGTCCGATGGTAAGGTCTGTTCTCATGGTTAGTTTATTCATCTATGTGACCAGTTTATTTTCCCATGCGTTAGGTTCATTAATTCCTGTGTTAGCATGTTTCCTCTTGTAATCATTATAATAATATACATGGTTAGCATATTACTTAATGAAGATTTTACATACCTTTCAAAAGTAAAATAATTTCATTACATGGTATATAGTTCCCTTTATAAAATCAATTGACATATTTTTACAATATAGTCTTTTTTATTCATTGTAGGTTATTTGTACATGCAGAAAAGTGATTATCAATACATGGTAAGTTTAACTTCAATGTGTAGTATTTTCATTACTTCAATAGAATTTACATATCTCACGCATGGTATGAAAATTCTTCATGTGGTCAAGTGGAGTAAAAGATACGATAAAGAGGCACAATAAGTTCTCCATCATCGTATGTTCAGAATAATAACATAATTAAAACACAACACATTTGGTGGTTTTTAATTTTATGTTCTAGAATTGACTATTTTTAAAAAAATTTAATAGAAAACCATTTAATAACATAAAACATTAAAATCCTCGATATAATTATAAGCATTATTTGAGATAATTAAAATAAGTAGGTTTGAGTCTAATCTAATAATCTTCCCATTTTTAATGATCGAAAATTAAAAAAAAATTATATTACTATGAATTTAATATAATTTTTTTTCATAGGATTGAATTTATTTCTTATAAAGTTCTTATAATCAAAAAAATATTTCCAATGAATTCAATTTATTTAAATTAATTTATCAGTACTCTCCCTTTTGGGATTATTAAAAATTCTAGGATAGAAAAAATAATACAATTAATATAAAAATTTTATTTGTAAATGAAAATGAAATAGAATATTAAACTAATATATCAAAAAAAATTAAAAAATATGCCAAAAATTTTTCTCTCTATGATTCAAATATGAATTCTAATTTGGGACATATATGTCATATGTGTGAAGGATAAGATAATTTTCATTGAAGAAAGAGGTTGGGGAAGGGGAATTTTGAAGAGAAGATGAGGATGAATGATCATGAGGACCACACATATAGAAATAAGTCATAGTTTCTGACTGGATTGTCCAAGAGAGAAGATAAAAGGATTGAAGTCATAAGAGGTAGTATGTAAGAAAATAGAATGGATTAAGGAGCTATAATAGTTTTCATAGAAGTGTAGTGATGATACTCCATCAACATGGTAAACACACAGGATACTCAAGAACCGTGCTCTTAGGACTGAATGAAATTATCTCTATTCTCAACGAAAAATTCCAAAAAGGTATTTATAGCTCTTAAGTTTTCCAATTTATACTTAAAGTCCTGATTCAGGGGAGGTATTTTGAGATCCTGCGAAAGTATTTGGAAAATACCCATTAAATCAAACATAGAAATTATTAGGATATGATAGTAATCAATAGCCTTAATAATTATTTCTTTGACTTTCCTATCCTTATTCATATATTCTATTACAAGTTCAAAAGTTTTAGCATCATGGTTTTTAATCCCATCAATATAATATTCCTTTATTCATTATAATTCATCAAAAATAACCTTTTATTCATCTATTATGAGTTTTCTTATTTTATTCATCAATGAGAAACTAAATTGATAGATAAATGATGAGGTGAAATAGTAGGTTGAAAGGTCAATATAAATCATCATATTAGATAGATAAACCTGGATATCACCAACCTGATCTCTAAAATCTGTAATATTAATATTAATAATTTCAATTATGACAAAAAATATAGGTTGAAGATGAGAGATTATGTTGTAACAGAATAAAAAAATTCAGTTTCTCTAACTTTTTTGTAGGATTTTTCAAAATTAATGAAAACATTATTCAACATATCATTCATATAAAATTTTAACACATCCAAGCCATCCTTAATAACATTTTAAGTAGATGGAATACATGTAGATGAATCAGAATCATGAGGCCTACCATAAAATCTTGGAACATGCTCCAATTATATAGCCTTATTCATATGATCTGAATTTCTAGAAACTACATCCACTTCTTATTGATGAATAAAATCAATATTATCCTCATTATCTTCATAATGAGAATTTATTTTATCATTTTCTTCACAATCCTTAGTGGGTGCAGGACCAATGATGTCAATGAGGGGGTGGTCAACTGATGGTCTTGTATATGATACCTCAATCCTCTCTTGAGTATCTTTATTAGTAATAAGAGATACTTGAAAAAGTATTTGAGCAGAATGGATGGAAGGTACACCATTTCCAGGTAAAGTTCCCTCACCTTCATCAATATATGGATAATCTATCCACAAAAATAGAGATCCAGGGTAATTATCCCCCTTAGAATGGGAATCTAGAGTAGGTTGTATGGGTGTATTACCGATCATTGGTGATCCACAAAAACAAGCTACAACAATTTAATATTCCTTTTATTCATCCATCGCATGCATATAGCCACTCATAAAAACATGTGTGTTTGGAAGATCCACAAAAAATCTCTTCTTCATGTGATGGCTCTATTTGTGGTTATCTTTGAAGTTTAAATGGTTATTTTTAGTTGGATATCTCTCTCATGATTGGGTTTTGTTTAGAGAAGGGATGTGTTATGAAGATTTTACAACATAAATGATGTTTATATCAGTGGTTCGTCTTGTGGGTATGATGGATGATGGTGTTTTATTTTAGTGTTTTTTGGGGGTGATGAGGGTCTCAGGCAGTGACGAGGGACTCCAGTGATCGGTATTCTCTGGTGAATGGTCTAGTGATAAAATGTCTAAAATTTATCATTGATCTTTATGGAGACATTTTGGCAATGATGGCAGTGGTGGATAATCATGGTTGACGTTGTGATGTGGGTAACTCATGGATCTAGGTCTCCATGGGTTTTGTGATCATTGTGTGTTTTTTAATTTTGAACTTCATATTCCAAATATTTGAAATGGTGTCCTGTCTATGATGTTTTATTTACCACTCAATGATAAAGTGGCTATTATAGAAATAAACAGAAAAATTTCATGCTTGTGCTGCTAAGGGAAATGAGACCCTGGAGTTCTAAAAGACCTGACTAGAGATGCTTCTCTAATATCATCATGAGAAAATATTTCTTCTTTATCCAAACCTACCATATCAACTTCTTACCTAACTACTTTTTCAATTAATGTGACCACCTATTCTGAATATTTAAGTATCTTATCGGGTTTGAGACATTGATCCAAAAAATCCCTAGGTATATCTGGGTACCTTATAGGATCAAATTTTTTATAAATCCTCTTTGATTTAGCAATCAATTTCCATTTCCATGGGTTCCAATTTACATTTATCTTCTTAAAAATATTATATTAATAATACAATCTGTTGAGTTAATTCCCCCTAAGAACTAAGTCTTTGTAATCTAAAAGGATAAAATATGCTTTGAGAAAGGTAAAGAACATAATTATGAAGCAGGATCACACAAATTAACCATATGTATCAGGACATATATAAAGGGGTTGACCTGAAAACTATTATTCATAATTTATAAGAAAAATTTATCATAATGCCTCAATATACTAAAGTTTCATTTCCTTAGACAAAACAGGTTCTTGATAAACCTGACCAGAAGCCTCTAATTTCCACTCAACATAGAAAAATGGGTCTTGATGGAGTTCCATTACTAGTAATATCATCTAAATCATTCTAAAACTAAAAGATTAAATTATTAACTTGACATAAGCTATTGTAATCTTCAAAATCTCTTTTTGAGTTACACAAGAACATGTTTCTCATGTCCAAAAAATTATTACAAATCTCCGCCATTATTCATCAATTTAACCATATCAATCTTCCCTCCATGTAAGAACTTAAGGTGTTCATAAAATAATTTTATATGATTCATAAAGAAAGGATTACTATTTTTCTTAAACCATGAATACCATAATTGTTCTTTAGTTTTATTCCAAACTATGGATCTACTCGATTTTAACTATAGTTTATTGATTTCCTTCTCTATAGAGATAGTATGGTCAAAAAATTCTAGATTCTTTTTTTCCATCATTTCATGCAATATGGATTTCAACTTCTTTAACTTATTTGAAGAAGTAGAATGCAACGGAAAATCAATTTCAAACTTCTGTTTAATCATCCAAATTTTTCATTTGATTAAAGTTCAGAAGGATGAGATATAGGAGAAACAATATAGATATTTGGGATGGAAATGGGAGAGGGTCAAGACGAGAGAAATCATTTCACTCAAAATAATTCAAAAGGAAAGAGTATATCCAAGGAAAAAAGGTAGGTGTTGATTCAAAATAAAATTTGGTTTTTACTTAAATTATTTATAAAATAAAATAATGATAAACATAAATAGAATTAATCTAGTATATTTCCAAGAAAAAATATAAGGAAATAAACATAATTCATCTATTGAAAATGGATACATGAGACCAAAGGAACTATGGACAAGATAACAGGACCTCACATTAGGAGTACTTACTTCATGAATAATATATTCACAATATGCATAGTGAATGTGTGATTAAACACTCAAAATAAGTATGGTGACTATTTAACTTGTCATCCACATAATTTATATTAACTACATGATCAAAACTCACAGTCATCATACCGATCATGTGAAATTCACTCAACAATTTCGTATAAAATATTAGAACAAATAATCTAAATAGAACATAAATAACTTTAAAGGGCCAAATTTAATTAAAAAAATTTGCATAAATTATTATATCAAATTCTTGTATGATATAATTATTTCTATCAACATTCATGGATTTTCTAAATATATCAACAAGATGATGTTCAGTACCAATAAACTAAAGAGTTATATCACCTTTCTGAAAATTATCTCTTAAAAAGTGATGTCATATATCAATTAATTTTATTATAGACTGTGACTTAGGGTTCTTAGAAATATTTATCACACTTTAATTATAAAAATTATAGGGACATACTAGAATTTATATCCATAGTCTTGTAAAGTATGTTTAATCCATATAATATATATACAAAAAAACAACCTATAACTATGCACTCTGTTTCAACAGTGAATTATGCAACCAGATTATTTTTTTACTACACCATGAAACTAGTGACTTTCCCAAAAAATGATATGTTCCAAAGGTGTTTTCTCTAAATAACATAAAAACATAAAAATAAATATCTGAATAAAAATCTAAATCAAATGATTCTTCTCAAAAATAAAGCAATCTTATCATCATTGTATTATGTGGTATTTGAATTTTTTTTTACCATAAGTAAATTATACTTTTTAGGGTTTTCTTGAAAATGAGAACACAAACACACAGTAAAAATAATATTAGGCTACTAGAAGTTATGTATAGTAAAAATCCAACCATATCTAGATAATGTTTATAATCAAATGGGTACCCAGTTTCATCAAGATCTAAATCATAGCTACTAATCATGGGATTATCACTACCTTTCATAAAATCAATTCAAAAATGTTTTAAAAAATATTTATTTTAGTCACTTTGAATAAAAATAATTCCATATTTTTTTAAAAAATATGAAAACCAAGAAATAATTTATGTTTACCCATTAAATTAATTTAAAATTTTCTTATGATCATTTTTAAGAATTTATTACACAAATAATTTATTGAAGATCCAAAAATAATATCATCAAAAATAATTTGTAATACTAAACATATTTTTAAATTCGAATAATGAATAATATAGGGTCAGTTATTCCTTAAGTAATACATTTTGAAATTAAAAAAGAGTTGAGTTTATCATACTAATCTTTAGAATATTTTTGTAAACCATATAAATATTTTTTTAATCTGAAGAAAATATTTAGAAATTTATGTATTTAAAATATTGGGATTTAAAAAAAAGAAACTTAAACTATATAACCATTTATTAATTCACTTTAGATATACATTTGATATGGTTTGAAATTAAATTATGCTACATAGGATAGAAACATCCTGATGGCATTATGTCTATCTACTTAAAAAGGTTTTATTCATATCCAATACTTTCTTATTGACTATATCCTTGTGCAATCAGTCTTTCTTTATTAATAAATGTTATGTTTGAGTCATAAAACTTGTTTCTAATTACACATTTAGTACTAATAGTCATTTAGTTTTTTTTGTCTTTCAACTAATTCCCAAACATTATTTATTTAAAATTGGTTATCTTTTTCATTCTTTTTTGTTAACCATAATTCATCATTAATTTCCTCTATGATGTTCTTAGGTACAAGATATAAAGAGAAATATTTATGTTTAACATTGATTGTAAGAGAATACCTAGTTTGAGTTTCTTTATATAAGTATACTACAACTACATCTATAAGGTGATATATATGAGTCCTAACATCTCAAGGAATATATGGCATGAAAATCCATTCTCATTTATAGGTTTATATTTAATATATTCATCAAAACTAGGTGAGTTTTTTATAGGAGGTCAGGAGGAATTAATGTTGAAATAGGAAAGGCCATCCTCTAAGTTTTGTAAATAGGTCTTAGGTTCATATGGATATGTCTCAAAAAATTGATATGTACTAATTCTTCCAAAATCCTTGTCCTTTTAATAAATACCCTAAATGAGTTACAAGATGTTGAATATCCAAGGAAAATTATTTCATCACTCATGAAATAAAACTTCTCCAAATTCTATTTTGGGGTTAATATAAAGAGTTTACAAATAAAAAAATTAAAGTAATTAAATTTTTGGGTTCTACCATTCCATAATTAATTTGATATATTATTTAAGAGGTTTAATTAAAAATATTTTAATTATATATAATTCTGTATTTATTGTATCTTTAAAAAGGTAGAAAGGAAAATCATATAAATTGAGCATGGTCAGAAAAATTTATTGTAGTGTTTTACCTGTTCTCCCTATTATGCCATTGTGATTGGTGTCCTAGGATATAAAAATTAATTATAATACTCATAATATGATCACATTGGCTAAAAATCCTGATTTTCAAACTCACAACTACGATCAATACTTAAGGTATTAATTCTATGTCGAGTAATATTTTCTACATATTTAGTATATTTTAAAAAAAGAGAGATTCGCTTTTATGGGAAAGGAAAAATATCAATGTATATATTCAACCATCATCCACTATAACATAAGAATAATGTTTCCTTCTAAATTATAAACTCTATAGGGTCCAAATAAATCCATGTGAACTAACTCTAAAGTTGATAATTTGAAACTTATTTATTTTGATTGAGATATAGATTTTACTCTTTTTCCTTACTATAGTGATTATATAAATTGTATATTGAGAATGATAGTTTATTTAGATCCTTGACTAAATATTTCCTAGTTAACTTTCTAAGTGATTGAACATTGCAATGACATAGTCTCTTATTCCTAAGCAAAGATTATTTGTGAAAGGCACTTAAAAAATAAATACTTTGATAAAAGATTGAATTTCAATCTATAGGATAAACATTTTCATTTCTTATAGAAATAAAAACTAAAGAATATTTATAATAAAAACATTAAAATAATTTTTTCTACACATAACATGAAAACCATCATCACACGATTGTGAAATTAAAATTTTGTTATACAGTAATGCATCTACCAAAAACATTAGACATTAAAACAGTACTTGAGTTACTAATTTGGATAATACCATTTATCTTCCCTTTACCATTTTCACACAAAGTGACATGTCCACCATCATAATTGGTTAGGTTCTTGAAACTTGAGTGGTGTCTAGTCATATTTCTAAAATTTCCATTTTCCAGATATTATAATTGCTTACTTGAACATCCCAAGGAGGTAACATATAAAAGAGATTTTAAAATAAGGATTTTGGTACCAATATTTTATTGGGACCATAGATGGTATTAAAAAATCATTTCAAAATCAATAATTGTTTTACAATTTTCCTATAGCAATACCTTAAACATTCATAAATAATGATATCATTATTGGTGTCAAAATAAGAAATATTAACAGAACTAGGAAAAACGTAACTTGGATCAAATTTGTTCTGAAATATTTTACTTTTTCTAAGTTATTATCTAATAACAATAGTTTATTTGGGAGATTTTTTTTTTCTAATAATATGGGTAAGGTTTTTATTCCATTGGTAAATCACTCTAGATCTTTCTCTGATTTCTAATTATATAATTTAATCTCATCATTTTCCTTAAGTAATTTAGTATTCCTATATTTTTCTATTGTAAGATCAATATTATAGTGAGAATACATAGAATTATACTTATTTAAACATTTATATATATATATATTAACTAAATTTAATATCAAACATATATCAGTATTTGAAAAATTAATCACTAGATTTATTCTCAACAATTTTTTCAGTTTCATAAAGAATATAAGCATCTACTTGAGATTGATAGGATTTATTTAATACCTTAGATTTGTTTTTTATAAAACACATATTTTTTGTATTTATTTATCGCTTATCAGCTCGATTATAAGTCACTTGAGCTATCCTCAAAGTCACTCCAAGAATATTTTATAGGATTTTATACTTTTTTTTCGTCATATTTATTTTTATATTTGAGATTTTTATAATATGATTTAATGTGTCATTTCTTCTTATATTCATAGCAGATTACTCTGTTGGTAGAAAAATCCTTTTTATATTCTTTTCCCTAATTTTTTCAACTATAATATTAAACTATATAGTTTAATTTTATAAAAAAATTATTCTTCGTATAAATAATTTAGAAACATGTAGATTGGTAAGACATATTTTAACCACAATTTTATTGTGTTTTTTCATTACATGAACATTAAACTTAGATATTCTCATTTATCTTAGAGTATAAAATTTTAAAGTTTAATGAATTTTTCTTGGGTTTAACCATTTCCACTTTATTCACTTATGATTATTCATCAAAAATCATGAGATTTCTAATGAGATCATTCACTAGTAGTGTAGTTATGTAATATTATTCACTTAAAGACAATGATTTTCTTCTATATCTCTCTAGAATAAATATCAGGGGATGAATAAATTGATCCATGTTAGTAATATATTTTCCTAGTGTCTATATCATGTTAACTATTTAATTTAACCTAGGACAAATGTAAAAGATAGATTCATCCAGAATCATCTTATAAGTATGATATTTAATAATATAACTGTGTGTGCCCATTTCTATTACATTTGATATCCCTTCACGAGATATATCAAGATAATCTAGAATATAAAAAGATTTATCCCAAGAAGGTATTATATTAAATTGATATTTTCGTAAATAACTACATAAATAATTCATAGATTTACATTTATAATTATATTTTTACTAAGTGTCATAACTCCATGAAGTTCAATAAGTTTTGGGTTTTTCATTTTTTTCATCATTTGTAGTCCATATATCAAATCCCATAATTTATAAATTTATTTATATCTTAATTTTCCATTAAGAATAATTTATTCCATTAAAATAAGGAGTTCAATTGGTGGTTGTTTGTTCTTGTATATGATTTTACATAACTAATTTAATTGAAATAAAATAATAATTAAAAATATTTAGATAAAATTATATCATGTTAAAAATTATTTTCAATAATATCTGATACCAAATTTTGGCCCTCATAGAAATTCCAAGAGGGAGTTAATTATATTTCTAATAAAATTTATATTTATGAAAAATTAAAAAAAACATAAACCCCTGATTTGATAAAATACTAAAAGATATCAATTCAATTTCAATATAAAGAAAATAATAAATATAATGATCATAACATAAATTTAGTAAGGGCTATAGTCCCAAGTAGAGACTTATTCCCTTCTATATAAAAATCACCCTCTACTCAATTATTTATTATTAAAAAAACTGATCCACATCTTATATTGAGTTTTAAATAAAAGATCTCACAAGTTTGTCTCGAAATATTACAAATTTCATAGTAATACATTAGATAAAACACATTACCATGTCACATATAACCTATTCAATGGTTATTAGAGGGAATACAAATGATTTATTTTACAGAGTATTAATTACTCTCCATTTTAATCTAAGAGTCTATGTTTTTACGAAAAAATAGAGAAATAAAAAACATGTCTTTAATGTCAGGAAAAAATAGATATATAAAGAGATATCAAATAAGAAAATGTGATTCACCTCGATATAAATATATTTTCTTCTCGAGATTCCAATGAATTTTTCTCTATAAGGATATCAGAAAATTTTATCATATGTTTTAGAAAATAGAGTGTCATAGAGTCTTTTATAAACCAAAATTTCATGAGTGTGATCCTCTATTATTCTATATAAGACAACATTTATACAACTCTCTTTTGAAAAATATTTTTTATTCTTAAACATTTCTTGATCAAATGTAACTATTGAAGAAAAATCATTACAGTATTAAATGCACTGAATCATCAATTAATTCTCAAAAAATGATCCATTTGAAACTTAAAATGGCCTACTAATATGTTATATAATAAAATATATGCTCACTTAAAAAAATTGTCTTGTACACATTACATGGTTAGTTGGCATGATCAGTTGATATGGTTAGTTGTTATGGCTGGTTCACTCCTTCATGTGGTTAGTTCATTTTTTCATGTGGCAGATTAATGACATCATGAGTTTTCATGTTTCCTCCAATGTTTACAACAATTATAGACATATTTAATATGTTATTTAATGAAATGTCACATACCTTGGCACAGTAGATTGATTTATTCATGGGATAGGTATTTATCTTCATATGGCCACTTCATTGGTTCACATTGTTGTTTGTTTTGTACTCATGGTGAATACACCTCTATCACATGGTAGTTTGTTTTTACATGTAGTAAAGTGATTCTCAACATAAGGTAAGTTCATCTTTAAAGAATGGTTGTATCATTACATTGATATTATTTTCTTATTTGATCCACTATAGGTACTGTTTTTTCATGCTGTCAGGTGGAGTACAACATATGATAAGATTTAATGGAAACATAACATTCATGGAATGTTCAAAACCTTTACATGGAAATTACATTAAACATATGTTAGTTTTTCATGTAAAGTTCAAGACTTATACATTTTCACATGTTTGGTCATAAAATCATTTACTTGTATAAACCATGAAATTTTCAACAAAATTATAAAGATGATTTGGGATCATTAAAATTTGGATGTTGTAGCCTAATTAAAAAAAATTTATAGTGGTTCTTGTATAAAGGTCCATTGTTCCACTCCATAAACACTCTCTCAGTGAGATTGATGATCTTCACTAAACATGACCTTTTTTTCAAGGACCTCCAAAACTGAGTATAAGCAGTTGAAACCATACAATAAATCAAGTTATTTTATAGGGAACCTAGAAATCCATAACATAGTGTGAGAATATGAGACTCCCCCATGATTGAGTTGATTAATTCAACACTTCAAATAGAAAAGATATATTTTGTTTTTCAAAAATATTGGTTCATCCCATAGTTGTAATAGCAACTAAAAGATAATGGATAATCTTCTTAAAAAATATTATCTTTAGGTAATTACGAATCTAATGAAATCCTTATTTCAAAATATTTTCAAAGAATATAGAAAATAATTAAATTTTTAACATTATTAGAATGTACACATAACAGTTTATCATAGCATATATGTCTCTAAAGTATAATCCTGAAAACTTCAACAAATGACTATAGTGGGTTATCAATCAAAAAGACAGTGGTTGTTTGCATATCTGGTTCTCTAAAACATCTAGAATATATGATATTTGTATATCTATCATTTATATTAATCACTTATTTGAAGATAAAATCTGATAAGAATAAATAATAAGAATGATTTGATCATGTTCAAATAGATTCAAAAATATCAATAGATATATCATGATATTCAAAACACTCATCACATTTGAAATTTAAATTCAAATCAGCAATAAAATACAACGTACAATAGAAATTAGAATAATTTAATATCTTTATTAATATAATTTGAATTTTATTTTTGAGGGATTTTAGTGAGATATGTATTATTGAAAGAAAATTGTTGAAATCTTGGAATGTTGTGTTCTTTTAAAAATGTATGTTTGATAATGTAAAATTGATTCCCAATGTTAAGTTAACCATCCTGACATTAGATCTTTAAATGTTTTGTTCTTTTAAAAATTACGGCTCCCATTACAAAATTTTTTATCAAATCTAGGACACAATAGCAGTGTTCCTTATTAAAAGTTAGGTTCCTGAATCTAATGTTCCACAAAAAACATTGGGTTTAGAATTGTGATTAAAAACTCATTAATTATTACTAGAACATGTAGAAAAACATTAATCTAATTACTTTTATAAAATGAAAGAAAATAAAATAAAAATTTAAATAATAATAATCCATAAATTCAATTAATTTGAATTCATTAGTGAAATATATAAGGGTATTATTAAGATTCAAAATGAATGAGAATTTCAATTAAATTGTTGGATCAACATTTCCTACCAATATCACCCTTTTTTATGATCATAAAACTCATATAAATACAAACATAATAATTTAGTTTTTAATTAATTGATCAAAAATGGAGATTTATCAAATCAATCAGGTGAATATTCAGTTAATCAAATTTCTCTCAGAATTGTAAAAATATATGAAAAAATATGAATATTAATTAATATAAAGTAGTGTGTATCCACATTAATTTCAAATAATGAATAAAATACATAATATATATTTTTTTATATAATTTTATTTCCCATTTTGTGATACCAAAAATAATTTTCATATATATACAAAAAAACAATTAATATATCTCCAATCTATTAATGAAGTATAGGTTTTCCTAATTAAAAATTCATCGTAAAAAATTAATAGGCTCTAAAACATAAAACTATACGAAACAATAAAATAATAAGAGAGAATATAAATAAGATATGTTTTTTTAATCATACCATATTACAAAGTGTTCTTCCTCGATGGATATAAAGGCTATAGTGTAGAATGTGGAGGGGGTTTTGGCTAATAGTATTCAATGGATGAGTATTTCAAGGTCCTAGAATATATGATTACCTGATGCATAACTTTCCATTCTTCTAATAATAGATTTGAATTTTCATTCAATGACCCAACCCATTTCTTCATCAACCACCTTGATTCTTGATAAATATTGTGAAATTCTAGTATATTCACCTTCAGAAATGTCTTAAGCAATTATGGTCACTGAACATAATTTTCCATCATATCTCCCAGCTGGTTGGCCAAAATTATAATACTTGGTATTTCAGATGTTAATCATCCAATAATATCATGATGATTATATAAAAGACTTTAAAGTGGAACACTATAATAAAATAAACATTTAAATCTTTCATTCATTATAAACAAAACAAAAATTAGATAATAAAACCTTATTATAAAATATGGAGATATTGTTTCATGCAAAGTAGAATATAGGGCTTGGTTGAACTAGGTCTAACTGATTCAAACTGCCTTCCTAAAAAATTCATCAAATCTCTCTAATCATATTTTGAAATAGATTAAAATTTGATCTTAACATCTTTATTATCTATTTTCTATTTTAAATCATCAAAAACAATTTTATTCATTGAATTTTCTCTCAATATTTGAAACTTAAATTGTAGAGATTTAAAATATATTCTTGAAATATAAAGAATACTCAAATATTCAGTGTTTTTTGTGAATTTTTCATCTTTCCCACCATTATATCATATTATTATTTTAGATGATAATAACTTTCAATCATAACTGCAGAAATAATTTAAGTATGATATCCACAATTCAAATCAACTTTAGTTACATAAGATATTTGATCTGGCCTCACAGAAGGACCTCTAAGTTCAGGTAAATGAAGTGAATAAACTTCAAGAACTTCACTATATGGAGAGCGAAGACCTCCAAGAAAATAAGTAACTTCACCTTATATAAATACATTAGTATTTTTCAAGGGCATGACAAGAGACACAGTGTAATCCCCAACTAGATTATTTTTTCTATCAACAGGAGTATTAACATGATCATCATAATGACAATCCAAAAAATATTTCTCCTAAACATTAGAAACCAGCTCACCATGTTCTTTAACCACACCATCAAATCTTTAATTAACATAAACTATAATATTAGTATCCCTAAACTCAGCAATGTGATGATAACCTACCTAAAAAACTATTTATACATTACGATCTTCCACTAATATTTCTTCAATAACTGCAATGAGTTGATTTTCCTCTTTAACCAATGGTATAGAAACCTACTCAAAAAGTTCTTCAATTATTTTTTTATTAAAACAAAACATATTCAATATTTATTTCCATAAAAGGAGCATTAAATTTTATATGGAATTATAGAGCTCAGCAGATCCTATTTGGTATATTTTCATCCCTGATTTGTCTTCTCCTTATAGAGATTGGAATGTAAGTTGCACAAACAAATATAGAATCCAAACCTATATCTCCTTAAACTCTAGATTTACCTTTTTCTTATATATATATTATTATATAACCCTCTAATTTTATACTTATTTTTTACCTAGTAATTAACTCAAGATGGATATTCACCCGTTGATACAACAGGCATCATCTTGTCTTTTGTGGTGCTCCAGAAAAATACAAATTTTTTGAGTGTAAAAATATATAAAATATTGTTATGGGGATATTTGATACTTCTTTTAATATCAAATATCTTCCTTGTCTTATAAATATTAAATATTATACTTCTATAATGTTAGAAATACCTTATTGCATCTTTCTAACAGAAGTGGATCGTATACCTTAGCATAAAACTACTAATGGTTAATTTTATATATCTCATTATAAAAAATATGAAATACATGTTAGGAAATAATAATTCCCTAAATATACTATTCTAGGAACTATAATAGTCTAGAAAACATTATTTTAACTTTTTAATCTTCTCCCATATCCATCACAAACATTTTCCAAATATTATAATTTCTAAATAGTAAAGAACCTATGACCTCTAATTTATGGACACTATCACCAATAAAACATATATAAAAGCGAAACTCCCATTCCCAGGGAAACATGAAAATATAGCAAGATTGACTGTAGAAACCAAAAGATATTTTTTTACCTTTTAAGAAACAACATCCAAGGAATCTCTAAAATTGAATAGAGCATGTCCCTAAAAACCTTTAATTTATCATTTGAAAAAATACTCTATATTTTCACCATTGAACATCTAATTTTATTCATAAATTCATAGGGATTTATTCAATGAGTCATTCTTCTAGAACTATGATTTAGAATCTACCACTTTTCTAGGAATAAATATTCTTTAAAAACTGGAACCCCTCTGCCTCTTCGATCTACTAAGACTAACATCAGATGTTTTCTTGTGTTTTCCAATATGATAATCAGAAGGATTAGGGTTTAAATAGTTGTGTTCAAGATATATTGATATTTTATAACGTTGAACTGGCTTGTGTTCAAAGGTATAAGAGAGGTTATTTACACTAACTATTTTCAAGTTATAATTTGGTTTTTGGATCTAATATTTTTAGAGCAATCATTTGGGATTTTTAAAAAAAATTGAAAATACAATTTCTTTAAATTTTAAGTATGCAAAGGAAAATTTAATCTAAAAAATAATAAACCAAATAATAAAAAAAATTAATAAAATTTTAAAACATAAACATAAAATGAATTTAAAAACTAAAACAGGATTAAAAATGATAATTAAATACCCTACTTAATATTTTCTAAACCTTACTCTCCATTCATAAATCAAAACTAGTATTGATAAATTGTTTAGTGGAAATATATTTTAGTTGACGCTAAATATTTTCAAATTATAAATATATATCCCTCTTATATGCATGATCTCTTGGAAAATATTGTCAAAGATCAATACTCTTATTCATAGAGTGACACATAAGATATATTGAAATTTTGATCGCACTAGTATTATCACATAAAATGGTAATATGTTGTATTTCAAGTCCAAAATTTTGGTAAAAAAGGTTTCATCCACAAAACTTATTCAAAACAACTACAAGTAGATATATATTCATCTTCATATGTTAATAATGCAATAGAATGGTGATTTTTATAAGACCGTGAAACTAATTATTTTCCTAAAAATTATCATGTGTCCTAAGTTCTTTTTTTTAATACACACCCTCCAAAGCTAGCATCCGAATATGAAATTCAATTAAAAACATATATTTTTTTATATAGTAAAAATAGACTATTTTATAAATATATAAAATTTATTTCAATAATTGTAAGATGGGATTCTTTTAGATTTGATTAGATATTAAAAAAAGAAAAAAAACATAAAGTTTGGTCTAATAGAATTAATTTAATGAATAATACCAATCATACCAATTTCTATAATTTTTCTAGCATCATAAATTTCATCTATTATATTTATACACATGGGGAAATGATATTTCTAAAAATTATAATGTCCAGTTTTATTCAATAAATCAAAAATATATTATGTTTAATCAATGAATTTCAATGTTTTTAAAAAATTTAAATCAAAGAATGAAATTCAATTCTCCCACTATACTCCTTCAAAATTCTTTTTTTAATATTTAAAATATCATTATAATTTTTTTTAATTGTGGAACCAAAAATAACATCTTCTATATAGATTTGTACTAATAAAATATTATAAGAATGGTTTTTCATAAATATAGTAGGATCTTCCAACCCTTCTAAAATGAACTTCAAAAGAAAAAATACTACATACTCATACCAAGATATTATTTCTTTTTAAAGAAATATTGTGTTTTAGTATGTTTAAAAATATAATTTGGTAGATGGAGGTTTTTAAGGCCTAGAGGTTTCTCAACATAAACTTACTCCACTAAAAAACTATTTAAAAAGTTGATTTAAATTCCATTTAATATAATTTAAACTTTATATGAGATTAATAAGCTAATAAGAATAGAATTAATTCTATCCTAGAAACATGGTGAAAGTTTTCTTAAATATATATGCTTTCCTCCTATTTGTATCCTTCATAAATTAGTGTATCTACATTCCTAGTTATTATACCTTGATTCTCTTTCTGATTCTAAAATAACCATCTAGTTCCTATTACTCGATGGTTTGAGATCCTATAAACTAATTTACAAACATCATTTCTCTTAAATTTTTTTAATTCTTCTTTTGTGAAAATCTACTATGTTTTATCTTCTAATTCTTCTTACCCTGATTTATGTTCAAATTGGGATAAATAGGTGTTTAATATTGCAAGATTTTCTATATTCCATCTATTCCTAAAACATTTATCAATGTTTCTTATAATAGTCACTAAAGGATGGTCCTCTAAGGTTCTAGTATTTCTAGGTAAGACACTTTCAGGTTCAACAGTTTCATGTTCTTCTAAATTTCATTTAATCTACTCATATTCTAATTTATTTTCAAAAAAATGTAATATTTATGTCTAAAGTTATTAAAATAATCAAAACATAATATATTTAATTTTTTTGTGATCAAATGGGTCACCTTCATCAAAAATCATATGGAATGATTTCTCAACAATCCTTGAATTTTATTATACACTATAAAAGATTTATATATATTCAAATATCCAAGAAAGATTATTTCATCAGCCTTTGGATCTAAATTACCAAGTTTTTCCTTATTATTCATGATATACTCCTTTCATTAAAACATTGAGGTATCCAAATTTATTTTTTCTATTATTCCATAACACATAGGGTGTAATTTTTAGAAATGATGAGATTAAAAATATACACATGATATGGAAAATGTACATATAGATTTAACCCCAATAAATTTAGGAAAACTCTATCCATTTTGTATAGACCTTGAAATTTTTTGATTTTTTTATTTCTATAAATCCATTTTGTTGAGGTGTTCTTAGGATAGAAAAAGAATGATTATTTCCAAATAAAACCTCATACATCATTAATGTTCCAATATATTACTTCATTTATAAACTTTTAACTAGTGTAGATTGTATAGTAACAGCACAGTTTCCATTACACTTTGATGGTAAAACACTTTTTACTTTCAAGGCATGATATGGTACTCGAATTGGAGTTCCCAAGGTAGAAACAAAATAGACTATTTTAGAAAATATTTAATTAATTTGATTAACTATTTCACCATTATACATTTTGAAGGTATCAAATTTTATCTTATAAATCTTGTATATATGTTTTCTGACATTCATTGTCCATTCAGAAGAAACTCTTACAATTTTACACATTTCACATGTATTAAAACTCTGAGAAACATGATTGAATTAATCAGGACCATGTACATAGATAATGTCAATCATATATTTTTATTTTACATCATATTTAGATTATTTTTTACAATCTCTATTTTATGGTAATGTGGGTATTTCATATGGTTTTATAATCATTATATAAAATTCAAAACCAAGTTTATTCAAAAATATATTCATTATTTATTTCCATAAACCATGATTTTTTCCATTTAAATATGTTTTCATGTCCATTGAAATCTGTTCTTTGAGTTCAACCATAAACATATTTTCTTCATATAGATCTTAAGCTCAACCTTGATAGAGATTAAAATATTTATTCAAAGATAACTCCTTTGATACCAATTGGTGTGAAGACACAAGTGGGGTGAATTGGGTTCTTTAAAAAAACACTTTCACAATCTTAATAATATTCCACAGTTTTTATTTAGAAAGAAAAGCAATAATATTATTTTCAAATCGAGTGAGAAATGGTGAAATGGAGAAAAAGAACACATTAATTTTTATCATGGTTCAAGGAAAAATGATCCCCTAGTCCACTATGTTAACACTATCTTAGAAAGCATGATGATTTTCACAAAACATATCCTTTTTGAGATACATATACAACTAATTATAGAAATTTGAAACATTATAAAAAATCCAGATCATTTATAGGGAACATTAAAATCCATAGCTTAGTGTGAGAATCTAACACTCCACTATGACTCAGTATGATTATACAAGATATAATGACCCCAACCCTAGTAGCTCAGGCTAGTGTCTCCTTTATTACATTGGAATACGATATAGTGAATCGAATCCTGAAGGACTAAATAGTTTTTTAGTATTGTTTAACTATATATATACATGATTCCCAAATTACATTTGAAAAAACAAAAATTCCAACAAAAATGATTTCTCTTAGAATAAAATTATTCCATATAAAATGTCATTGAATTTCAATCATAGTAAACTTCATGGAATCATGGGGAATGTTAAAATAAGGATGGTCTCAAATTCTCAGTAAGGGTTTAGTAAAGTGGAAGCTTTCATGAATCAATAAAGTATATTCAATATGGAACGATAAATAACTAAACACACATTCCATTTGAATAGGTCGACTATCAAGATAACATAATGGATAATCAATATGAAAAGTTAAAAAACTAAAGAAATATTCCATTTGAAAACTATATAATCTATAGTAAATACGAAAAGGTAACTAACCCAAAACATATGTCATTTAATAATTAAAATAGTAATAAAATTCATCCAGACATAATATCATTGTGAAAATATCATGGAAAGTAAATTATTAATGATGGAAATGATTAATAATTAGAAACAATTTATTAATAAAATGGTAATTATACCTTCTGTATATATCCTCATGATAGTTTAAAACTACAGGGTACAAACTTTTTTAGTTTATCCAGCATATTTAAAATTACTAGGTATATACTCATCTGGTTTGTCCAATTGATTTCCCACATGATAGTTGACAATGCATCATGGGGATATTTGTAATTGTCCCCCACAAGTTCCAAAATTTCCAAATCATTCCACATATATTTAATATATTATTTAATTCATAAATAATGTTCCTTATCATTAAATATCCAGATTGTCCAAATAATACCAATTTATCAATATTTTCCAAGTCAATCTAACAAATTTTAAAGAAAACACTATATGTAAAAATGGTAAATAGTTTAGAAAATATTAATATCAATCATGAAATAATATATATACTTAATAGAAATTTCATTTTCAATAAAAAATTATTAAAATAATGTGATTGATACAGGAGAAATTTAACAATCACAAAACAAAGTGAGATTGTACAAAAAAATTTACAACTTGGTAATATTCATGTCAAATACCATTATATAAAATGATTCTAATTGAAACTTAAAATACCATGAAGTATTAATAATTAAATATATTACATATCTAATTGTTAGTATGTATACCACATAAAATTGAATGGGTTCATAATAACAAATAAGATTCAATGGAATGTATATTGAGATAAAATCACTTACCTTGTGATTCTTTTTGGTTGAACATTATTTAACCTCTTTTATTGTCTTTTTTAAATTTTATTAACATATTTTAGAACTATATTAATATTCATAATATCATATATGATCCTTTTATATCATATTATCACCCATTCATTAATAATATTTCATTATTTTCATTGATTCGGGTGTTAGTTTCCTTATTTTCATATTCATTCTTTTGTTATAAAAGTTCTGGTACATGTGCATAATACATATTTCTATAATATAAATAATAATAATCATAGAAACATTATCATATTTTAGCATCAATTTTAATTTAAAAAATCATGAATGTTGGTTATGAAAAAGTAAGTACGTTACGATCATGGATATGGTAGGTCGTATGTACGCATGAGTAAAGTTTCAATTTTTGAACGATCACCATGGAAAAAAGGTAAGTAATATTTTAAAATTATACATTTAAAATAATATGATAAATTATATATTATTTAATTAAATATACTTATATATATATATCATTCATGTGGTGTGGTGATGAAAAGAGATTTCATCCCTTCGTGAAGGCGATATTCCACGCATACATGAATGGTGTTATCATATTTTAGTGTAAGAAAGAAAATGATCTATTGTATTTTCAAAATAAAAAATATATAATTAATATCATAGTTATTTTATTAATATTAAATAAATTTATTAACTTTATCCTTATTACATTCCATGTAAATTTTCAGTGAAAGGTGAATTGCATCGCTTCGTGAGGTGATAGTCTACCGTACACCAAAGTGAAATTATCATATCCCCTGTGAAATGGAATGTAAAAAATAAATATAGTATATAATGATTCCATAGGTATAATAATGTTATAAATATCATATATATAATTTTTATACATCATTATACTCAAGTGTGAAACGTACAAATAAAAAAATTAATTACATCAATTCGTCAGGTGGTAGTCCTCTGTACTCCTGAATAATGATTTCATAACCAATTTTATGGAAGAAAAGATGGTTTTAAGTAATTAAAATAACATAAAAATATATAAATATATTTAATATACTTAGTTTTTTATATTATCACGGTTTAATAAAAATTTATGGATGTGGAGCAAGAAAAAAATGCTAATTGATGAATACTACATTTTCGTGATCTATTCTCCTTAGGTTAGCACCAAAATACTTCTAAAATAGGATTTATGAAAAATATAAACTTTCTAGGATTATAGGATGGAATTTAAGAGTTTATTTGTGTAGCTATTGTTTTAACCAAAAAGGTTCTATAGTTTTACCATGAGAGGATAAGGGGTGGCTTTTCATAAGTGAGGTGAGACGCACACTTGTTTATTTTGAAAAGAAAAACGTGTAACCATGTTTTCTCTTAAAAAAATTGTCCAAAATAGATTAATCTAGATCCTTGAACATGATTGGGTCTAAATATTTCCATAAAATATGTTTTAGACTCTATTTTAGGTCATTTTAACCCATATCGTTTTAGTTTAACCCCATTTAAATACACTTTTACCTTAACCGCGATAACTAATTTATATTTTTTTCACTATTCATTTTGGTAAATAATAATTTGTTCTTATTATAAAATATAAATTATTATTATTTCCAAAATTTAATACATATTTATAAATTCAATTCATATAATTGTAAAATTATAATTTAAAATTAATCAAATATATGTGATGAGAAAATAGGTTTTCAAAGAGAAATTGTTTAAAATTTTACAACGTTTTTATATCAAAATTCAATATGAAATTTTTTAAAATGAACTAATTTAAATTAAAAAATATATATATACATAATTTAACTTAATTTAAATTAAAATTAATTTAAAATATCATTTATCTTTATAAATAATTTAAATCAAAAATCAGTTTTTGATTAAAATTCTGTATTTTTTACTATTCCTTAAAAAATGAAACATTTCTGAAACAAAAACCCAAAAATTCACAAAAATATTATTTTGATATTATTAGTAGAAAATTTAAGTGAATTTTATCAGTTATATATTCCAAAATGGTAAAAATTATTTTTTAATTATGTGCGCCAAGAGTGTAAAAATAGTGTTTTAGAAAATATTTTTTTCCTGAAAACATTTCTTTTTTGTTTTAAATATTTACTATTTTATTTATAATAATAATATTAACATAATTTTAAAAAATTAGTTGTTATAATTCATTCCTACCGATTTAACAACATGTTATACTACATTAAGGTTTAGTTCAACTCGGGGATGCATATCCCACAAGCTGTAGAAGAGATTAAATACAAAGAAATATATTTTATAGGATGTGTATGCTCGGTGTTGCATATATTATATGATATCGAATACAATGATATTAATTAATAATTTTAGGTTGTTATATTATCCCCAAAATAAATTAATTTAATCCTCATAATTTAAACTTGATCTCAGAAATCAAGGGTTTTGATGTTTGGAAATACCGTTGTTGAAAAACCGCATCATAAAAGGGTTAATAAAATATAATCTTAATAAAAGATAATTGGAAGTTAAAATGTCATATATAATAACACATAAATATTTTTAAAATAAGAAGAAATTGGTTACATGTAAAGATATGTACATGATAGAAAAGAGTAAATAATTTTAGATAATTATAGAGGTCATTGATAAAAAGAAAGTGAATGATCAACAGAAAGTTAAGGACCTCAAAACCATAAATCTTAGATGATTTAAAACCCATTTTGATTCATAATATATTATTTTAATGGGATGGTTTTTTTAAATTAATTTTCTTATATTTGAGTAATTCTTTCATTATCCAAGAATATTAAGAAATAAATATAATTTATATTTTTTAATTTTATAAAAACAATTTTATATTTTTTTTACGCTTTGATAATTTTCAAATTCCTCCCTTACTCTAAGAAAAAATAATAATTTTGTATTTCTGAAGCCCCCAAATTCACTTTTTGTATATCATAATATCAATAATAGAATGATAAATCATTCTTTAAATCTATAGTTATTATTATAAAAAATGGTCAGTAGATGTTTTCCAATATTCATAAATTTTCATAATATGAAGTTATACATCAATCTATAAAAACTCATCTAACGTTTAACATAAAACATTTCATAAATGATTAACATTGTGGCCCTTCCAAAATATTAAAATCATAAATTTATAAATATAGTAACTAAATTACCAAAACGAACATATCATCAATCAACTAAATAACCTATAGTGGTTGTCAATCGTCACAATATGTGAATACCTTTGTCATGTATTTTTCTGAATAAATATAATGACCTTAATTACTATAAAACCTTAATAAATATTGCATGATTTTAAAAAGATAACACGTTGTCTAATATATTCCAAAGATCCAAACATTTTGTCAACACAAGAAAATATTACACAAACCATCAAACCTCAAACAAATTTTATGGTTACCAATATTATCCCATAAATATATCATTTTAATTATTATCTCAACATATAGCATGAAATAAGGTTTATCATCCCTTAATAATTTTTTTTTTCAAAAAAACCAACTTTCCACTGAATAACTTTTCTGGGGACCATTCAACACATGCTTTCAAATACTTTAAGAAAATGTATTGTAGTATAACCCTTATAAGTTTCATTATTCTTATAATGATAATATAATAAATAATAAAATTTACAACATACTTCAGGGATCTAAATACACAAACACATTAATCATTCTACTTTAGTTGTGTCAATAGCATAATCTTAACCCTAATCCCTTATCTTCTTCTAAGGTATATTCCCTTGATTCTTTTGACAGTAATATTCATATTTACCCACTTCCTTATAGTTAAATAATTTCATATTTTAAATTTATTTATTTACCTTCAAATAATTAGGATAGTGGCCTTTTTATCCATGCATGTTGAAAACTTGCATTCCTATTCAAGCAAGTACTAGGGTGTTTATTTCCACAAATATAACTTGTGGGAAAATCATTCTATCCATTATTCCCTTTATATGTTTCTTCTCATTCAACCTATTGTTTACATTCTTATCTTAAAATCCATAATACGTGAAGAATTATTTTTCTATATTTATATCATATAAAACTATTTAATTTTTTGATGAAACATATTGAGAGGCCAAAACCATTAAAATAAATTTTCAATCATGCACTCTATTTTTTATATAATTAATAGAATACCCAGATAAAATTGTAAAGGTGTATTATTACCTTAAAAATATTTACACTTACTTTTTCATTAAGATAAATAAATTTCTATTTATATCAATTTTTTCTCATGATGGATTTATATATTGATGAATGTCTCTTTTAAATATTTAAATTCTATGATTTTTATTTCCTCTTCCTACTTATTATTCTGGATTGAAGACCACCATTGATCTGTGTCGACTTTGAAAAAATACTCTAAAATCATAAATTTTTTATTTTCACTACATCTCAAGGACATTATTTTCTTTTCCAAATAATTAATCTATTTGTTCATCTAACATTATATTATTAATCCCACCAAATTATGGGGATTCTATCACATAAAGTGATCAAACATAGGAGGATCTCACATGGGAAGAAGATTCTCCATAAGATCAAGGTTATTTTTCCTAACCTTATTAAGGTTCTCTAGTATATACATAATTTTATTATCTCTAATACTCACAATATTATCTTCCTTAGTATGGAAATATCTATATTTCTAATCAGTATGATACCCTTCTTTGAGTTATCTTAAGAAACTACCCTAGGTCTATAAAACCATGTGTGTAATAAGAAACAATATTATGGACTTGGTAATGATTTGGTCAATCCAAATGAATCCTTTTTAGACTTATTAACCGAAGGTACCTATTTTATAGAACCACATCCACTTTTAGTATTCCTATATGGATATATTTCTTGGAAATATTTCATAATATCTCACTGACCAAAACCTTAGGATGTTCTTCAATACATATCATCAAAGTTTATCAAATGGTTATGTTCCCAGATATATACTATCCTTAATCTAGTTTATATGTATTATACTAAAATTCATCAAATAAAAATGTAACAACCCTAACTCATGTAGCCCAGATAAAATGTATGCTTTATTACATTGGTATAAGATATTGGGAAACTCTTCTAGAATGAACTAACTATTTAATAGTCTTAGTAAACTAGATATATAAATTATTACACGATTAAAATTTTAAACCAAAATTATATGATTTTTTCTAATAATAACATGAATCCCTCTAGAATATCCTTGAACATAAGTCACAATAAACTTAATAGAATCTTAAATAAAGAGAACAAAATAAGGTTGATATCAAATGTTGAGAAAGGATTAAGTACAATATAATCTATCATGAGTCAATAAAGGTAAATAAATATAGAAAGTTAAATAAATAAACACACATTCCATTTAAATAATGGGATAAGTAATAATAAATATGTAAAGGTGAATAACTGAAAACAAATTCTATTTATTCAATACACTGAGAATGAAATGCATCAAGAGATTATATCATTGTGAAAAAATCATAGATAATAATAAGGGACTTCTTAATGAAGGAAAATATTAATTATTGGAATTTATTCCTCATGAACATGATACCACTATCATCAAGATATATCCTCAATAAAATTTAAAACTACTTGGTAAAAACTCATCATGTTTGGCCAATTGATTTAAATCTACGGTGTATAAACTCATCTAGTTTGGCCAACATATTTGTATCATGAGAACTATTGATACATTGAGATACAATCTATAACCAAGACCCACCAATGTCTACATATATATATCATTTCTTATATATCAAATAATTCCTTTAATTCGTGAAAAAAGTTTTCTATCATCAAATATTTATATTGTGTTATGGATGTCAATTTATCGATATTTCCCAAGTTAATCAAATATCATTCAAAGTAAACATCATATAAAAATGGTATAACGTATAAGAAATAATCATATTCATTGCGAATGAATATGGATATTTAATTGAAATATAATGTCCAACATTAATTTATATCAATAAAGTGATTGTTTTAAGGGAATGCAAACTATCACAAAAAGAAAGTGGGAAGTGTAATAACTTATACCGCATTGTAATTTTTACATCAAATCACCATGGATGAAATTAATAAAATTGAGGAATAAAATAACAAGAATCATTATATTACATGTAAAAGGGTAAGTATATACAACACATAAAATTGCATTGGTTCATAATAAATAAATCTTAATGGAATGTAAACTGGGACAAAATCACTTACCTTTCACTTCCTTTTGGTTGAACATTATTTAACCTCCTATATAGGGGATTTAAAGTTGTCATTAAATTTTTACAAAACTATATTAATATTAATAATCTCATATTTGTTTTTATTTCACCTTATCACCTATTCATTAATAGTATTTAATTGGGTTCATTTTTTCTAGTATCAATGGCCTTGCTTTCTCATTCATGATTTTGTAATGAAAATTTCAGTTATTGTGCATATTATATAGTTTTATAACATTTAGAATATAATAATTAAATAATTATCCTATTTTTCCATCAAATTTTCTTTTAAAACCAATCATGGAATATAGTTTTGAAAAATGAAGTATGTTACGATCATAGAGATAGAAGGTCGTACATATTCATTAGTAATGTTTCCATTTTTCAAGAATAATTATGGAAAGAAGGTATGTAACATTTTATCATTAAATAATGATAATAATATCATAAACACAATATTATGTATATAAATATACTAATATATATCACTTATTTGACATGGTGATTAAAGGAGAATCACATTGCTTCATGAAGGAGGTAGTCCACACATACATGAAGGATGTTGTCATCTTTCACTGTAAGAAAGAAAACTATATATTATATTTTCTTAATGATAAATATGTCATGAATATCATAATAATGTTATAATATTCAATCATATTTATTTCCTTTATACTTATTTTATTCCATGTTATGCGTTAGTGAACGGTGTGCACTTCAATGTTTTGAAAAGAAATGGGTGTGCCCTCATTTTTCACATACTACCAGGGTAAAAAAATAGATTATCATAGATAATTATACATGATATAGTCTAAATATGGCCAAAAATATATTTTAGATATGTTTTTATATCATTTTAACCCCAATATATTTAGTTTATACCCTAGTAAATCTATATCTACCTTAATTACGACAGTAATCTTTACTATTTTCATTATTAATTTTGGTAAAAAAAATAATTTTAACATATTATAAAATAAAAATTATTCTAATCCAAAAATTTAATGAATTTTTTCAAATTTAGTTCACATAAGTGGGAAATTTTAATTAGAAATTGATTCTATAGAAGTGATAAAAAAGCATGTTTTCAAAAAAAATGATCAAAATATTACAAAGTTATTATATAAAAATTCAACATGAAAATGATTATAATGACATAAATTGGATTAATAGATATATAATTAAACTAATTTAACTTTATTCTAATTTAAAATATAATTTATCTTTATAAATTTTTTAAACAAAAAGGCGGTTTTCAATTTGAAATCTGTATTTTTCTACTATTTATTGAAAAATGAAACTATTTAGAAAAGTACCAAAAATTAAAACTATGATAATTTTGATAATATGATTTCAAAAATTTATTTAATTTTATCATATAAATTTTATTAAATTTTTAAAAATTAATTCTTAATTATGTGTTCAATGGGGGACTAAACCAACTTTTAGAAAAATAATGTTTTTCAGAAATAAACATTTTTTATTTTTAAAATGTTTTTTATTTCTAATAAATTAGTAAACATAGATTTTATAATATTTTTATTACTATTCTCACTGTAAAATTTAAATACAGGTATGATATATTGTAGTTCACTTTGACACATGGTTGTGTGTTATGCTAGCTATTGAAGAGATTAAATTTAAAAGAAATATATTTCATGGGTTTCTTAATAATGGTGTTATATATGGAATACGATATTGAATAAAATGTTATTATTTTATAATTTTAGTGTGTCACGTGATACTTCAAATGGAAAAGACATATTGTTCGTTAAAATAATAGTTCATCCTATAGATTTAGTTGTAAACAAAAGATGATATATATTCTTCATTAAATAATTTTATCTTCAAGTGATTACATCTCCAATGTGATCTTTGTGATATAATGTATTCAAATAATAGAGAAGAAAAGGAAAAAACAATTCATATAAATTAGATGAACACACATCAGTAGATCATAACATTTATGTGTCCAAATTCTTTTCCTAGAAACATTGATAAACGTTTGTAGATGATAATCAATAGATAAACATAGAGTTATTTTTTGTAGATATAATTATCTAAAACACTATTAAAATATAATATTTGTATATATAGCTTCTCTTTTAATCACTTACTATAATATAAAATGTGATGAAAATAAATAAAAAGAATCATTTGACCATATTTATACAGATCTTGAAATATCCACATTCAAATTCTAATATTGAAAAAACACTCAATTTGTTGAAAATTTAAATTCCAATCAACTCTAAAAAATATAATATTACATAGAAATAATAATGTTTCAATAAGTCGATTATGTTAATTTGAATCATTATTTTATTTAATTTTAATGAGATATTTATAATAGAAAAAACAATTCTCGAAATATGAAAAAAAAATCTCAAATTCAAACTCCATAGATGATTGTGTCAAACTCCGGGTTTTCTCTGTATATGGTATCTTCAAAAGTAATGTTCAAAAATTACTGTTGATTCCAAATGTTGGGTTAAATAATGATATGATATATCCTTAAATATAGGGTTGTTCACTAAATTATGGTTCCCAATCCAAATATTGGATACAATATTTGTGTTCCTTATTAAAAGTTAGCTTGTAAAAACTATCATTATCTAAAAATGTAGTGTTTAGAATAGTGGTATAAACTCATTAGAGATGTCAAGAACACTTATAAAAACATCATTCCAATTAATTCCAAAAGTACGATGGTAATTAAGTAAAAATTTCAATAAACAAAATCCATAATATTTCTTAATGTAAATTCGCTAGTAAAATATATATGGGAATTTTTAAGCATTAAAATCAATAATAAATAAAGGAAATTGTTGGATTAAAATTTCCCAAAAAATATAATGAATTTTTATTAATTTTATAATTTAATTAATTTTTTTTCATTTTTATTTATATTTTATAATTTTTAAGTGATCAATTAAGCACTAATAAAATTGTTTTTTATCCTTTCTAGGATACACCACATTTGTCAGTGTTTTTTAGCATTGACAAAGCTATTAATTATCACTACTAGAAATCATTGAAAAACAATTATTTATTAGATCTTGTATTATGAGAAATGATAAAATGATATTTTATTAGTTATTTTTAGTAAGAATAGATAAAACTCTTCATAGTTTTTAAAATGAACCAAAATAGATTAATTTTTCTCATAACATATTCAATCTATTGCAGAACTAAACCTCCACAATAGTTGAAGTCATCCCTTTTTTTAAAAAATCAAACTTCTATTCCATTGGTATAAAATTCCAAAATACTTTTTAAGGATTCTCAGTTGATCCTTTATATGAATTTCATGACGTTTTGTAGTTTTAATACCCATGATCACCTACAGAAATAAAAATCATTTATATTGGACAAATCAAACCTATTAACCAAATTAATGATATTATGAACACGTTTTTAAGGATTCAAAATTGATCTTTCACATGTGTTTTAGTATTCATTTGAGTTTATGATCCCTTGTTCTTATGAAATGGTTCTCCCCTATATATTCATATATAATAAGTTATATTCAACATTCTTCGCAAGTTTTTTAGACAAATCCAAACATTTAGGGTTATTTCTAATTTGTTTCACCAATATAACGTGATTTTTTGGATGTTTTGGTTTTTATTCCTCTCTCTATATATAAATATAAACTATAGAGAAGGATTTATAATGGATAAATTTAAAAATATATATTATTTGATATTAATTAAAATTTTAAATTTTATTTAGTGGAATGAAATATTTTTTATCAATTAGGTTGAAAATTAATGGCTTGGGTATAATTTAGATAGTAAATAAATATTTTAAACATTATAAATAAGTATATACCTTAAAAATATTAATCGATTCAAGATAATTCATTGGGTTATGTTTTGGGTCAAACTTGTAACTATATATTAAATAAGAATGATTAGCGGTAATGATTGATGATTTTTAATAGAAATATCAAATCAGATATGATGTTTTCAAATACATATATATATATATATGTGTTTGTGTGTGTGTGTGTGTGTCTTTTTTGAGTTTTATTGGTTTTTATATTTATAAGTATAAGAGAATATATATTTTTGTTTATGTTTGAATGATTATTTTTATATATCTGTGTTCAAATGTGTGTCTATATATATAAATATTAATATCACTTTATATTGTATTTAAATTCTTAAAACATTATGAAAAAATACTCACATTATTTCATCACATTATTCATCAAGTTACCTAGTCCAAACTAAGAAAACAATCTTCACTAAGAGAGAATAATTTTTTCTTTCCTTGACATATTCTCTATTATATAATCACATATGTGTGTGGATCAATAATTAAAAAAATTATTTATGGTTTGTTTTACTTTTTTTTCTTCTTGAATGAGTTTAGTACACATAAATATGTACTTATAATGAAAAAATATTAAATCATTGAAATTTTATAAAATATATAATACTTATGGAAAAAACATTGAAATGCTATTAAATTTTTTAAAAATATAGAGGGGTGAATAGAAAAGAAAATAGTCTGAAAAATATTTTTGAGGGTCTAGTAATGTATCATAACCCACTCATATAAAAATATAATAATATAAAGGCATATTAAAAGAAAAAAAAATTTATACATGGTTTAGATAATGAAAATTTATGATTGATCTTCTTATAATAATTTGTTACTATTACCTATAAATAATAACCTTCAGAGTAAATAAAGTTTTATCTATGAAAAATCAAGATACAACATATGATATTTATTGATAAAAGTATCTATTTTCATTAAGTATTTTTTCTTCATGGTTTCCTTGAATGAAATTTAATGAACTTCATGACTTTTGAAGAAGTGAACTGATTGGAGATGGAGGTATTAATTTTAAAATTTTACATTATTATCTCTTGTGATGAATCTATTTAAAAAATATATTTAAGATATATGACTTCTTCTAATAAACAATATGTGTTAGACAACATTAAATTCATATAATTCTTGGTGTTTATATGTTCAAAAAAACTAATGATTCAATGAAAATTTATATCAAGTATGATGACTATATGATTGTATAAATAATGAATAATATTTTAGTATATTAAGGTAATAGATTCTATATATTTTTTAATAAGAATATTACTAAATAAAATATAATGGATTTAAATAAAAAATGGATGGATGCTAATCATATAACAAAATATTATGAGGATGGGGTTAAAGAGTTCGTCATTCTTGAAAAAATACCTTGTATCTAACCCTTCAAAAATATTTTGTCTATGTTTAAGTTATTTTTATTTAATAATAATTACTCCAGAGGAGTCAGAAGAACACATTACTTACCACATAATCGTTCGAAGTTTTAAATGTTTGACTAAACATATGTAAGAGCTGAATGTAGCTATTTACTCAAATAGCACTATTTTTTTTAATAATTTGATATGTTTAAAATTGTAAACATTGATGAAGATCATATAAAGGATTTCATTAAATGTGTGAATGATGATTAAGATTGTATTGAAGAAACCAAAATGATAGTTGAAGATGAATGTTTTCAATTTCTAAAGAGGTTTAAGAAGTTTAAGATTTGTCTTGACACACAATTTTGTGTTGGTTTTACTAAATATACATAATTTTATTCAATACTAAAGGTATATAATTTAAAATATGGAAATATATGGAGTGACTCCAGAAATAATTAAATAATTACTCTCTTTAATGATATGATACAACAAGATAATGTGTTTTTTAAGGAACATATAATATTAAATTAATTCTATATTCAATGGGTATGATATCTGAAAGAATGCATGACTTTATAAATGATTTTATATTCTTTCATAAGGGCCATGAATCACCCAATAATTTTCATAGTTTGGTGAACTATGATATAAGAAAATGAAATAAATATTTTGATAGTTTAATGGTATATTATAATCAGTTCATGGTTTAAGCCCCTCCATAGATCTGAGGATAGTGAAAGGAAATTTACAAGTCATGTAGATATAAGAAGTCCAGATGTGAAACTTCATCACTCATAAGACTATCTTCAATGAATTAATATTTATCATGATTATCATAAATTTTGAAATGATTTTAAAATACTTTGTCTCATGATATCTACAAATAGAGTGAATCATTTTTGTACAAAGAGTATCACTCAAATTACACGACTAGTTATGTTGGTAAATTATAACTTTACACTATTGTTATGCATAAAGAAAACATACATTATATTATCTTTATTTATATATAGACCAAAACAACTGAAGAATGATATTGACGTTTATTTTTATCCATTTATTTAAGATATGAAGTTAATGTATGATTTATGTGTTACATTGTGTGTTGCTTGTGAAAATAAATATTTCACATTCAGATCCATGATTTACAAGATGATGAACTAATTTAATACATACAAAAATTTGTCATAATATAGAATCAAAGGAACTAAATAGTATCCCATTTATGAATATGGTACACACTCAATTAATTTTGAACATTCCAAGAAGACTATGTTTTTTGGAAATTGGACATTTCTAACCTGATGACATAAATATAGATCTTGGAAGACATAATTTCATGGGAATTTAGAAGAAGTTACAATACTGTCTCCATTAACAAGTGATCAACAATTTAACAAAGTAAATGATATGGCCACCAATTTTGATAAATATTTTTCAAAAAACCATATTAAAACATATAGTAAAAATATATTAGTTTTTGGTAACATTCGTAGTACAATTTCTTGTATGTACAATTTTTTTTAATGTCCTTAATGTAGTAGAAATGTATGTGATTGGTTTAGTGGACCATTAAAAAATTCAGGCATTGAAACGAAGGATGGAAATAAGTCTAGTTTGGACTTGATTGACATTCTGATATGGGAAGAGTTACTACCATTGTGTGGTTAAAGGTATACTATTATTCCCCAAACATATTACACACACTCTTGGAATGAGAAATATTAGTTGTGTAAGATCTAGAACGATTTAATGGTTCCATAGTGGAATTCATTAAATATCCAAAATATCATATCAAAGAATGATTTCAAGTTAAATGACCTAAAATCAAATTAATTTCATGTTTTATGGAATGATTTAATGGTTATATCTTTAAAGTGAATGTTTACTAAAAATAACATTATAATTTAACGCAAATTTATTTCATTTTACAATCTTTATGAAATTAATCCATAGACCTGACAAAATTTCCCAAAATGGAAAATTAAATAGATTCAATATTGTGTGACATAGATATTTTCTTCCCATATTCATTATTCTTTATGACAGTTCAATTGATGGTTTACTTGTTTAGTGAGATCCAACTATGTGTCTCTATACATTGTAGGTGGATGTACCTCACTAAATGGTATATAAATATTTTGAAAGGGTATGTCAATTATAGATGTTTCCTAGCAGTTTTTTTAAAATCATGATATATTAATTAGAAATTTATTGAATTTTGTTATGAAAACATTTTGATGTGGAGAGAATAAGTCTACAAAAATATCCTCATAGTAGGAGACTTGTGTGTGGAGAAATTTTCCAAATGTATGTTTTTGAAATTATAAATATAGATTAGGAGTAGGATCACCTTTAAAGTTTATATAATTGTGTATAGGTAAGGCTATATATTGAAACCCAAAAAGTAATTATTTGGAATTTAAATCCCTTAAGTGTTAAAATATGGATAGGAAATACAAATAATACATAGTTTATACAATGTTTTTAAGATGATATTTTTAATTGGTCAACTGAGAATATGAATTCAATTATCGAACAACTTAGATATATAGAAAAAAGGACTATTTTTAGATAAATTATATTATAATGATTTTGTATTTAATAGTCATACATTCTATATTAAATAACTTTATTAACATAGTGCCATGATAAATAATAGAGTTACTCTTATAACAGAAGTTATGCATGTATCTGGTTCCAGGGAAATAAAAATAGTTTACGTGAATATTTCAAACTTTGGCCTCATTGAACACATCTGAGATTTGTATTATACAACATTATATGCTTGGGATATTTAAAGAAAGTGGGTTTATAAAATAAGTTTTTCTAAAATCGATGAATATAGATTTCTGAAAGTTTATTTCAGTACTGAATGGTGCAGGGATCAAATTTTCATAATGGAATCATAGTAAATGAAACGTTATTATGCTCCTTATCCTAAAAACTGAATGTTGTCAATTTTTGGATTTTCAACCAAAATCACTATTGGGTCAAATGTAAATTCAACTAATGATTAACTTTCCATTAGGGATGCCATCATCAATTCAAGGTATTCCTAAGGTAGATGGGGTGTTTTATGTCATTGGATACCAAAATGAGGGGATTTGGTTACTTGATAGATGATCCAAATCCCTTCAACAAATAAATAAAAAAGTGATTTCAATTTCGATGTTAATTTTTTTAATTCACATTATTTTACCTCATAATATTTTTTGTTCACTATTTAATATATGTATTATAATTTAAATTTTTAACCAATTTTACTAATAATGACTTTTTCGCATGTTTATTCACCCAATAATGACTAATAATAGGTTTCTCAACATTTTGATGCTCCAAATACAAAGGAAAAATAAGTTTCTCCGTGTATTTATTCAACCAATCATGTGGAAGAACATATCGATAATGTTCAATCAAAAAATATGGTAGAGAGTTGAAAAACCAATGTTTTATAAAAAATAATATTCTCAATGCATTAAAGTCTTAATAAAATTTTTCAGGAAAGTAGTAGTGTCATAAAATATGAGGTTGGGTGGAATTCATATGACTAGCATGTTAACCCCAAAAACTCCATTGTCATTAGTTACATTAGGTTTACCACTCAAATGAACAAGAAAAAAGATGTTGATATGTGGAACAATGTTATGATCATGATGAAGGTGCAGATTTTAAAAGATATTAAGGTAACAGTATGATATAATTTCCTTATTTTACTAAAAAATTAAATAATTAAACATAGATTTACTCTTTATTATCGATTTTTTGAGACTTTAAGATATATTAATAGTGAATGAGATTTATATTACTGGTGATTTTAATGGAACATAGGCCCTTTAAAACAATTCTTATAAATCATCATCTTAAGAATGCTAAATTGAAATTAAACCCACACCCACCACATATGTATACACACATGATAAATCAAGAAATATGGATTGTATTTATTATACATCGTGAGGAGGAATCATTTTAGGTACATTGTGATTGGTAAAACATTACATGTAAATATTTGTATTGATCTATTTGATTGGGAATTGTTAATTTATGAAATAGATACTAAGTGCTAAAAATAACCAGTCTGAATAAAAACCAATGTACCGTACCGTAAATTAATGATGTGGTATGCCTCACTTGAATAAAATTATATATATTTCAAATATATTGTAATAATTTTATATGGCATAAAGTAATAGCATAATTAGGTTCCTTTATTTATATGTAGATTTATGAATACAAATCCAAACCCACTACCATACAACATCATGTTTAAATGAAGGATGATCATATAAATAAAGGTGTAATACTAGTAGATAAAAAGTCATATATTATGGTAATCAAGTGTAAGTATGCCATAATAAAAAAATACACTTAAAATAAATATTAAATAAAAATGACTAACTATTTTCCAATATTTTTTATCCTATTAATATATAATAGTAGTTATTGAATGTACCTAATGAACAACTACTTTCAATGGCCATTAAGTGGTAAAAATAATGTGATCATGTCTGAGGTGTGGGTATTAGAGTGTCACCTCGAACAAATTTTTTGAAAATAAATGATCAAGGGAATATAGATAAGAAAATATACAAGATTCATGTTGGAATAAATTTTCAAGAAAAGTATTTATTTGGAATCTATATTTGTTAGAGAATTTTATGGGAGGGAATCAAATGGAAGAAACAAGACAATAAAAAACACTACATAATGATCCTTCCCCCAATTCATTGAGACTAGACATTCTCAGAAAAGTTATGAAATATGATAGGTGATCGATTTAGTCATAACTATTTATTTGAAATTTGTATCAAGATAAAACTGATACCTTTTCTATATTAATATTATACATGGTTAAATTGATTTTGATTTATATTTATCAACACCCACCCATTTCCTTATTATGTGGGCTACATTGTACAATATACATGGAGATGATATACCCCAAAAAATTCTAATTTTTAATGTGAGGGTAGGGATTCACATATCCGATGAGTTCAATGATGAGATACTCGTTCCTCTTGATGATATGGTAGTTCATATAGTTGAAATTTTAGTTTTAACTTTCATATCATGTTCACTTTTTCTTTTAAAAATACCTTTCGACAAAGAGGTATGTCCTTTAAAATTTCCTTTTAAAAAACCATTAACATTTATTGAAAAGTGTATAAACTAAGGAATTTAATTAGACTTTGAGAAAAGTAATGGGAAATAGAATGATAAATCATGACAATCTAAAGTATAAACCAATAAATAGGAAAGTACTTTAGAGGGTCCCTTTACCCTACTAGTTCCAATTTCACATTTATTAATATTACAAGTTTATGCAGATACAACATTAAAATATGGTAATGTGACCATCATAAATTTTGAGAAACAAATGTACAGAGAGGCCATGACAGAATATCTTGGTCTGGAGAATGTAGATGAAATCCCCAAGAAATAATGGCTAGATCTCTCTATTATAAATGTATATATGAGGTTCACTTTCATAATTCATTTATATAATACTTTATATAATATGTTAATTATAGTTAAATAGTATTAAAAAAATTCAGGACTATATATCAATATTATTTAAATGGATAAACATGCGAGAAATATGTTAGACTCAACAGTCCCCATATCACTTTTTCGTAATAAATTTTATTGAAAAAAAAAGAAATATTACAAATAGTAGACCAACTCACCAAAATGTTTGAAAGTAAACATATATATGAAATAATTTTCCTAATACAATAAATAAAGTGGTAAAACTCAAAAATTAAATTATATCAAATATATTTTTAATTCTTTAACTATTAATTAATTTTTTCTTTTTTAGGGATCATTGGTTTCTCAATTCAATAAATTTGATACTCTAAATATTTATTTTTTTGATCTGGTGTATGGATGACCGAAAAAGAGAGCCAACATGGTGACATTAGTCAATTTTAAATACACGTAATTCTAATAATGATTTTATGAATTTCTTTTATAATAGGGGGTGTTTAAATATCATAAAAATCATTATGTCAGAATGGTCAAAGAGAATAAGAATACAATCAATTTATACAACTAGATATGTATTATAGTATATATAATAAAATTTCACTATCAAAACATATATAAAAACACTACTTATTTTTTCCAATATTGATGAATTTTATAAAAACAATAATGGAAACAAATGTGGTTACTATGTCAGTAATTTATTGGGAATATAATATCCTACCACCCTGAGCCACTAACTAGTTCCTAAACCAATAGTCAACACTTTACCCTAGGCATACCTCCCTGAATTCTATAGTTTTCTAACTGGTAGTGGGGTTTTAATGAGGTATCATGGGAAGGATAAATACACTTTATTAGAGTGCAAAATCATAAATAAATTTCTAGACATCACACATTAAACTAAGTATAGATAATAATAATAATAATTCATTGAAAAAGCTATAAATATAAACCAAATAAATAATAAATGAAATATTGTGCGGCCAAAACAACCTTTCTATATATACACAGACAAATCAGTACAACAATTATATATATATTTTATTAAATAAAAGAAACAAAACAGAAGGTATTCAAGGAATCTATAAGCCATACCACATCCCAATCTCCACCCTCCTCTAACCCATCCAGCTCAACTAAGTAATCTAGGGCCTCATACCAACCTATGCCTACAATAACCATGTGATAAATGCTAATGAACCAATATGAAATGGAAGACTGAGTAGGGTGTTATAATATAACATAGCTGGGAACCACTAATGTGGTCTTGTACCAAGTTAATTAGGCAATGATATGTGCATGTGATATTCTCAAAATAAATAAATAACAACTGAAAATAATAACTAAAAAATATATTAGGCTACATATAGGAATGTCTCTAAGAAACTTTTAGAATCATGCCAACTACATTATCACTAGACTCTACTATGGGGTTTTTATTTATCAAGGGAATATTCACAAAGGTATCAGATACCTTCCCTATGGGAGGGTTGTTATTTGGTAATAAGCACCATAAGTATCACATAACTAGATCCATGATCACTCTAGTATTCTATAACATCCACACCTCATTATGTTGTAGGCCCCCCAAAAGGTCTTGGGCACCAATTCCCTACTGTAGTTCCCCTATCAGGATAGTATGTGATGGTCCACAAAATATTCCCCGCCCCAAATCCATGTAATCCCAACCATAAATGTTTCCCTAATACAAGGAATATCCAATGGTATCTAGAACCAACTCATGGAATCTCAAACACAATAGAGATCCTAATCTAATGTAGTGCTAATCATATCTTCCCATAACTCATGGTATCTCATCAATATCACATACCACCCCTATGAGGGTTTTCTCATCCTTAGAATAATACCCAAGTGTATCATAACACACCATACATATTATAGTCTTCCGTCAATTCATCAAACATCCCTATGGTGTATACCATACATAAAAAATCCATTATTGGAAACCACTTTTAGAACCATCCAAGACCACTCCTAAGAGAACTTACTAGAATAGGGAATATGTACACTAGTAACCAATGGGACCAAAGTTCGAATCCTAAAGGCCTATGTATTAGGATATGGATCAACATCTGAATCTAATTAAAAACCGATAAGAATTTTCAATGACACAATCATATCCCATCATTCCCATAGGTCGGGTCTTGGGAAACACGTCAGGGTATATAAGACTCCATCATGAACAAATAACACAAGTATAAATATAAGGTATAGGTTTTCCAAACTCCCAACGCCCACACCTATGTCCACATAATCTTAGATCACATTATCTATATAGTTTCTAAGGTGAAACATAGTACCACCTAAATATATATCCGCATACCCTATATAAACTGCATCTTAGTCATCGAGGCACCCACTAGGTTCCCCTAGGTCACACCATAGTAGGGGAACCATCACATAGGTCATCAGTATCAGTCCAAGTATCAGAATAGAAATTGATGTTCAAGGCATAGGATGTCTATCATAATCAAAATCAATACAACACCACATTATTGGCTATGAATGGTCTCCAATATAAAAAACAGTCAAGAGATGTCACATGACCCATCTTGGTTTTCTGGATCTCACATGGTTTATCCAATTTCCTATCCCATAATTAGATCTTATGGTCTATCTAACTAGACTAAGAGTGTCCCAAATAAAATCTGTTTCCATAATTGGATGAGGAAAACCATCCCGTAACATGGTCAATCGGGTCCTTATCACATTTTTCATCCAATTTGAGAAGGTTTAATTTAATTAATTAAAATAATTAATTAATTAAAGAATTAAATTGATTGTTTCACTATTAGATTTACTTTAATTAAAATCATCAATATCTTAAGTCTAAAAAACAAATAACACATGATAAATAAATTAAAATCAACCATAAGTGTAGTTACACAAGAAAATTTACATCTATGTGCACCTCTTTAACAATTTTTTCCCAAGGCCAATAACTACATCCACATTCCATTCATCCTCGACCAAGCCTATCTAACCATCTCTAACCCTTAATTCTTATCCAAAACCATTAATTAATAAATTAAAACCAATTTATAATCAATTAAATTAATTTAAAAATGTATTCAATTTTTTTTAATTTCTACATAAACACTAAAATGTCAGTGAAAGGCCTCATTACATGTGATCTACAACCAAAACCCTTTGGGGGTCCACAACGGACGTTGATAAGAATTCTGAGAAAAAAACTAACATGTAGTATCAATTTAATAATTAATTTAATTATAATTTAATAAAAAACACAAGAAAAGTCACTAAGGCCTCATACCATACCAAATCACTAAGAAACAATTTGAAATTTTCATCTTAGTATCTCTTATAAGCAATCCAATAAGAATACCTATAGTACATGGCCGGTTCTAACATGATTTGAAGTAATTAGATCTAAAATCCTTGACCAAGGAACTGAAAATTTGGAAAAAGGAAGGAAAACATGAACAAAATATACTTGAGGAAATAGACTCACCTAAAACACTGAATATTGCACCCTAAATCACCCATATTATAAGAATAATTAAGTAGGTAGAAGGGTCCCTTTTAGATCGGTTTTGATTATGCAATGGAGGAGGAAATGTGGATAGTGTCTTAAAATATCAAATGGGAAATTATTTCTTTTCCCACTTTTTAAAAGGTGCATAGCTTGGTCGCATGGTTGGCCAAGCTATGGACCTAATATGTATAAAATACTTCCAAACACTCTATAACCCACATGGTTATAGTGTAAACCATTAAAAATAATGAATCGTCCATGAAGCACGCATCTTCACCTCTATAGAAACTTGTAAAGTTTCTATGTCCCTACCACATAGTTCCAAAAACTATATGCCTATGCAATTTATTCTATACGGTTTGGGTGCATGGTTAGCACTAACTGTGTGCTAATTATCTACCCTATTCTATTTTCAAAAAAAACATGAACAGTAGGTCCTGAACACCCAAGACACCCCTAAAACCCATAGAACCTCTAATGAACATTATAACATGTAAAAATTGTTTTATTTAATGGGTTCCAAATTTAGATCCATCTAATAAACCAATGGTTTAATTTTATATTGAACATAAATCACACATAGATACATAAGGTTCTACAACCTCCCCTATATAACAATTATCATCCCTCATAAACCTGAGTAGAAATCTAATAGAATATCTTGAAATACCTTGGTCAACAAAACCCATTCAAATGTCCATGTTCTACCTCAAAAGGACAAACATGTTTCTAAAGTTAAACCTCTAATTTATGGTTCTTAATCCACCAACCTATGATCCAACATATATTGCTATTTCCAAAACTCAAAAACATTTCTCAATAATAGTCATCCATCTTGAGACATGGCCATGGTTTTTATCAAAACAAAATTCATCCTAAAGTCCTCTCCACCATAGGTCTTCACTTGAGACAACTAAATAATAATATTTTAGTACCTCTATAATTGTATTTTTTTCATTTAAATTCCATAACCACTTCTCATTGATTAATCTAGAATATATTACAACTTCTTATTCCCATATACATAAGATAACACCACTCCTCATACTCAATTATATAATGAATCATTTGATCTCCAAATGACAATGTCCAGAAACCCAATCATGCCTATTTTTCCTTAATAAGTCATAAGGGATCATTTAAATAATCTATCTTGTCCATAACTATGCATCCAAGGTGTTCTAAAGCTAAACCCATCTAATTACATGATAGAAAACAAGTAGACCAACATATGGCGGACCTTATCTTAGAAAACGCTCACCTCTATCTTCAAAAAAATTTCAAATTCCCTGATTATGATTCCCTTAACCTTAATACATCATGTGATCATCCAATAAATCAATCTGATGCATGTATTCAACTCTCAAAGTGATTACTCGGTTGTGTCCTCACCCATCTTAAATTTTCATGATGATCTATCAAACCATGGGAACAAACATACTTTGATCCAACACATTCGGGTACTCAAAACCCATCCGGATCCCGACGTACACACTTGGAATCCACCTGATGACATATGTAAATTAATATGTGGAATTAATTAATAAATCTTAATGTAATCAAATCCATTTTCTCATTGGAATATAGATTCCCAAATTTATTGTCTTAAGACTGATTACATACTCACATGACGCTTACAATGCAAGGGACCTACTTCCATGATCGATTTTACACTCCGCATCAAAGTAGTGACATTATACCACTCCCCTAACATAACCTTAATAGGTTCTAGTATTTCTTGTCTACAACTCCTCTTGATAAATTATAATCTTCCTTCTAATACATGTCCAGTATGTCATATAAATCGTTCATCCATTCGCACCCAATCACTTTCCAAATTATCCCTCATCACAGAGGAACTCCTTAATTTCATCAAACCATAGGGAAAAATTCTGAAAATGTCTCATTAAAACTCCTCAACCATCATCTTACACATGGTCTATCACTGACTCATAATTTAAATGAGTATTTCACATTACCGACAGGTACCCTTCTCCTCTTGTCCATAAACATTGTTCTAAAATAAAAGAATCTCCCCATGCTCACACCACTCTCAACATCATATCCAAAGGATATACAATTCAAGGTTTCTTTTTGATAAAATATATGGATAAACCATTCCTATATCAAATATTACATTTCACCACTTTCCTATAATCAAAATTCCTTAATAAAGCATCCTTGCTTCTCGTAGCTAAGGAAAATTCAAACATCAGGCCAACCCATATTAGGGGTTTACCATATATTGTAAATAATTTTTCTACTCATTGAACACTAATTTGTACCATGAAGGGTCTCTAGGTACTCCCACCTATCCCAAAACATTATTGTATCAAGTCGTAACTCACATGATAGCAGTCACAATGCCTTTCATAACATCACATGGAAACTCACATGGAAAACCATCCACCTATAAGGGTAAAGATTATCATGGGAATCCACACATATAACTAACCCTAAAATAATTACATATCACTGAAGAAGGTTATAAACACACACACACAACGACAATATCCTAGACTATCAATATCCAATGAATCGTAACTAATATCTTAGTAAAGTAGAGTAATGTCTTAATAAATAGGGTAAACTGTATTACAAATTTTTACTAAAACAACATATAATTAATACAATGTCAAACCCACACCTAATAGTTTTTTTACTATTTTAAGACCTTTCGTTGAGCACTCAAGGTTTGTACTCATACTTTTCTGAAGGTGAAGTGACACTATCGCAACCATAGGATCTTCAAGAAATTAAATTAAAATAAAACATATACACAAGTCATCCAAATTGAGTACATTTACAATAATAAATTATCTAGGAAAACAACATATGATAAGTTTTTTACACAATAAAGTGTCAAGCCAAATCCATCAGTGAAAACACTCACACATGAAGTCTTATATATTGTGTATCCTACATGGTTGATGTGATGCATATGATGCTTCTCACCTCTCAATGACAATAGTAAAAATACAAAAATTGGTCTCTTTAAAACCTATCAAAATCAATTAACTGTAACCATAAATCAAAAATATCAAACAACACGCACATCAAAAAATGTGAAAATCACAATCAATCAGAATATCACAAGATAAGAACGTTAATCCTAAACCCTAGTAACTTGAAATTACCCTGAGAAAAGTGTTCATGATGCACTAAACTGAGTTCCATCATAAGCTCTGACACATCCCTATATAAATTTTATAAAAAATCCTAAAAAATAATACAAAATATATCTATAATAACACATTGTAACATACCACCACCTGAATCTAAAATTTTTTTCCAAGGAAAACAGTCACTATTGAACCTCAGGAAAACATATTTGAATGATAGAGGCTAAAAATTATTTATTGGGGTCTAAGGAGGTATTATTAGGAGGATATACCCCTTATATTAGAATTAAAAGTCACAAATAATTATTCATACATAATGCAAATTATCTATTACATATAATATTAATAGACTGAATAGATGAAGCTGAAAATATAAACTAGAAAAATAATACATTAAAATTTTAGAGGCCCAAAAATTCATGCCAAACATAAACAGAATACCTAATGGTCCTGTTATATATAAAGGTAAGATATAAAAGAAAAAAATTAAATGGCTACAGCAAATGACTGATCCTTATCATATCCCAATATATACCCTTATCTGAGCCACCCTACATAACCATCAAATCCTAGGTCGTAGCCCAACCTATTCAAATAATAACCATGAGAGAACTACTTGACTACCCTTGTGTAATGGTGACCCATGCAGGGTGTGAGTATATAACTTAATAGGAAACCACCAACCTATCCCCATAATGACCATTATATATAGTGATATGTGCATGTGACATGCTCAAAATAAAAAAATAATTTATAGATAATAAACAAATAACCAACAATCATACTCTATCCCAATGATGGAATGTATATAAACACATCATGAGATCATTCCAACCATATTATTCCTAGCCTATAGTAGGATGGTTTTCTCCATCAAATTTATATTCCAAAAGGTATCATTTTACTCTAATATGGGAGTGTTCTCACCAACTTATAATCCCATTAAGTATCACAGACCTATAACCATGATCGCTTTGATATACCAAATCCAACAAGCCTAAATAGATCGTAATCCACCCAAAATATCTCAGTCTCTAAGCCCCCAACATAAGGTCCCCACTGAACTAGAATTTTATGGACCACTAAATCATCCTATGTCCAAATCTATGATAGCCCAACCACACTTAATATCCTAAAATAAATAATATATAATCATACTCAACTTCAACTCATAGAATCAAAAACATATTCGAGCTTATAATCCAATTTTATTCTCTTCATATCTGGCTCCAGCTTCTTACAACCCATAATTATGAAATAACTCCCATGTGTGAGGTTTCATAGCATGATCATAAGACCCAAGAGGATCTCAGCTCACCACCACTATAGGAGTCTTCCATCCATCCATTTAACCACCATTTGGTATATGCTATACACGACACAATAGACTATCTCTAAAGGAAACCACCATTTAGATCCTTCCATGACTTCTTCAAACAATGTCTACTAAAATAGGGATTAGGTGTGCTGGGCACCATAGAGACCCAATGTAAAATCCCAATATCCGCAGAATTATTATGTGGCTTAATTGATGAGTCCTATGAAATACCGATGGGAATAATCAATGAAACAATCATATCTCCTCAATCCCATATATCATATCCTAGGAAATAGGTTTGGCCATATCAATCTACATCAAGAACAAATAAGTGAAACTTAAATACAAGGTAGGGTTTGGATGAACACCTAATCCCCTCACCTATATCTACATCTAATCATCCAACATCATTGATGTAGGTTCTAAGGTGACAAAGAGTACTATCTCAAACAATACCCACGTAACATTTTAAAGAGTAATATCAATCAATGGGTCACCCACTAGCCCCTAGGTTATAGCACACCATGGGAACCCTCACATGGGCCCTCAATTTTATTCCAAATCTTAGATAAATAATTAATTCAAAGGGTATAAAATTTCCCTCAACATCATTATCCAAATAGAACTAACTTTTTATCTAAATAGGGTGTCTATCATCAGTAAAATTCAAGATATTCCACATGAACAAGCTTGGTTTTTTGAGGTCTCCCATGGTTGGTCCACTCACCAGCCTAACATTAAAGCATGTGTTCTACATAACCAGGATAATCATTTCTTTGATTAATCCCCATCCGTTAATATACAAGTTAATCTACCCAATACCAAGGTCCTTAGCGGATAGCCACTCACATGTCTTGTCCACCCCCCACCAATCTTGTTCAACCACCTTAGGCCCCTAATTCATGTAAAAATTATTTAAATAATTAATTACAACCTATTTTAATTTTATTAAATAAACTTAAAAATTGATTCCAATTAAATTTAATTTGTCAAAATTTTTATATTCTCGTTGGATGGCCTGGTTTCCCAAAAAGTTCAACCAATAACCAGTCAAAGGTCCCATGCAGAACCTATACATCATTCTGAAAAAAAAAATCCATAACACATTAAAATGATTCCATATTAAATTTAAATTAAATTATTCAAATCCAAATAAAATTAACTAAGGCCTCATAAATTTTGAGACCATTAAATAATGACATGAAAAATAGTTCTCCATTTATCTTCTATGAAAGCCATGTGAAAGACCACGATACAAAGAATATTCCTCCATGATCGAGTGGAATCATATTTAAAATACCAAACCAAGACTCTCCAATATGGATGGTTATAGAACACTATTTTTCAAACTATCTATCATCCATAATACATGCTTGTAGAACTCTACAGGTAATCACATGGTTTCCAGGGTTCTACCAAATGATTTTATAAACAACGTTCCTATACAATTTAGGCCACATTAATGGGATTCATGGTTAACACTAACCATGTGTTAATATTTCACAACATTCAATTTTCCCAAAAACCTAAACATCAATTCCCAATCCCTCAAGATACCCCTAAAACCCCCAACCCTCTAAGGTTCTTCAATATAAGTCCAAATTGGTTAATTTAAGGGGTTCCAACCCTTGAAATTCCACTCTAAAGGATAATACTAAATTTGATCTATCCACTAAACTGAAGGGTCAAATTTCTTCAGACTTTAAACTACCCATACATACATGGTTTTTTGTAAAATATTTTTTATTCAATCTTTAAACTAATATCCTCGAAAATGTATTTTTGATGATAATTTTTATTTCATTTAGAATGTTTATTATTTATTTATTTATCTACATTTTTACGTATTACTAGGAATATCATAAGTACACATATTTGGAAGATAAAATATATTTGTTTAGAAATTATTGGGTAGAATACATTGTGTCACCACCAAAATCCATTTTTTATTGAGAAGCCACTTTGAGGGTAATTGGTAACATATAGAATCATTCCTCCAGCATGAAGTCACACCCTTATAAAACACACATTATAGTTAAAATTTAAAAATATTAAAATAGAACCATTCACTGTGTTAAGACCATCATATGTACCATATTGGAAAATTAAAAACATACCAACATAATAGGAAATATCATAATCCGAACGAGGAAGATTGTCATACTAAAAAAACTGACATCACTAGATTGAAAATCTATGCCATCATTGATTCCGGAGAGAAACCATCACAATATCTAATCTGGGAGACCAAAGACCATGGATACACAATAACAAAAATAAAAATATTAACAAATCAAGCCTCAGAATCAACCACCTCAAGAAGATGTGCTAATGTGACCATCATCACTATACCTAATCCAGAGAAATGTTAGAGAACTCCATATAAAAATCCACATAAACCCTACAAATCCATGATACTAAACTTCTAAATCACCTCTATGAAGAAAATGTTCCACAAAAACTAGATCCATTGAAGAAGCCAAATCGAGGAAGAATCTATCTAGAATCCAACCTATCACTGTTTCACCTTCAAAAATGTCATCATCATCACATCATAAACTCCACCCTATGACATCACCACATCTCTATAAAACTCAATTGTCAAACTAACAATAGAATAATATAATAAAAAACCTTTGAAACCCCAAAAAAAAATAAAACCCTAAACCACTGAGAGAGAGGATGAAGGAATGTGATAATAACCCTAATAGGAACTTGTCACACCGAGTTTTGCATGTCTTTGTATTGATCCAGTTCATTTTAAATACCAATACTTTTCTTGGATCATGGGTGAGTTGAATTTTGAGTTTTTAATTTTCATCTATGTCTAATCACCCTAATTAGTGTTCCTCGTTTCTTGTTTTGGAGTTTTTGGAGAAAGGGTGGTTACTTCATGATTTGGGCCAACCGTGAGCCCATATCCAGTTTTAAAAACCAAATTGTTTTATTTTATAAATTATTTTTTTTCATCCTTTTTCACACATTTCACATCCCACTTGACCTATACTGACATATTAAAACATAAATATCCTTTTGGACCACTTAATAATTCATAATCATGGTGACTTTGGGTTAAATATTTATGCATTGGGCCAGCCCATGGGCCCATTTCGAGTTTTAAAAAAAATAATTTGTTTATTTTATATCTAATACAGTATTTAAAATTATTCAGAGATTCTACCTCCCAAAAGAAACCAATATCCCTATACTCACCCCGATTATCTATTTAACATACTTGGAGCTCATATGAGTCACGGATTAGGGAAGTCTTTCACAATGTCTCTCAAATATTCTAGAATTGCGAAGGTTAATTGATTCATGAATAAATCATTCCATTCTTACTCTTTTTTCAACCAATATTCTTTACCTGGTTCTTCTTGACCTTAAGAATATCTAAAAGAAGTTCCAAGGCACTCCCTTTATCTAATGGTACAAATCTAATGGAATATGAATAGTTTTCTAATTGAAAAGGTGATATTCCTTCTCCTTTATCCTTCCTCTTCTTCCTCCTTTCATTATTTCTTTCTTCTATAATCTCTCATAGTCCTGTTAGACGTAGGGTTCTATTGTACCATTATTTTTTATGGGGTGTTTATTCATTTGGGTCTGTTCGTCATAGTTTTAGGTTTTGTAAACCCTCATATGGTGATTTTGGGTGTGCGTTTCTGTTATGCCAAGGATTTGAGGTAGGATGTCGCATGCACAAGCCCTTACCATTAAAGTTTCATCATTATAAAACTATTATAACTTTTTATATAATATTTTCTGCTATGAAACCTTGGTTTTAAAGTTTTTGTGTGCGAATTATGTTTTCTGACTTATTTTGATAAAAATATAGTTGTTTTGGTATAAATGTGCACTCCTCTTGATTGATAAATTATTCCATTAGCTTCCATACTTCTTTTATGATATTTTAAATAATTTTTAGTAGATTGACTAACTTTTTGTCATAAAAATGTTATTTTTTCCCTATTTAAGTACTTAAAAAAGTCATTTTGTTAAAGAGTGCATGCCCCGTGTTCAGTAAATTGCCCGCTCGGATTTTGTGTGTCTAGTGAAATTTAAAATGATTTGTTTGTATTTATAATTACAATGTAAGAATGTAAAAATTTATTTTGGGATCCTTTTATGTCTTTCTAATTTTTATTTGGTTTTACAAATAAATGGGTTTTGATTTACAACATGTTTTGGTCCGAGTTGCCGGAAAATGGCATGTTTCATATTCATATGAAAATGGTTGTGTTTTGAAAATGTAACCTGAGTGTTTTATGGGATTTATGAATGTGGTTTGATGTTTTATATGGTTTTTATAAACCTCTTTAAATAATTAAAAGCATATATTTTTTCAAATTTTAGTTTTGGGAAAATGTTTAAAGGCCTGTTTCACCTTTCCTAAAAATGAAGAATGGGTGTTTTACTTGTATATATCATGTTATGTCAATTGGGATTGTTTTATAATGCATGAAATGATTTTACTAAAAGTTTTTAGGGATTCCAAATATGGTTGGGTATGGTATTGTTGTGTTTTTATAATTCAAATATCTTTTTTGAATGAGTTTTATGTGAAAAGCATCAATACACTCCTTTAAATTATTTTACAAAAATTTGTGGTGGTTTGTTGATTTGTGAAAGAAATGTGAAGAAATTTTAGGGGATGTTTTTGTTTTTATAGTTTATGAATGTAATTTGTATGTGATATATGTACTTGATATTATGTGTAACTTTATTGAGCAACAAAGGTAATCTCGGGTATCAAGGATAGCGGACGTGTACTAATATGCCAGTGATTCTGTGGGGTTTGGCCCATGTTTCACGTAGCAAGTTTGACGATGACAACACTAAGTAAACTATGATGATGATGTTGTTTGGGGCCACTTGGTTATGGTTATGCTCCCTACTAGTGGATCATGTTCACAAGAATGGATATTTATTATGGTTACTTTCACCGATATACATGGTACTTGGGGCTCACAACTAACTAGTGCCTAGGGGTGTTCCCGTGAGTTATGATCATTGGCTATTTTGTACTCACCATCGACATACGGTGTGTTTGGTTGGTAAATTATGTAGTTTGTATTATTTATTTAAAAAAGTATGTTATTTAAATCAGCCCACTTGAATACTATTTTCATTTTGATGTTGTACCCCTTTTAAAATTTTTACTACATTATTTTTTATAAAACATGAAAGTTTTTATTTGGTAATTTGTTTTATATAGCATGGGACCGAATTTTGAAAACATTACTTTATATTTTGTATTTAAAACATTAAATTGATGTTTCTTTTATTTTAATGTATGTGCATTGGGAATAGAATATCGAGCTAACCTAATGAGTTTTAATACTCACGCATATAGTCTTCTTCTATTTTTACCCTTTGTGCAGGATTCAGCTTGAGTTTGATCACCTTGTGTGACATGTGATCATTGTTTTCGAGAGTGACCATAGGGGTCACATTGAGATAGTAGGTTATATGGTTTGGTCAGTTGAGTTGTTGGTTTAGTTTTACTTTCATTTTCTCATACAAATAATGTTCTGTTCAATTTTTATATAAATGTATTTTGGGATGTCCATTTCATTCCTCTGTTTGTTTGGTTGTTTACATATGGCTTAAATCATTCTCTTTTGTAATCTATTTATTACCTTGCTTCTTTTTGCCATCCCAGGAGGATTGGGAACGCCTCTCGGGACTTGTTGCGGGCTGCCCTAGGTGACCGATTCAGGGTCGACTTGGGCTGGTTTGTGACAGAACTGGAGAACATATAACAAAAAAACCCACTATAATGGGATTAACCACTAGAAAGAGACCTAGGGTGAATAAATGACTTCATCAATAATTGACTCTTATCTTACCATTTTTCTCCCTATAAAAAGAAAAATATGCTTATAGAAAACTCCATTCTTGAACAATTATCTGATAATGATGATGAAATTGGTATTTTTTTCTATTTATAAGGCTATTTTTTGTTATTTAATCTTTTTATGTTTAGTAGTGTGTCTTTTTTACTATAAATGACTCAAAGGTCATTTGTTTAGTTTAAAATTGAAATTTTAGTTAAAAATGTGCAATAATCACTAAAACCCAATTAAAAAATCAAAAATTATCTTGATATTGTAGTAAAATTACTCATAAGTCATCGTTGATATGTAGGAATCATTCTTACATCAATCAACCACATGGTGTACAAGGTATGACTCAAAGTGAATGTTTTCTTTTTAATGGTAATATTTTAGTTAAAATCTTGTGTTGATCACTAAAAACTAATAAAAAACTAATATTATCTTAATAAATTTGGAAAAAAATCTAAATGTAATTCTTGATATATAGGAACCAACATCTAATCAATATGAAATAGGATGTGGAAAATATGATTAAAATGAGTATTTTTATATAAAAGATACATTTTAGTTCAAAATTAAAATTAATAAATAAAAAAATAATACACCATCACATTGACTTTAAAATATATGAAAAAAATACCTTAGTTATTTGTGATTCGTAAGAATTAAATTCATGTCACCCCAAAAGACAATTTTTCTGGTGTGATTGAAAGTTTCTATTTTTATTTAAAAGTGACATTTTAGTTGAAAACATACATCACTCACTAAAAACAAAGAAAACACACTCAAATTGTCTTTATACTCTTGAAAAATGTTCCATAAATAATTTTTGAAATGTAATAAACCACATATAAGAGCAACACATGATATTCCTGATATGACTCGAGGTTCGTTTTTTTAGTTTAAAAGTGAAATTTTAGTTCAAAACATGTGTCACTCACTAGAAACAAATAAAACACACTTAGAGAGTTTTAATAATTTAGAAAAACTATTCATACATTATTTTGGACATATAGGAATCGAACAAATGTTAATCTGGAACACATTGTTCTTTGTAGAACTTGAAGTGCTAGATTTCAGTTTAAAACTGATATTATAGTTAAAATTGAGTTACAACCACAAAATGTATGGAAATAACAATCATATTGTCTTGATATTTTATTAAAATGATCTATAAGTCATTTTTTACATATAAAAGTTTACCATGTGTTAATTCAAGAAAGTGTGTACCTATTATAACTCACAGTGTGTGTTTTCAGTTTAAAATTATCTATTTTCTTTATAACTTTAATTAAAAATTCAAAATAGAGGGAAAATGTTCTTATTATCTTGATACATTAGTAAAATGTCCCATAAGTCATTTTTGATGTTTAACAATCATCCACATGTTAATATGATATAATTTTTACCTAGTATGATTATAAGTGTGTCTTTTTAGTTTAAAAGTGGCCATTTAGTTCAAAACGCATGTCACTTACTAAAAATTGAGTACACATGCTTGGATTTTATTGATAATATAAAACGACAATCCATATGGAATATTTTATTTATAAAAAACATCCTCACATCAATCTATCACATGGTGTGGCCGATATGACTGAAAGTGTGTGTTCTTATATAAAATGAAATTTTTAATACAAAACACAGTTTACATACACAAAACTAAGAAAAGTTTCTCATATTATCTTGATACATTAGAAAAATGATCCCAAAGTAATTTCTAATTGTTATGAATCATCGACATACAAATGAAATATGTGGTGTGTCTTGTATGACTCAAAGTACATGTTTTATGTTTAAAAGAAACAATTTAGTTCAAGACAAACATTAGTGACTAAAAACATTGCAAAAACACTCATTTAGTCTTTTTAGTTTAATAAATTGAAACATATGTTATATTTTGAAATATAATAATATGGATCACATTAATCTAAAACATGGTGAAATTGGTATGATTGTGTGTACATGGTTTTATTTAAAATTTAATTTTCAGAACAAAACACACTCCACACACACACACACAAAAATTAAATCTTATCATCATAATATTTAAAAAAAACATAAATACTTTTAAAATTTAATCAATCTTACACAGATTTTGGCCAGTATGTATCAAAGTGTTTTTCTGTTAAAACATGAAATTTTAGTTCAAAAGACATGCAGTATAATCAAAACCTAGAAAATGCACACAGATTGTCTTGATATATTAGGTAAATGATCCATATATCATTTATGATCAATATGAGTTAGTCACATATCATTCCAATAAATTATTCAACTCATATTATATAAATGTATGTTTTCAATTCAAAATTGTCATTTTAGTTAAAAATATGTGTCAATAACTGAAAACCATGAAAACACATTCATAATGATACTTTAGAAAAATGATTCATAAGTAATTTTTGACTATTAATAACCATTCTCATTTAAATATGATACATGGTGTGGGCCATATGACTCAAAGTATCTGTTTTCGGTTTAAAATGTTATTTTAGTTAAAAAAATGTCACTCACTTGAATTCATTAAAAACACTCATATTACCATTATATTTTAGGAAAATTATTGATAAGTAATTTTTGATAAGTATAAATAAAACACATATAAATTTGATATATTGTTTGAATTGTGTGAATCAAAGGGTGTGTTTTCAATATAATAATGATATTCTAACTAAAAACACTGGTCAATCTCTGAAAGCCAATAAAACGCGCTAACATTGCCTTGATACTTTAGGAAAATAAAATTTAAGGAATTTTTTATATTTAAGGATTAACCGCACATCAATATGAAATATAGTGCGACCGATGTGACCCAAAGTGTAGGTTTTTCTAAAATCAACATTTGAGTTAAAAATATGTGTGAATTACTCAAAACTATGAAGATATATTTATATTATTATTTTTTATATTAATACTGGGATTCAAAAATTAATTAGGATATAAAGTAATCAAACTCACCAAAATCTATTTCACTATGTGACGAGTATGACTTTAAGTGCATTTTTTTAGTTTAAAAGTGAAATTTTAATTGAAAACATGCCTCACTCACTGAAAATTGAGATAATTCATTCATATTATTTTGGTAGATTATAAAAATTATACATAATTAATTTTTTTATAAATTAATCGATATTCAATCTAATACACATTGTGATCGGTATAAATCGATGTGTGTGTTTTCAATCTAAAATATTTTTTTAGTTAAAAATGTTCTAATAACAAAAAACTAAGATAAAACACTAATATTGTATTGATATTTTTGCAAAACAATTCATAAATATGTATATATGGGTAGGAATCATCCTCATTTCAATCTAATACATGATGTGACCAATATAAATCAATGTGTGTGTTTTCTGTTTACAAATGAAATTTTAGTTTAAAAAGTAAATCACTCACTAAAAACTAAAAAACACACTATTATTTTCAATATAATTTTGGAGATCCATAATTATTATTTTGATTTTTTGAAATAAAAATTCATTTTAATTTGATGCAAGATGTTCCTTGTATGACTCAAAGTGAATTTTTTACTTAAAATTGACATTTTACTTCCCAATCGGTCTGATATACACAAAAACAAGAAAATTAATCATATTTTTTTGATAATTTAGAACGACTATACACATTTCATTTGTGATGCATAGGAATCATTCACATCTCTAAATAATTCATGGTGTGTCTGGTATGACTTGAAATGTGTGTTTTCAGTTTAAAAGTGAAATTTATTTAAAAATGTTGGTCACTCACTAACAACCAATAACATCAACTTTTTAAATCATCGTACAATTTAAAAATGGTTTATATTACTTTTGGGTTGTGTATGAATTAATCCCATGACAATATTATACATTTTATGATCATTATACCTCAAAGTAAACACTCTTACTTAAAAAATGAATTTTAGTTAAAATCATGTGTTACACTTTGAAACCAAGGAAAACACACTCAAATTATCATGATATTCTAGAAAAAATATCTATAAATAATTTATGACAAGTTGTAATTAACCTCACATAAATATGATATGCAATTTGATTGATTTGAGTAAAAGTGTGTGTATTCTATTTAAAAATGATATTTTGGTTTAAAATATGTGTCACTCATTTGAAACCCATAAAACACACTTACATTTTCTTGATACTTTGGTAAAATGATTTATAAGTCATTTTTGGAATTTTGGAATCAATATCACACTAATGGGACACAGTGTGGATTAAATGACTCAAAGTGTGTGTTTTTATTTAATATTTAAAATTTAGTTCAAAATACATGTGATGTACTCAAAAATATAAAAAACAATCAAATTGTTTTGGTACTTTAGGAAAATGGTTCATAAGTCATTTTTTGTCATGTAGGAATCATCTGAGTCTCAATATGATACAAGGTGGACTAGTATGACTCGAAATGTGTGTTTTATGTTAAATAGAACATTTTATTTAAACCAATGTTTCACTTAATGATAAAATAAAACACACTCCTACATTCTTGATACATTATTAAAATATCTAGAACTCATTTGTGATTTGTATGAATCAAGACGCGTCAATCTGAAACACAGTATGAGTGGTATGTCTCATTGTGCTTGTTTTCTTTTCAAAATTGAAATTTCTGTTAAAAGATTATGTAACTCACAGAAAACTAAGAAGAAACTCTAATATTGTTTTGATATTTAAGTAAAACTATCCATAAATCATTTTTTAATTGTAGGAATAAACTTCACATCAATTTAGGACCCAATTTAGATGATATGATTCAAAGTTCATGTTTTTATCTGAACATGAAATTTTAGTTAAAAACATACATAACATACTAAATACCAATAATATTCACTTTTATTTTATTAGTAAATTTTTATAATGATCCATAATTCATTTTTGACATATAGGAACCAACCACTAGCTAATTTGACACACAGTGTGCCTAGTATGACTCGAAGTTTATGTTTTTAATTATGAAGGGAATTTTTATTAATGAATTATGTCATATATATGTTTAATTTAAATTTTATATCATTAAAAACATAATAATTTTTATTATTATTTATATTTACTCATTTATTGGGTTCAAGGTATTTGTTCGAAAATAGTATGTAAGATGAGGCTCTTTTGAGTGGGGGTCCAAAGAAAATGGAACATTATTGTTTATGAACTTATTGATGTTTTGGGTAAATTTTACATTCCATTGTAATTGTATATATAAATTTTAGTTTCTTTGAAGAAGTTTATACTATGTTTTTTTGAATTGTATATAAATTTAATTTAAATTAAATATTTTATTTTTGTTCTGTTCTTTTGTAATTTTAGTACCACACTACTTCATCATGGATTTTAACAGTGAAAAAATAGCACTGATAAAGTGCATAATTTATCATTGTTTTTTATCATTGACTAAGGAATATTATATCATAGATATTTTTAGTTCTGATAAAATTCTTAATCTTTTAATGGTTCTTATAACATCATCACTTTTTTAGCACTGATGAATGCAATCACTAGCACTAATAAGACCCATATTTGTTACAATGTTGATTTAGACATTAGAACTCCCCACAAATATAGGTATTTGATGATGCCACCATTCATTATCCCTAAATTTTATCTTATAAAAAAACATATTCCACAAAAAATATATTCTTTAATTCATTTAAATTTTTTTTAATCTTCTCAAAATGTTAAATTATATCTTAAAGACATCAATAATTTCAAAAAAAATTAATTATTCTCAAAAGGGAAATGGAAGACACATCTTCCAAAAACTAAAAAATGTAATAAATAATTTCATTGAATAAATTTTATATGAAATATGATTTCCTTATTAAAAATATTGTTGTTTAAGATATTTTATTCAATGTGTACGAAATTATAATTGAAAAAGATGAAATTATTAATACATAATATTTTATAAGTCAACACGTAATAAATTTTTATAATACATAATATTTTTAAATGATATATTATTTTAAACTTCTCAAAAACTCCATGCGAAATATAATTTCATATTATCATTAATAAAATCTATTTAAAATTTTATATATATTTCATTACAACCATCCAGTGATAAAAGAGATACAAAGAAAACAATGCACACACCCATCAGGTGATAATCAAACACCTGTCAACCCATCGCCACCACTAGTACATTAGTGTAATTACCAATGAACTATTCCCCAAGAGTATAATATTTTTATACATAATGAAATGATATAATACATTAAATTATATATTTCCATTAACCATCACCATATAAGAAGTGATAATGTAAGAGCTCATGAAAATACAGTCCCTTACATGGTTAATATTATTTTAACAAAATAATTGAATATTAAAAATCATAAAATAAAAAAAAACATTCAATAAAAATATTATACTATTTAAAACAAATGATATAAGACTCTTACCTTTATAAATGAACTGCTAATATGTATCATCTATTAATGAAATTTTCTATTTTATGTTTTATATTGTTTATCAAATTCCATTGAATGATAACCATATTTATATTTTATTTTAGATAAGGAATAATTAATTCTTATATTTTTTAATTATTAGGTCCAATAAAATATTCATTATATTGAGCATTGATTCTCAAAAAAAATAGAGTTTTTTCATGGACATTTAGAGTAATTTCATTTTTCTACAAAGTTAATCATTTTAGTTGAGATCTATATGTTTTGAATACATTATCTTAAAAAAGGGTGATAATAAGAGGGGAAAATACAATTTAGAAACTTTTATGGTATATTTGAAGATGTAGGATTAGTATATATGTGTTTATGATTTGTTTATTTTATTTTTTACAGATTTTACATCCTTAAATATAACATTGGGCTCTCCATCACTATAGTTTAATGTTTTCTTTCAACCATAGTAATAGGAGATCTCATTATATGTGTGCTTCTATAAACCATGAGTTATTTCTAAAAATATATCAAGTTAGAGATTTTATAAGATGATATATGTGAAATTGAAACAAATCAATCGGGATAGTCTTTTATCACTTCTATAGATATTTGAGTCATTTTCATAACTTCAATCCTATACAATATGCAACATGGAAATAATATGTCTCCTTATGTGAGGCTTCATTTTTTTAAAAAAATACTATGGTTTAATATTTCAAAATATTACAATTATGGGAATGACATAATGCTCTTAGGCAGTGGCATAAAGGCTATTTGAAAATTTTTATCATTTATATAGGTATCGGCATATGTAATATACAACTCAATATATTTTCATGAATTATTAATTATTTATAGACTCGATTGTGTAATGATCTCTCCCATCACTATTGGTGAAAAGATACCCTTAAACTATAGTGAAATTAATCTTTACGATATAATTATGGATTTTAACTAATAAATATATAATACATTTGAATATATTGAAGATAAAAAAATTTCTTAAGAATAACTATTCAATCGCATAAATGATTTATTGAACCCAAAAATTCAAATATATATACAAACATTGTTATATCCCATTTATTATTTAAAAATTACTCTCAATATATGATTTTTATAAAAGTATATATTCTTATATAAACATATTTTTTTATAGATACTATATTTAAATGGTATATTTGTAAATGTAAGTTCTATATATGGTATGTTATCATAAGTGAACTATACTAAAATAAATTATGTTTAATGATTTTTTTATATTTTCAATTATTTTATCAAAAATATTTATGAGTGTACTATAATAAAATAACATATTTTTAAGAAATAGCCTTATTGTTTTTTAAGTATAAGAATATTTAACATCATGAAACCAATGGTTTGTTCAAAAAATTTAGATCAGGACATAATAATTTATTGAGAAATAAGAAACTCTACAAAGGTATATGCATATTTGTATCAATTTCATCTATTTGTAATATTTTGATAATAAAATCAACTTGATAATAATTTTATTTTTATATTTTTTTTATAAATTTAATATAATAAAGCATGCATTAAAAAAATTCAACATTAATACTTCTACTTTTATGTTGAAAATTGATTATTTTTTTCAATATTATCAAGTATAAAGTGAAATATTATGTAAGTTATTATTTTTTACATTATATTATTTATAATTTTGTGTTAGTAGTTATTTTAATATTTTCCTTATAATTTAGTATAATGGTGTTTTTAAAGTTGCATATAATTGATGAAGTTGTTTTGGTGTTACTTATTTCATTTTTATGATGCTGCTATGGTTTTTATAAAACAAAATGTGTATCAAAAAAATTTAAATATATTACGATTAATTAGAATAATCATCATATGTAGTCTTATATGTATTGGTTGATCAAAATATTAATTAATCATTGAATCCTTAATTAAGTTATAAATATGGATATATATGATGGTAATATTAAATGGCCTTCAAATATAGAAATCTCACTATACTAAATTTGACATCTTTATTGAATAACCATTATATATTTTATGTAATATGTACCATATAGTGAGATAATATATGATGGTTTATAAAACTATCATCTTATATATATATATATTGTCTCTATATATATGACATAATTATTTATGAAATCTGAAACGAAATTTTTTTGGTTTTAATACTGAAATAGTTTGTGCAAATGAAAACTATATTATTATGAGGATCACTACATAGTGATTATATGCATGGAAATGCATGCGTTATATAGTAACCCATGAATCAACATCATTCACATATAATAGCTATTATATATATATATTGAAACATCATTTTATAGTATTTAAGTAGTTTCAAATCCCTAAAATTACTCATTAAATGTTTAAAAAAATCAATGGTAGAATGAACTTCACACATCAAAGTATTTTGAAACCTTATTATAATTATTATTATTATTATTATTATTATTATTATTTATCAACGATTCATCTATAGATGAATGGATTTGAGATCTATTGGATTCCAACAAGTTTTCTTAGAGAATATATAAAGAACTTTAAACCTTATAAATGAGGAAAATTAACTTCTACTTGATTGTGTCTTTTTGTGTGTGTAACCCAAATCCAAAGCACTTTGTCTCAATATTACTCATTTCAGAGGTTATGTTAGTCATTGAGGAAGATCTATTTCATTCCTAAGTATTGTCATATTCATAATAGCTTATTGATTCTCAATGATTGAAGATTTATTTGCCTACTTCATAGAGATTCATTATGGATGAAAGAGTTCCATATCTCAAAGTGTTGTGTTAATGGAGTTATTTGTCTCGTTCATATGGTTTTTATATTATACAAGTTATTATTATTGATATGAATTTACCCCATTAGAAGTACTAGAGTGAATTTACATAAATTAATACTACTATTTTAATTAATGTGATATATAAGAAAAATTGGTTTCACCAAAACCATGATATGTTTTATTAAAAATGGTAAAACATGATAACAAATTCAACACACCATGTAATAGTTTATGAACCATTTCATGGTTTATATTTATTTTAAAAAACTATATCATGTTTTAAAAAAATGATAATACAAATCATTCTAGAAAAAAATCATCATACATTATGATTTTATGTCATAGCTTTGGATAAAAATATTTACTATTTATATAAGAATAATATTTACATAATTAAAAATATCAAAAAGTAGGAACATTTTTAGTGGTAAAATATATGCATTTATAGATTAAATGAAATCCATTATCAGTGTAGTAAATAAAAAATAAAAAAATGTCATAAAGCTTTCTCTCATGAGAACTTCCATAATAATTTACATATCACAAGGACATATACTCCATAAACATTTTTTCCTCACACCTTTAAAATATTAAATGCAAGAGCGGAGTAACTTTTTAATAAAGGAGTTATATATATATATATTATTGATTCGCATGTTAAAACTCCCCCACCAAAATAAATATTCAATGACAACACAGTTTATTAACAATAAATTTTATCTCATAAATAACATATTCCATGATTAATATCATCAATAATTCATGGAAATTAATATTTATACTTCCCACATATATGAATTATATCTTCAAAATATTAATTATTTAAAATAATTTAATTATATACAAAATAAAATGCAATACAAATCTTTTAGAATATAAAAAATGAAATAAATAATTTATTTAAATAATGTTTTCACATAATATTATTTCATTTTAAAAAATATCAGGGTGTATAATATTCGAGCCAGTATATAACATGTTTTAATTAATATGTACGAAATTATTATTACATAACATTTTTTAAATGGATTAATAATAAAAATTTTATAATATTTAATATATTTAAAATATATAATATTTTCCAATAATAATATAATTTCAAATTATTTTTAATAAAATCATTTAAATATTTAAAAAAATATGCAAAAGAAAATATTTTTTGTTGTTAAATGATATACTTACACAAATCGTCATCACCAGAGAAATGATAAAGGGATTTGGAAAATCCAAGTCCTTGCTATCTTAATATTATATTAAAAAAATTCAATATTCAAAATTAATTAATAAAAATAATTTTTTAAAAATATTATACTATTAAAAACATAAGATATATGACTCTTATATTAGTAAAGTAACAACTAAGATGTGAAAAATATTACAAAATTGTTTATTTGAAATTGTATATTGGATATAAAATGTAATTTATTATAAAAAATATTTATTAAAAATGGTTCATAAGATAGAATTAAAAAGTTTCAAGGAAAACACCCAATACACAATTTCCAGAAGTCGAGGAGACTCTAACTCAAGAACGCATGACACCCCACAATGCTGATACCGCTGTTCCATAACCTGAGGTCCAATAACCATATTTTTATTTTATTTATGATAATGAATAATGAACTATTATATTTTTGAATTAGTTGGTCCAATAAATTATCTAGGAGATTTAGAATTGATTTTTTGAATGGGATAAAAACATTTCCCCAAAATTTAGTGTGATATCATTATTTGGAAAATTTAAACTTTTAAGTAAAGATATATATATTTTAAAAAAATCGTTTAAAAAATAGTTATAATATGAGAACTCAAATAAAATTTAAAAAAATTCCTAGAATATCTTGAATATTTAGGTTTGGAAAAAATGTAATTAATATTTTTGTATTTTATTTTTTATATTGTATTCACCAATGAAGATGCCATAGAGTTTATTGTCTTTGTAATAGATTTTGTTTTCAATTATAGTTATATGTGATCTCATGACATCTTTAAATCTATAAACAATGAGTTATTCAAAAAATATGACTAATTACATCTTGTATAATATGATATATGCAAAAATAAAATACTATATCGTACAGTGTGGTTGTAGTGAAATTACACCTAAAAATATATGACCTGGATTGTGGTTTCAAAACATGAATTGTTGGGGGTAGATTTAATGAGATAGTTTAAAGCTTGAACAGTTTTCAGTGTGACTTTTCAGGAAATGAAAACCATTCAAATTGTGAAATTAGTTTTTCTAAAAAAATATGGTGTTTCTTAGATACACATAACCCCTTGGGAATTAATTTCATGAATTTGTGATTCACATCATGAATCCATTGGGTCTGGTGAGTTTTATACTCTCTTACATATGGTAATCACTCACATGGTTTCCCTTCTTTCCACTTGACTTTCCGGGTACCCTTGGGATATTTTTGGTGATCTTGGACACCCATAATCTGATTCTAGTATATATTTGAGGATTCATTATGGATTAAAATTTTTAGGGTCTTGTTATTCATTATCATCATGGATATCCATATTCTTCTTTTAATAAAACCATAGATAAGTTTTACTACCTAGATATATGAATTTTTATGAGTTCTTATGATATCCTCTTGGGCTTTTATAGAGGAATGGAAGGAAGCTGTGAGAAAGATGGTTTTGTCTTGGATATTTGTTATATCCTATTAAATTATAGGTAGGTATCATATCTCCTACACTATTTTTCTAAATCATGATGTCTTGGATTTTTTGAAAAAAAATTTCTTGTATTTTAATTGGAATCTTTGTGTGATTTCATGAAGGAAAAGTTTTTGGGTTTCCATTTTGAAAATTTGATGGATTTTGAAAACCACTATTATCCCATGATTTTATAAAAAAAAATTTAAAAATTATGAAATTTGATGGATAAATGTAAGTTGTTTGAGGAAATTATTTCAAGATAAAATTGTTTTGTGAAAATGTCTGGGAATGGAAATTGGAATAGTTTGGTTGTTGTGTGTTCATAGTGGATGGGATTGGTTTGAAGTTCCACCATCATGGTTAGATAGGTTATGGTTATGGAGTACCATGGTCAATGGTAACACCAGAATTTTGTGTATTATGTATGTGTGTGTGAACAAGGAAAGGGTATCTCAAATATGAATGGATGGATGTGTGTGTTGGTAAGTTTTTGGGGAATTCCTACTGAGTTTATTATCACTCCATGACTGGGAGATTTGGTATATTTGAAGATTTCATAGTCATAGATACATATAAGTGAAATGAATTATATTTCTCTAGTAATGGGAGTTGATACCATGGGAATGGTAGGTGGATTTAAAGTTGGGAACTAGTTAATAAGTACTTGGGATCATGTATCTTGGTGTCTTTTTGTCTTATTGGATTTTATTTTTTTCTTTTGATATTCCATGTTTTGTTTAACTTAGATATTATTGTTCTGTTGGTTTTATAATTGGTTTCTATTCTTGTTTCTCATGTACCATTGAGTATCTATGACACATATATTTTTTATTGACCGGTTTTTTTGTATTTAAAGGTAAATTCATCCCCAAAAAATAATATCATCCCTTTGAATTAATTTTCATCCATTAGTGTCTAGGGGCCATAACCAAATGTTAGTCACACTCATTCTCATCTCAATCTGGCGAGTTGGGTTAGGATGTCACAAACATTATCAATCTTGTCATATTCCTCTATCTCTTGGATTGGTAGAAAGGTGATAGGAATGTTAGAAATTTAAAATCATAGAATAAAATGGAATATCTACTCTTTTATGTTGAAATTTAAGTTGCTAGGGTAGTTTTGGTATTAAAGTGTTATAATAAAATTATTGTTTTTTTCATCTCATCATCATGATTTTAGCCGATGAGTGTAGAATATCATTTATTATAGTGATACATCCCAGTAGAATTTCATTATTAATTAATTATCCAAGGATATTCAAAAGTGTTAAAATGGTCCATTTTTTAAAATAATTATTCTTTCTGGTTAATTTTAGTAATTTTTAATTTCTATAATCAATAATTGTCTTGAGAGATTGAAACAAATAATGATCTGTTATTCATATAGAAAGTGTAACCATGTTGAAATCCTAGAAATCTACAACAATAGGTTGTATAGAATGTGGTTTCACCAGATCCATAAGTGAACCAAAAACATTCAAAAAGTATCATACAATATTTTTGAAACCATTTAAAAATGAAATATTAATGATAAAACCTGGGAAGTGGGTCATTCAGTACTATTTCAAAAGTAGAATCCACCTATTTTAAAAAGATATTCCAAACCTACAAAAGAAAAAGTGTGGTTCAACCGAATGAGTGTAATTTTTATTTTTTCTGGGTACACTGGTGGAGTTAAAGGTGATTTTTGAAATGTACATATAGGGGTATCTTACAAAAAAAGTGTTGGTATTTAAATATCCAAGGTTAATCAGACTAAAGAATATTATAGAATGGGTTTGAGGAATTTTTCAACAAATAATTTTATCTCTATGCATTCATGATAACAATGACAACTAGTTTCTTTATTCTAAAGCCGGAAAATCTTGCTTTATAAAAATATGTAACTAATTTTATGAAATTATTCCACTTTTCTTTGGAATTTAATATAGGTTAACCCATCAAATCATATATATTTCATTCAATATTGTGACGAGATATTCGCACTAAAATATCCATTATTGGAATTACAGACTATACAAAAATTGTTAATAGATTGATAGTATCTATAAATTCTACTAGAGGAAGTATATTTATATCCATGGGAATATTTGGGAACTAAAACACTATGAATAAGAATAAGAGGAACATATACTTATAGGGTGGTAGAGTATCTCATATTGAAATGAAGGGATTAGTGAACTTCCCTCCAAGACACAATATAAAGCCCATTATTTGTAATGTGGGTCAACTTCTCATAAGAAGTGAGATTATAAAAAACTAAAATGATATTTTCACAACTATAATCAAATGGTACATATTCAATGTTATTTTCATCATAGTCTAAATTCTGATATTATTGATCCATCTCATTTTTCTTTGATATCCAATGATTCAATTGGATAATCTCTCTAGAATAAATCTAGTTATCAAAATAGAGCAATTTATGGTGATTCTAGTTTCACCATAAATCCTCAGTCTATCAAATCATATCAAATAATTTAGGATTCTAGAGGATAATAAAAGAATCATTATGGTTCCTAGAATTTGGTCATAAATGAACAATCTGTTTATTAACAGTCTAAGGTACAATTATTTTGAATTAAAACCATATAAAATATTTGTTTGATGTAGGTGTGTCCTACTCTTTTAATGTTTCTTCTTTTGTTTATCTTATGGGGTTACATGTTGAGATGAAAACTAATATTTTGAAACTATAAACATCTTTGGAACAATATGAGTGTCAACCCTCTATGTGTACAGTGTGTACTATAACTATCGACGGGGATGATTTGGTTTGTGATTACTCTATTAGTGATATGGATATTTATGAACTTATTTTGGGAATAGATAGGATGATGTCAATTAGGGTAAACATGAACTATTATTTCAAGAATGCTATTTCTTATTTTTTTAGATGGCTTTATATATCAAATTAAATGACAATAGAATGTAAAATAAGGTTGGAAAGGAAAATTGGTATTTATTGTTTGGAAGATATATTATCAATTAGAGATAGTTACCGTGGAATCAATTGTTGTTGTCGTAATTCCCCAAACCTAGTTACCGAGAGTTGGTGCATTATTACATAATATTGGCAAGATCAAAAGGGATCAAATCCCAAAAGGCTGATCAATTTAGTAGCCTTTGAAGTACTAAATACATACATATGTTTTATATTACATCATGAAATTAAAAAAACATCATTGTGTCCCATATGAACACACTCTTATCCCTTAGCATAATCTTGTGGGTTAATCGTAAAATACTTCTTTTTATCCTGGAAAAAATAAAACATAAGGGTTGAGTTCAGATGCTTAGTAAGGATTAAAATATAGAAGAAACTTTTATTAATAAACATAAACATTTAAAGAAATGTATAAGACTAAAACATAATCCTTTTAAACTAAAACTAGATAAAAAATATAGAAAAAATAAATCCAATAATATCATTTACTTATTCACATGGATATTCTACTAGTCGAATAATCACATGCAACATCAATAGAAAATTTTATAATGATGGAATGCATAATTACATACATCATAATCACATAGTCAAGGCCTCATGTCAACACTAAAAAAATTATTTTATCAATGACTTATGCCAAGACACTAATTTGTCTAATGAGACCTACCGATACATCAAAGAGCTATAGTAGACTCCACCTACTATCTTGCTATGTCTAATGCATTCCGCATAGGAAAATATTAAAACATAATATAAAAATTCATATTAAAACTAGCATAAAAAATTTAAACACTTTAAAAATAAACAATTAATGGTATTAAAATATCTCATCCACAGTAAAACATATCAATAAAATATGGAAGATTGTATCATAGTAAATCAACTTTAAATAAGCGTAAAATCTATCAATGGATTTTGACATAGATGAAATCAAATCTATATGAGATAAATATCTCTTATTATTTTGAAATAATTTAAATTTCATATAACTATAAAAGAAAAAATTTATTTTCAAAATAATATTATTATATTGTAAGGGAAGATTCTAAGGTTTTATAATGGTGAAAAATAGCAGCACCTGCCATATATGTTAAAAAATCATTCTTACCTTAATTTGTCGAAAAGGTCATTAAGTACATTGTTTTGAAAATGACAGAAATATTCCTTTCAAACCATTTTATAAAAAGTTAAACAAGGGTATAAATGACTTTAACCCATAGACTCGTAAATAGTAAAATAAAATTGACATACATTTTGAAGAAACATGGTTGTGTGTGATTAAGAGGTCCGAGTATATACTTATTTATTAACAACCTGAGAAAATAAAGATATTGTTAAATTAACCCTTACCATATACTTTTCCATGGTTGATTGTACATTAACCTCCAATATACTATTTAAATAATTTTTATTAAATTATAAAATAACTACATAAAAAATTATGATATCATGTATGATCTTCTAATATTTCTTTGTTAATAAAATTTCAGAACTATCATTGTTTCTGGTGTTAACTAATTCATTATTCATTATATTATTTGTTACGTAAGTCATGTTTGTAAGGGCTATGATGTAATTTATTCACATACAAGATGATATTAAGTTCTTTCAAAAAAAATTTAGTCTTCAAATGGAAATTATTCATGAATGGTTTTGATAGGGAATGAATCTCATCACGTACATGGAGACGGTCATCCGTACGTACACACAAACAACAATATCATTCAATTAGAGGTGAAGCATGGTATAATTTGATTCTATATAATATATAAATAATTATTGACATGTTATATTTATAATTTACATCAATTATACATCATTATTATAGCCATAAAAATAATGTTGTATTGAATAACAACTACACCACGACGTGGAGATGGTAAGTCGTACGTACGGGCGTATGTTGACTTTTTCATTCATAGGATGGATAGAATAATGGATATGGTTGTAAAATTTTTATAATAAAATAAAAATATGTATAAGGTACTAGATGTTTTATTTTGGTATTGAAACAACAAAAAATAGGAACTGTAAGTAAAAGATAACTTTGAAAGAGGGGATAAAATTATTACCTCTTCCTCAGGTGATTCCTGTTAATTTGAAAAAAAGGGCTGCATAGGTCAGCATTCTAATCAAAGTAAGGCCTCTAAGATGATGTTAGGGTGGTTGGGAGGATTTTTTATTAGGGTTTTTTCAAGACAAATTGCTTTGGAGGTGTGATTTTGAGAGAAGGGGAAGTCTTTTTTATAAGAGAGGTGAGGGGCACCTTAAGAAAATCAAGAAATATTATTTTATAATAAAAAATGTTTTTGTTTCTAATGGATCTAAAACGATTTATTTCGAGGATAAGGTGTTTATGGGTAAAAAAATTTCAACTAATACATTTTATACAGTTTTAGGTCACTATATTAACTATATAGTTTATATTTAGCTCTTAGTTAAATAGTTTAACTTTTACCATGTATTTTTGTATTATTATAATAAATGGTTAATAAACATACTATAAAAAGCAAAGAGAACCCCAAGTGGTTCATTATTTACATATCTAACCTTATATAAGTCACTTTTATGTTCCTTATATTTTTATAAATGTAATATCATTTAATAATATAGTATTTGTTTTAAAAACTGATTTATGTCAACTTAGACACTATTTAGTATTTGATTTTTCTGATAGTCATAATAACTTTATCACATCGAAAAAAAATTATTTAATCAACCCTAACATGTCATATTAACATATAAAATTAGTTTAATTCATCATAAGTCTCAATTTGCATTTATTTAGATATATATAAAATCAATTATTTTAATTTTTCATTAATAAAGAAATTATTGCATCATCATTGTGTCATAAATAAATTTAATTATATAATGTATAAAATTATAAATAAAATAAAATTATGTAGGATATATATTTATATTTATAATGAATTTTTATAGTTGAATTTATCTTATATATAACATAATATTAAAAATGTTTTAGTTAAAAAAATTTCAATGTTACACTTTTAACTCTTGTTTAAATAAAATAAATAAATGTCCAAATCTAATCCAAGTGAAAAAAGAGTCATATTTAATTCTGATGGTTTATTTTGGTTGAAAAAACTTATCCAATAGAATTAGTACATGTTGGCTGGTAATTATAATATCATTTTTACCTTTAATTTCCCCATTTACTTTTAATAGTGGTTAATAAAAGTCAGAAGTTAGTATTCATCAAAATTTATTTTCATCTCATTGAATAAATTTTTACATACTGATGTCAATCGTGTCTCTCAGATTTTTGAATTTCAATTCACAGAAGCAGTTAAATAATGTTTCATAAAAATTTTCAAATGTTCCTTGAAGTTGGGTAAAAGATGATAAAAAATAAATAAAATTTTATATATCTAAACTTATTATAAAATTAATTCAATGAATTACATTTGACAAATATAAATATATTTTATCTATTTCTACATTAAAATAGATATAAATAAAATAAATAATTATTTAAATAAAATTTCTGTTTTAAGTAATAACATAGTGTTTTTCACAATTCATCAAAAATTAAATGTTTTCAGAAAAATTCAATCTAAGATAATTTTGAAATTCCGAATCTAAAAATGAAGTCCTTTTTGAAAAATAAAATTTATAAAAATTCAAAAAGTGGGTATTGCTTTTTATAACGTCTAGTTTTATTTGTTGGGCTGTGTTAGAACTCGAAGTTGCATACAATGAAAACTATTGCATTATTTAATGGGAAACGTACAATGGAAGCTTGGGGTGTTACATTATTCCATCCAAATAATTGTTTCCTCAAAATATATATAATACTACTGCATAAAAATACTAGGGTTTTTCTTTATCATAAGTTCCTCAGGTTCCCACGTTCCCACTTACATCTTATGGTTTCTCTATAGAACTTTTACTAGATGAGTCGTCCAGTTTCTCAAAACATTTTCTCTAGTATCCAGAATCATGATAGGCTCTTCAAAATAACAAAGATCGGGTTCCAATTCTATTTCATCATAGGTGAGTACATGAATTGGGCATGGCATGTATTTTTTTAATAGTGATATGTGGAACACATCATGAACTTCAGAGAGACTTGGAGGCATTTCAAAACAGTAAGCTACAACCACAATTCGTTATAGAATTTTGAAAGGTCCAAGGTACATGGGACTTAATTTACCCTTATCACTGAATCATATAACTCCCTTTCATGTAGATACCTTCAAGAAAACATGATATCCTACATAAAATTCAAAATCCTTCCTTCAGTTATCGGTATATCTCTTTTACCTACTTTGAGCAACCTTGATGTGGGTTTGGATAATCTTCACCATTTCAATTATTTCCTCAAAAAGTTGTCGACCTATGTGTTTTCATTCACTAACATCATCCCAAAAAGTTGGTGTTTGACATCTCTTTCCATATAAGGCTTCATATGGTGCCATCTGAATACTTGAGTGGAATATATTATTATAGGAAAATTCTACCCATAGTTAATACTGATCTCACATACCTTGGAATTCAAGTGGGCAATACCTCCACATGTCTTCTAAGGTTTAAATAGTCCGTTCTGATTATCCATCAGTTTGAGGGAGGTAGGCAGTGCTCAAATAAAGTTAAGTATCCATGGATTTCTAAAGACTTTTCCAGAATCCTGACATAAAAAATTGATCATGATCAGAAACAATCATTAGGGGTACACCATGAAGTCTTACAACTTCCTTAATATATAGACTTTCTAAATTTTCAAGTGGTAAATTTTCTCTTATAGAAAGAAAATGTGAGGACTTGGTAAGACGATCAACAATGACCCATTTTCCATCATTTCTTCTAGGAGTATTTTGTAACCCCGGTACAAAGTCCATCATAATACCATCCCATTTCCACTCAGGTATGGGAAGATGTTTCATGACTCCTCCAGGATGTTTTCTTCCATCATTAACCTATTGAAAACCCATACATATTGATACATAATCAGCGGTCTCCCTCTTCATGTTGTCCCACCAAAAATGTTCCTTCAAATCTCTATACTTTTTAGTGCTACATGGGTGTATAGAGAAATATGAGTTATGAGAATCATCCAACAATTCCATTTTTAGATCAGATATATCAGGAACACAAAGTCTCTTCCCAAATTTCAAAACCCCATATTTATATACGAATTGATCAATCTCCCATCATTCACATATTTCATTTTCTTTTTAAACTCCTCATCATTAGTCTGTGAACTTTTTATCATTTCTGTTAAAGATTGTTGGGCAACCATTTGAAAAAGTATTGATGTTTTTCCTTCCTTGATTATTCTCATATCCATATTTACTATATCCATGAAAATAGGATCCTTTTCAATTATCATCATGTTTAGAACTCCATGATCCTTTCTTCTCAAATCATCTTCCACCTTATTTACCTTTCCTGGGTGGTAGTGTATATTGCAATAATAATCATTGACTAGTTCGAGCCATATCCTTTACCTCATGTTCAGTTCTTTTCCTGAGAAAATATACATCAAACTCTTGTGATCAGTAAAAATCTTACATTTTCACTGTAGAGATTGTGTCTCCATATCCTCAAAGAAAAGATTACAGATGATAACTCAAGGTCATGTGTATGATTGTTTTGTTCATGAATTTTTAGCCGCTGTGATGTGTTGGAAATAACCCTATCATTCTGCACAAGGACACCACCAAGTCTTATCTTTGATGCATCATTATAAATAAAAAACCCATCATTCTTTGATGGTATATAAATGAAAAGAGAATTGACTAATATCTTCTTCAATTCTTCAAAACAATATTCACACGATTTTGTCAAAACAAATTTAACCCCTTTATGTGTGAGCATGGTTAATGGCTTATTCAATAGGGCAAAATTCTAGATGAAACGTCGATAATAAAAATCTAAACTAGTAAAACTGCATACCTCAGTTATACAAATTAGTTTGGTCCATTATTGTATTTCTCTTATCTTTGAATGATCGACGAAGATTCCATCCTTAGAGATAATATGGCCAAGAAAAGAAATCTCTTAAATCCAGAATTCATAATCGCTAAACATCCCATGTCTTTAATTTCTTCTTAGAGTCTTTATAATAACGCATAAGGGATTTTTATGATATTTATAGATTTTGGAGTATAACAAGATATCATCAATAAATAACACTACACAGTCATCAAGATAATCCTTTAAAACACTATTCATTAGATCCATGAAAACAGAGGGTGCATTAGTTAGTTCAAAATACATTACTATAAACTCGTAATTCCCATTCCTAGTATGAAATGTTGTCTTCTGAATGTATTCCTTCTTCACACAAAACTGATGATATCAAGATCGAATGTAAATCTTTGAAATATGCTGAGTTTCATGAAGATGATCAAATAAATCATCAATGAGAGGTATGGAATACTTGTTATTTTTTTTATATCATTGATCTCATTGTAGTCAATGCACAACCTCATAGACCTATCTTTTTTCATCAAAAAAAGAACAAGGGCTCCCCATTGATCAACACTAGGGTGAATAAATCCTTTATTAATAATTTACTATAGTTGTTTCTTTAGGTACACTAATACCGTAGTCGCCATTCTATAAGGGGTCTTCTATATGGGCCTTGAACTAGAAATTATGTCAATAGAAAACACAATTTCCCATTCTAGAGGATGTGCAGGTAGATCCTCTTAAAACAAATCAAAATATTCTTGAAAAATAGGTACATCCTCCATTTGAACATTCAATTCCTAACCCATAGTTATTTCATTCTCTTACTCCCTAATAATTGAATTTATTAGAACTATTACGGTTGGATCTAGATAAGAATCAGATAGTAATATTTCTTCTCTAAATATAAGGTACTTCTTATAATCAACAAAAACTGTAACCTCCTTCTTCTTAAAAAAATATTTTGCATCATGGTCAGAAATCCTATCCATACCAAGAATTTTATCAAATTCAATCATGGGTATGATGATGAAATCATCATATAAAGTATGTTTATATGCCCTAATGACAACTGATTCACAAAATGTTGTTGCAATGATAATTCCCTTAGGAGTTTTGACTGACAACTCTCTTGTTAAATCAAATTGGAAACATCTAATTTTCTTAGAAAAATAAGAAGATATGAAACAATGCGATGATCCAAAATCTAATAAAGAATTGGTTAAATATGAGTAAACCATTAAATTATCTACCACCATGTCATTCAGAGCATCGACCTCATTGGTAGTGATCGCATATGCTTATCATTTCTCACTTAGACATTTCTAAGGTTAGTTTCATTGGCTCTTAGGACATTCATTTTTATAATACCCCCTTTCTCTACAATTGTAGCATTCAACATTGACCACCTCCTTATTTCTCTTTTAGTCATGAGCTTAGTGGAATTTTTCACCACACTTATAATAGACTCCCATTTCCTTTAGGCCAGTACCATGGTGTTTCTTCCCACATTTTCTATAGGATGGATATTCATCTTTTCCCTACTTCCCCTTATTTCCATTTCCAAAGTGTTCAGCAGATCTCTTCTTCTCCTGCTTTGATTTAATTTCATAAGACATAAAGAATTATTTTTCTGTCTTGATATCACATGAGACTATATCTTCGTACGATGAGAAGAATTGTGAGACTAATTCTCAATGGAGAAATTGTTTTAACACATCAATGAATCAATCAATCTTACTCTTTGGGTTATAAATAGAATATGTATCATGTATAGCTAACCTTGTAAAGTTATCCTTATATTTTTCAACATTCTCATTCTCCTTCTTCCTCAGACTCCGAAATTTCATTTCTATATCCACTCAATGGTTATGTGGAAAGTATTTTTATAATAAAATCTATTTAAAATCCCTCCATTCTATATTTGATACTTCTTCATCATCCTTTTTGTTCAGAATTAATAACCACCATTGATCTGCATCTCTAGTGAGGTGATAAACTTCCATAACAAATTTTTCACTTTCATTACTCCCCAAAACATTAAATATTTCATCTAAGGGACTTATCCATTACTCAGCTATAGATGGATTTTTAGTCCCATTGAATATTGGTGTTTGTTTCTTCATGAAACTGTCTAACATTGGTCCCCTTAATTGTGGATCAGGGTCCTCCATATGGGTAAGGTTATTATTCGTAACCTCAGTGATATTTCCCGGTATCGTGATATGCTGATCAGTACAAGTTTCATTCCCATCTCCACTATAATTATCTTTAGTAGGAGGTAAATACCTACACGAATTTAGTGCATTAATACAGTTACCATTCCTTCCACTAGACACCATTTCTAAATAATGAAATACACTAGATTAATTTATGAATCACAATACATGATTCCAAAATTATAAAACACTTAACATAAACAGAATAGTTTATGGATATTATCCATAATCATAAAAATGTTTTCTTTGAGTAATTATATACTCATAAATATTTAATAATGGCTTGTAATGAAAATTATAATTATCATAAGGTTATCCTCTAAGAGTTTCGTTACCAAGAGTGTAGCAAGACCTGTTGTCCTGTACCAGTATACCCCAGGTCAAGCCCGAAACTCCTTGTCGTAGTTTTCACTCCTAGGTACATATGTGTCAAAGCATCCTCTACGTACTCGTATCTAGATAGGGATGTATTTCTTGGAAAATACACAAAATAATTACATTACCAAAATTCTATGAGGTTCTTCTACACTAATCCCCAAAGTCGATCTTAGGGTAAAGTTCTCTAATTGGAGTTTTTTTAAATATAGTTTCCAATGTTTTAATAAACTTCCTCAGATACCAAGTATAATTCCCTAACCCTAGTTACCCAGAGTCAGTGCATTACTACATCATATTGGTATGATCACAAGGGATCAATCCATGAAAGACTAATTAGTTTAGTAGCCTTAGAAGTACTATTTACATACATTAGTTTTACATTCCATCAAGAAATAATGAAAAAAACATAATTGTGTCCCCTTTGAACGCACTCTTATAACTTAGATTAATCCAATAGGTTAATCATAAAATAATTCTATGAATATATGGAAAAATAAAACATATGAAAGGGGTGATATCAGATTCTCAGTAAGGAAAACAATATAGTAGAAACATTAACAAATAAACTTAAACATTTAAGGCAATGTATATGACCAAAACATAAGCCTTTAAAACATAAACTTCAGAATAATATGGAAAAATTAAGTCAAATATTTCCACTTACATATTCACATGTATTTTTGACTTGTGGAATAATCACATGCAAAATCAATTTCCAATTTCAAAATAATGGAATTCATAATGTCGGACATCATAACCACATATTCAGGGCCTCGTGCCAAGACTAAAAATAAAGATTTTTTCAAGGCCTTGTTCCATGACTCTACATTGTCTCATGAGACCTATCGGTGCATCGAGGAGTTATAACGGGCTCCCCCCATCACTTTCTAAGCCCAATGATTTCATCGTATAAAATGGTTGAAACATAACATAAACATTCGTATTAAAACTAGCATATTAAATGCCAACAATTTAACAATAAACCATGCATGGTATAAAAACATCTCATCCACAGTAAAACATATCAAAAACCTTCAATACAATATGGAAGATTGTATCATAGTAAATCAACTTCAAACAAGCATAAAATCCAACAAAAGATGCTGATATAGATGAAATCAAAACTCTTTGATGGAAATATATCTTTCTTTTTGAAATAATTTAAATGTCATGTAGTTATAAAAGAAAAAACTTATTTTGAAAATATTCTTATAAACTTTTGATGGAAGCTTTGAAGGTGTTATAATTACGGAAAATAGCTACACCCACCGTATAAGTTAAAAAAATATTTTTACCTTAATTGTACAAAAATTTCATAAAGTACTCTGTTTTGAAAATGATGAAAAGATTCCTTTCAAACCATTCTATAAAAACTAAAAAATGGTATAAATTACTTTAAACCATAGTCTAGTAAATAGTAAAAATGTTTTGAAATACATATTAATGAAACATGTATGTGGATGATAAAGATGTCCCAGTAGATACTTACATATTAATAACCTCAAATAATAAAGAGATAGTAATATTAAACATTACCATGTAATTTTAGTAGTATTATTGTTTCATGTGTTAACTAATTCATTTTCCATTATATGTTATATTACATAAGTAATGTTTGTAATGGATAGAATGTACATTATTTATATCCAGAATGATATTATGTTCTTTAACATTATTTTTAATCATCATTCTGAAATTAATCTGGAATGGTTAATATGGGGAATGAATCTCATCGTATTCGTGGAGACTGTAATTCTTACGTACACATGAGAGAAAATATCATTCAATTGAAGATGAAATAATATATTATTGGATGATATATAATATATAAATAATAATTAACATGTTATCTTTATTATTTACATCAATTATACATCATTATTATATCCATCCAAAAAATGAAGTATTGAATAACAACTACACGACAATGTGGAGACGGTAATCTGCACGTACGCACGTAAGGTAACTTTGTCATTTATAGGATGGATATAATAATGAATATAGATGTACCCTTTTTTAATAAAAGCATATTATGTATAAGGTATTGGAGTTATTATTTTGGTATTGAAACAATAAAAAAAGAGTAAGTGGACGTAAAAGATAACTTTGAAATAGGTGATGAAAATATTACATATTATTCGAGTGCTTCCTTTTGATTGGATCAAAAGGTATTCCTAGGTTGACTATATGATCAAAGGAAGGAACCTATGATGATTTTAGGGTAGTTAGGGTGATATTTGAGATGGGTTTGGCTGAGACAAATGGCCTGGAGGTGTGATTTTGAGAGAAGGGAAAAACCCTTTTATAAGAGAGGTGAGGGCACCTTAGGAAAAGCTTGAAATATTATTTTATAAGAAACTTATTTTCATTATCTTACGACTATAAAAGATTTTATTTAAAGGATAAGGTGGGTTTGGGTCTAAAACCTATCAACCAATAGGTTTTAGATAGTTTTAGTTCACCATATTAACCATATCTTTTATATTTCACTATTAGTTAAATAGATTAACTTTTACCATGTATTTTTATATTATTATAATAAATGGTTAATAATCGTACTATAAAAAGACAACCAAACCCCAAGTCATTCATTATTGAAATATATAAACTTATATAAGTCCTTTGGCCTAACCTTATATTTTTAGGAATATAATATCATTTAATAATATAGTATTTGTTTTAGAAACTCATTTCTGTCAATTTTGACACTATTTAGTATTTGATTTTTTTAAAGTCATAACAACTTTATCACATAGAAAAGAATTTATTTCATCAACCCTAACATGACATATTAAGCTAGAAAATTAGTATAATTCATCAAAAGTCTAAATTTACATTTCTTTGGATATTTATAATATCAATTATTTTAATTTTTCATTAATAAGGTAATTACTGCATCAACATTGTATCATAAATAAATTTAATTATTTAATGTTTATAAATTACAAATAAAATAAAATTATGTACTAAATATAGTTATTTTTCTAATTAATGTTTATAATATAATTTATCCTATGTATAACCCTATATCAAAAATTTCTTAGTAATGATAATTTGAATTTAGCACCTTTAACTCTTCTTTGAATAAAATAATAATAAATATCTTAATCTAATTCAAGTGTAACAAAATGATCATAGTTTATTTATAAGGATTATTTTTTTTGAAACAAAATTATCCAATAGAATTAGGACATGTATTAGGGTAATTATAATATCATTTTTACCTTTAATTACCCGATTTACTTTTAACCGTGGTAAATAAAAGTCAAGAATTACTATTCCATGAAAATTATTTTCATCTTATTAAACCACATTTTACTTACTGATTTCAACCATTTCTCTAAGATTTTTGAAATTCAACTCACAGAAGAGGTAAAATTCAGTTTTATGCAAATTTGATAATGTGCTTAGAATGTAGGTAAAAGACGGTAAAACGTTTAATAAATTTTTATATATCTAAACTTATTATAAAATCACTCAAATGAATTACATTGGGAAAATATAACCATTATTTATCTATTTTTACATTAATATAAAAATAAATAAAATAAATATTTGTTTAAATAAAAATTCGGTTTTAAACAAAAACACAATATTTTTCACTATTCATCAAAAAATGAAAGTTTTCAAAAAAATACCAAAAATTCACCATAAGCTAATTTTGATATTTTGAATCCAAAAATTAATACTATTTTGGAAAATAAAATTTATAAAATTTTAAAGGTGGGTATTACTATTCATAACGGTTAGTTTTATTAGTTGTGGTGTGTTGGAACTCGAAGTTGCGTACAATGCAAGCTATTGAATTATTCAAATAGAAAAGTATCGTGGAAGCTTGGGGTTTCAGAGTAGTAAAAAATAAATATTTTCCTAGCATAGATTAACAATTTCATAATGCCATTCAAGAAAATTTCTCTAGTTTTAAACCAAAAATAAAAGTGTAATTTATGATTAATATCCTCCCATGGACTAGTCCTATTTTACATTCACCAAATAGGATAGAAACAAACTAATTGATTTAATTAAAATTATGTTTAGAACATTTGAAATGTAATGGGTTCATTCAATTGAGTACATCTTAGTGCACAACACCAGTTCTTTTTTAGGAAAAGGTGGATAGACCTTTTAGGATTTGTGTGGATTACCATAAGATTAATCAGGTGAATATAAAGAATCTGTATCATCTTACATGAATTTATAATATTTTTAATCAATTAATGGGAATAGAATGGTTCTATAATATTTATTTATGATCAGGAAATCACCAACATCATGTTTAGATTGATGATATTCTAAAAATAGATTATGAGTTTCTTACTATATTTATAAATTTTTGGTTATTCACTTTGGTCTAAAAATGAAAAAATTATTATATTGGAATTGATGATTCATATCTATTATAGGAATATTGATTCCATTATAGTTTTTTTTATTGTCTATATTTCGGTGATTTCAAGGACCAAAGCCTCTCATGAGAAACACTTGGAAAGATTGTTTATTTCCCTACGAGAACATCACCTTTATGATAAAACATCAAAAGGTGATGTTTGAATACAATAGATAAGTTTCCTTGGTTATTTCACTTTTGAAATTGTAGTTTCTATAGAGCCTGAAAAGGTAAAAGCTATTATCTATTGAAAACTGAAAAATAATATATTTGAGATACACTATTTCCTTATCTTAACCTAGTATTTCAAAGATATTTTCATTATTTTTCATGTATTTCCTCACCAATGATATATTTTATCAGAACATATATCCATTTATAATTTAAAAATGAGTTGCTTAATTCTTTCCAAGAGCTAAAGCTTCATCTTACATAATTATCAATGATTACATTTCTAATTTCTGGACAAGGGTATGTAGTATATTGTGATGCATCTAGATCTGGTTTGGTTTTGTTCTCATTCAAAGAGATCACATTTATTCATATGGATCATGATAGTTTTTGAGTGTATGAGAAGAATTATGAAAAAAATGATTTGAAAGTGGTATTTTTAGTCTATAAATTTAAGACTCAGTGTCATTATCTTTTAATTGAGAAATTTACAGTGTTCAGAGAATATAAAATATTGAAACAAAATTTCACATTAAGTGATTCGAATCTATGGAAAAATATAATGATGGAATATCTATAAATTTTTTACTTCAAAATTTTTTATATACAAGGAAATTCCATTTTATTGGTAGATGTATTGACTAGGAAGTATTATAATCATCTTGCTAAAAAGTCATAGGATGAATGGTTGATAATGTTAGATATAGCTGATATGTATCTAGATTGTGTTGAGCAAGGTGATTTCTTGTTTTTCTTTCTAGTACCATGGGTACCTCATTTGATTCATCTAGTTAGATATACTCATATATCTACTCTTAAATGTCATTCATTTAAGTCAAAACTCAATGGTGGGGATACCAGTAAGTGATGGAAGTCGGATGGGATTTTGGTGTTACTTTTTAGATACACGGTCATGGAACCTTTTTACTATCAAGAAAAATTGATTTTCTCACACACCGATTTAAGATGGGTTATACATATTTTCTTCCAAAATATTTAAAAATCACAGATATCATTGTTTTAGTGGGTTAGAAAATAAAGGACAGTGGAAAAGTTTGTTTCGATATGCCCCTCCTTTCAGCAGGTTAGGGAGTAACATAAATTACCAACTTGTATATTATATTTTTTAACAATTCCCATTTGAAAATGGGAGTAGACAAAAATATATTTTGTCACAGGTATATCAATAATGGATAGGAAATATGATTATATATTTTTTATTGTGGATTGGCTCATAAAGTTATCTCACTTCATCCCTATTCATGAATCCAATACAGTGGAAGAATTTTCCAAAATATATATTTGATAAGTTGGAGAGATGCACAGAATTACATTTTCAATTCTACTTAACCCGAACCATATATATATATCTCAATTTTATAAATCCTTACTATAAGTTCTAAAAATACAATTTATATGATTTTATCAGGTCATCCTCAAATGGATAGATAATCTGAATGGATGATTGAATTGTTGTAATAAATTATAAGAGCTTTTGTGATGGATTTTTTAGGCTCATATGAGTATAATGTATTATTAGGGGATATCTCACACAACAATAGTTATAATTATTCTATATATATGACAAATTTCCGATCATTATATGGTATCCTTGTCATTCTCTACTTTTTCGAGAAGAAACAGGAGATACTATACCTATTAGACCCAGCCCTGTTCAAGAGACAATAGAGAATGTTTTGAAGATATTATTGAGGATGAAGATGAATTAGAGTCATCATAAATAGGGTCAGGATAGTCATAAATGACACATATAGTTTATGGTGGAAGATCATATTTTCTTAAGAATATTCATATGGGTAGGGAACCATTATTTTTTCAAGACATTAATTTTTTACAAGGTAAATTGGCCCTTTTGATATAATTGAATAGGAGGGTGATCTGACATATCAGTTTGCTTTACCACCAATGTTCAGTTTATTTCATTCTGTCCTTAATGTATATAAATCTAAAAATTACTAGCTCAATCCTGACAATGTGATTTGATGGGATTATGTTGATCGTGATCTAATTTTAAGATTGACTCGTGTGTTAGTATATATTACAGACAGGCAAGAGAATATTGTGCATAACAAAATTATCAGTTTGTTTTGGGTTATATAAAAGTATGGTCATATTCAAGAAGATATTTGGGATTGTGGAATGTAAATTCAATATAAATGACCAGAGATATTACAGAAATTCCTTCTTTTCAACTTTCTAAGGATAAAAATACCAATGGTTAATATAATTTAGCACCCCATATTTCAGGTGTGTTGTTGTTTAATAATTTTCATGTTTCATTTTAATCACTAGTAATATGTCATTTATGTTCTTGGATGATAAACTGAATAAGATCATAGAGTCTATCTATAAGAAAATTATATAAGAAATATTTATGTAGTGGATTGTGGTTTTGTAATATGAATGTTTTGAGGCAGATGTTGTGAGACATTTCTTACCATAAATTTTTTTGGGTCTGTTCAGGACACAAAATCTATTCATTTCCTTAAATTTATTTTCCTATAAAAATTAAATCAAGAATTGGGTTTTTTTTCATATGTGACAACTTGGGGATCCAGGACATAAAGTCATGATTCACATCATGAATCTATCGGGTCCAACAATTTTTATTACCTCATACACCTAGGAATCACCCACTTGGTTTATCTACATCTCGTTCAACTTATAAGTCTCCCTTTAGTGATTTCCAAAAAATATTTGATTCCAAGATTCTAATTCCTTCGAATCAATAAAGTTTTTGGTGAAAGAAAAAGGTTTGGGTTGTGTTCTTCCATCTAATCTAGATCCACTATTTTTTCCTTGAATGGTACATAGGAATACTGTTTTAATACATATATCAATACATTTAGATGATTAATTTTGAGATCTTCTTGGGTTTTAATAAATGAGTGGAATGAAGTGGAGAGAGTGATGGTTTCATCTGGGATTGTTTGTGCCAACCAATTGATTTCAACATAGGCGGATTCTCTCTCACTCCACTATTATAGAACTTGGAGGCTTAGTTTTATTAAAAAGGTTTTGTAGTATTTTAATTAATATAGTTTTTTGATTTATTGTAGGAAACCATTTTATATTTCACATTGAAAAATTCTATGGCCATTTGAAAATATTTTTTGGATATGATATTAAAATATTGATTTTAATGTTTTTAAATGGTTTGAAAACATGAAAATTATTTGATGAAATTTTTTAAAGGTGGAATTTTTTTAAAAATAAAATCACATGGATATTTTAATAATTGGTTTAGCTAGTTTTCAAAGTGGGTGATTTTGGTGGGAAGTATTGCCTCTAAGGATAGATGGGTTATAATCATGGAGAACCAGTATCAATGGTAGCACCAATATTTAGTTTATTTTGTATTTTTATGGATGTTTTAGTGTGTGTGTGTGTGTGTGAACATTGGAAATTATATCCCAAGAATTAATGTATGGTAATAATATTGTTTATGGTTTTATCATATGGTATTCACCTATGGGTTTATAAAAATAATTTAAATATATTCCAATTTTTTTATAAAATGGTCTAAATTTTTTATCCTAATGGTATATATTGGGAAATATCTAGGGAATTCATATTGATTTTATTCTCACCACCTTCTTGGTAAATTTGTTGTGTTTTTAGATTTTGTACACTATGATACAAGGAATGGAAATGTATTATATATCTCTAGTGGAGTGTCTTGAAACCACTGTAATGGAAGGTGGAGTCGGATCGTAGACCTAGTCATGGAGTACTTAGGATCTCAAATCATGGTGTATTTTTGTGTTTCTATCTTTTGGTTTTGTCATTTGATATTCAAAGTACATTTTCCACTCTAATATTGTTATTATGTTGGTTTTATACTTTGGAAGTGTTCTTGATACTCATTAATATAGTAGTGGTTCACATGATTATATTTTGTTTTATCTAGTTGTTTTATCTTTAAATGGAAAATTATCCCCCAATGATCTTATAAGACCTTTGTATTTATTTTCAGCCATTGGTGTCTTGGGGATGTCACTTGTAGTCAGCTCCACTCCATATCTTCTCAATCCAATGTGTCAGGGTAATATGTTATAGATAATAATCTCTCAACTCAGTTTTTTATCACTACATGAATGATTTCTATCATTTTCAAAACATCAATCTTATACAACAAGATAATTGAAAAAAAATTAATTAATTACATGAGGATTCCATGTTTTACGAATATATCATGGTTTAAGATTCATAATAAGAAACTTATGGAAACTACACGATTCTCTCAAGCAATGGAATAAAAACTACCTTCTATTTATGCATCATTTTTACAATTATCATCTTTTACAATATAAAACTCATTAAATTTTCAACAATAAATAATTTTTTATAGACTTAATGATTAAATAAGCTCTTATATCACTATAGGTGAAATGGAAACCTTAAAATACAATGATAGAAAACTTTATAAAATAATTTTTAATGTCAACTTTGAAAAAAAATATTACACTTATTCAAAGCATATATTCACAAAGATTGTTAGAATATTTAAAAATATTATCTTATTTCTTATATTATAACTCATTTTTAAAGGAAATTATTTTAAATATATAGATCTCAAATTTAGCGTCTCAATTTCCAACATAATGATCACACTCCAAAAGGATGTAAAATATATATATTTTCCTTAGAATCACTATTAATTATCATAAATAAGTTATTAAATATAATAATTAATATATATATATATATATATAATTTTTTTATATCCCATAAAATAGAGTGAAATTAATAGAAGTATATTATTTTTATAAAAAAATATATTTATATATAAACAACATATTTTTTAAATAGTTAGAAAATTTAAATGTATTATTCAAAAATCGAAGTCATATATAATTTTAAAATTGAACTACTATAATTTTTTTACAAATTTATTTTAATGTTGATATTTTTTAATTAAAATAAAAGGAATATTTGTGTGTTTATTATAAATTAAAAAATATCTATTTTAATAAATATTCTATTTTTAAACCATATGGGCATATTGGTCTTAAGGAAACTGTTGTGATGTTAAAAATTTCAAGATAATGACATCACCATTCATAGTTAAATATGAAAATCTACAAAAGTATATGTTCATAGCGGTCAATTTCATATATTTATTATATTTGGATAACAAAATCTAATTGATTATAATTTTCATTTGGACAAGTTCTATAAATATATAATAAAATATGGCATGATTTGTGAAATTATCATCCTCATGTTATCCTATTTAAATTTCATGATTATTTGTTTTTCAATTTTATCAATAATATTTACTTTATTGTGTAAGTTATTAGTTTTATCCCATTTTATAATTTATTATTATGTGTAAATTGATTTTTTTATTTTTAAAATGTATTCAATTATAATTAATATTATTTTGGATTTTGTGGAGGATTTGGTGGTTTTCAAATTTTTTGATTTTCATTATGCATCTAGGGTTTCTATATAACAAATAGTGTATTAATAAAATTAAAATATATTTTGATTATGTATAATAATAAACATTTGTATTCTTAAATATAATGATTATCCAATATTATCATTATATATAGTATCCTTACTTGAAATATATATAGGTATATTTATATGATGGTAATAATAAATAACCATCATATATAAAATTCTTGTTACACCATATATAAAAGATTTATTAAATAAAAATTATCAATATTATGTTATATATACTATATAGTGAGACAATATATTATGGATTTGAAAAATATAATATAATAAATATAATTTATCTATGAATATTATAGAAATATTCATGAAAATCTAAACCACAACATTGTGGTATTAATCACATCATGGTTTGTCTTTAAGTAAACCATGCTAGAGTGATGAACACAACATAGTGGTGTTATGAATGCAAATGCATTTTTGATATGATAAATCATGAATAAATTTATTTGTTATATTTGAGATATTATTATTTTTTAATCATCATCTAATGATGTTTAAGGTGATTCAAATCCCCATAATTATTTTTATTTGTTAAATAGTGAGTGGGATATTCAACTGAACATTTCAAAGAGTTGTAACATTTTAAAATATTTTTTAAATCATTCAAATATGGTATAATAGACTTGATATTTCTTGGAATCCAAAGATTTTCCTCGGAGGATATATAAATAATTTTAATCTATATGGTTAAGGTTATATGAGATTTATTTGATAAAGTGTTTCTATGGACATCAAGATAAAGCTGTTAATATATATTTTTCTTAATTATGAGTCTCAGGTATGTATTTTGAAAAAGAAAATCCTTATAAAGGGTTTTGAAATTCAAAATAGCTTATGGATACCCTAGGGGAAAAGGTTTATTTTTATACTTCATAGATATCATATCAAAAATAGAAATATAAATAAAGATATTAATTTATTTAGTCAAAACATTTCATTTTCATTAATATTTTCTTAATTGAAATGGATGATTGGATATTATAGAAATTAGTTTTTCTCGTTTTTCGTAAAAAAAATTTGAAAATTTGTTTTTATCAACTAAACCCTAATAGAGGTATTAGACAAAAGATTAAATAGTTTAAAAATTCATAGGAAATCTCTTAGAAAATTGGACATGAATCATGTCTGACACCCAAGAGATTCATTTTCTATTCAAATAGTTGTGTAGCTCAATGTGTTATGTATATTAAGTACTCTGATTGGTTCATATGGTTGTAATATTGTACATTTTCATATGAGCAATATGATCCCACACCTTTATTGGTACTAGATCCATTTTCATTACATTATGATTGAATGTTTAATAGATATAGTATCTAAGAGAATAAATTTATCTATAACCACGATAGGTTTAATAAAAAATGGCCATGGTTCATAACATATTCGTCAAACCATTAAATAGTTTTTAAAACATTTCATCATTTATATTTATTTTATAAAACTATATCACTTTTCAAAAAATGGTCATGGAAATTTTTCCACAAACAAAATCATCAAACATTATGATTTTATGTCATTATTTAGGACAAAAAAATCACAGTTATATAAGAATGATATTTTCATAATAAAATCCATGAAATAGACTGAACATTTTAATTTATCTAGTAATGGGATATTTTATGATAGGTCGTGATTAAAAATAAATTTAAGAATATTTGTGTCTTTATAATCACTAAGAAATTAGGAATTAGTGTAAATTTAAAATACCTATAAAAAATCATAAAAAATGTTTGTTCTTAGGAAAAAATGTGGGCAGTTATCCCCTAAGATCTGGCTAGTAAAACATGACATTTTATTGGTTACAATTGATATGTGTAAATAGAAAATGGAATGATGATATGAAGATAACATTTACATGAAATTAAAGGATTGTATAGTCGATATGAGTGTAACTGGAAATGAATAAATAAAATGAAAGTTGCAAATAAGAATGGTTCTTTAATGTGGTTCAAATAGTTTTGGTAATACATGCTTGGAAATATCACCACACGTCCCAATTATTTTAGAAATATTATAATAAATGAAATAAAAGAGTGAAAAATATCTAAAATAAAGAATATAAAACATGAGTGAACGAAACAACAAGAAGAAATAAGAAACTTAACATCCAGAAAACATTCCATTGATCGATACTGTATTTATAAATATTTGATGTAAAGGGATATAATTTAGGATATGATAATTCCCATACATCTATTCCTATAACTGGATATATACATTGGATATCTGCTAGTAATTTACACCAAGATCGACTCTATTATAAGATGACATAGTGCATTGAGATCTCTTAGTTGGGGATGTGCAATAAATAATTTGGAGAAACATTTAGAATATTCACTAACCTATCTTAAGAGTTTTTCTCTCTAGAGTTCATATGAGATAGAAATATTAAAAATCATAACTAATGGTTTAATCAATTTGAATAATGTCCTATAAGGGTAATAAATCCTCATACAAGCATAATAGCCAAGGCACCGCTGAATGACCAGTGATCTTGAAAAAAGGGGCATGGAAAATCAGTATTAAAATGGAAAAGTACCCATAAACTGTAAAAATAATCCCAAAAGATTAAACCAAAAACAATAAAAAAATGGATATAGAGGTTATTAATAATTTAAAGGTCCATAATCATTATCCCATAAAAATTTAAGGGGACGATCAATAACCCAGCTCAATAGAGGACCCAACAGTCTAGTAAAGGAGCCCAATCTAGAGAAATAGAGAAAAAACAAAAAAAATCATTGGGATTTGAATAAATTTAAATAGAAAAATAGCTGAAGTAAATTTTTTATGTAAATAAATATTCCAAAATAACCACCATTTAATGGTAAAATTTGTGATTTTCTTCCGCTTATTTTTTTGAATTGGATCCCTATTCAATATATCTAAATATAAATAGGATTTAAAAAATGTCCCATCCTTGGTAAAATTATTGGGTAGATTATTGTGTGTTTGTATATTATTGAAATACTCCATTTAAATTTCTATAATTTCTATAATTGAATGTAGTATATTATCTATATGTTTTGACCTTATAGTGAAAATTATATTTTTATATTGGTACAATGAAGATTTGAAATAACTATAAAATATTATAATATAATTATAACAGAACATTTTATAAAGTAATTTGTATATCCAAATATCATCCCTAAGATCCTTTTTTAGTGAAATATACTTAGCCTCAGTGGTTAAGATGTCCCTATGGACAACATATTTCATTTATATAAAAGTGGTCTTTAACAAATAGTAAAAACATAGTCTGTGAGGGATTCTGACTGTTAATATTCCCTGAATAATCATAATCTACAAACCTAGTAACCAGTTCATTATAATTAACATTTTAACCAAAAAAATATAATGATGGTGTAAAAAATTTTTAAGACTCCATTAAATGGTTTGCAAATTTTTCATTCTTAGGATTGATATTAACCTACTAAATTCTCAAATAAATTAGAAAATGTCTAGTCTACTCAAAATAACTGTATACATGATACCACCAACTATACTAGTATTTAGGATCTTACTCACACAATCAGAATCACCCTTAGATTTTGGTGACTTTTTAAATGAGAGGTTGAAGTGTTTTGAAAAATTTATAGAAATAGCATTTAAGCATTAAAATAGAAATCTCTTCATAAATTTCAGAATTTAAGAAATTTAAGATAGGTATATAATTGTATTACTTCTGTCTCTAAATATTTTAATTTCAAGAATCTATTTAGCATTACCAATATCCTTTATTTTAAAATCAATTTTCAATTTTTATCTAACAATAGATATAGGACCCATATATTGACAAATTATTAACATATCATCTACAAATAGAATCATATAACTCATGGAGTTCATAATATATTACAAATACACGAATTCATCATATTTAATCATATTAAAATGATTATCAAGTATGAATTAATAAAATTTTATATACCACTATCTTAATACCTAATTCAATTCATATAAGGATATATTCAACATGCATTCTTGATTCGGTTTGAATTCATCAATGTAACCATCAAAAGGCTTCATATACAATTTCTAATCATTATCACCGTAATGTTAAATAGTTTTAACATCGATATTCTCAATATAAATATCATGTTTAATTAAAAAATGATGTACTAGTCGAATAGATGTATGTTTTAGAATAGGGGGAAATATTTTAGAGTAGTCAATTCCCACACAGTAAAGAAATAACTTATATTCAAGAATAAAGTTAATCGTAATTTTTTATCTCAAATGTTATCTTCTTTCCTCTTATAAATAAACATACAACCAATTTTCCATTTTTCAGTTTACTTAAAATAGACAATGATTGGTTCTTTATAAAATATTTTGTTTCATTATTCCTGGAAATGGACCAATTCTTATAATATATTTCATTAATGTATTTTTTTAAAACATGAGGATCCTTGATAATAAGCTCCTAAGAAATAATAAAGGGAAAGGAGACTATATTAGAATGATCATAATGGGAAGGAGGCCTAATGACCATCCTATCAATATCTCTTGTGAGTTGATAATCACTGTATTTGTTAGATGTATCATTGTTTTACTCTTTATCAAAAATGGATTGAAGTTGTGTCACGATATGAGAAAGAGGTGATTAAAGATCAACAATATCCATAAATTGGGTAGTTCTCAAGTCTCAATATCCTCAACATGAGGTGCATCACCACTATTTCATATGTAATAATTAAACATATGAGAATTTTTTCATTTACTATAATGTCATCCCTAATAATACACCTTCGATAGCGAGGTTTATCAACCCAAATATTAATGTCATGGAAAACTTCACGACAGCCTATGGATATTCACTTATGTTCTCTAGGTTTAATTTTATTAGATTTAATGTAGGCATATGATATAATACAAAAAACACAAAAATGGTTGTATGAAGGAGTCATATCTTTTTATAATTCTTCTAGTGTTTCAAAATTATTATAAATAAAATAATTTTTTATGAGAAATACTAATTTATTTTTTTCTTCATCTTATAAGGATTTGGGTAGGCCCAAGAATCCAATAATGTTGTGAAACAACTCCAAAAAATTTTCTTTCATTCACCCATCCAACCCATTATTTTGGGGTGTGTCCACAAAATCCTAATGTCCAATAATTCCTTTGGACTCATAGAATTTTATAAATTATTTTATGAGGATTCAAACCTATTTTCTATTTAAATAGTTTTAATCTTTCTTTGAGTGTGGTTTTCAACATAGGTTTCTTAGTTTTTAACTCATTCAACACATTTTCTTTCTTTTTAAATATATTTCAATATAATTAAAATATAAATTTAAAAAAGTGACAATATGTGGGCATCCACTGTGGTTAAAAGTACAATAAGATCCATAAATTAGAGTTAAGGTACTATAATGGGTGGTTATCATTAAATTAGGTTCTACTAAAACATACTCTCATAGATATACATTGAACTGTTTATTCAAATAAAGCTATATGTTTAGGTGTTATACCTTTCAATAATAAATTTTTACTTAGTCTATTAATACACTTAGATCATATATTGCCTGACATCATATTTTATAGTATATTATTATTAGGATTCATGAAATTTGTTTTTAAAAATTAATTCAATTTTTTCCCATCCAAAACATAAATCCCACTAACTAGATAACTGTTGATCACTTCTCAAGTAACTTAAGAAATTTTTAAACAATGATATTCTGATTTAATAGTGAAACTTCTTTGATCTAGAACACCTAAGGAGATAAGATTCTTATGCTAGTTGGGAACCCACCTAACATCTTGTAATGTGCTGATTGAATTATCATCATCTTCTTAGAAAAAATAATCTCTACAATGGACTATAAATCTTTTATTATTATCAATGATAACCTCTCCCTCTACTCTCTTTGTTAACTCAAAAAAGAACTCTCTATTGGGGCACATGTGGAAGGAACAAGAAAGGTCTAAGACTTACTCAACTGAGAGGCCACACATAGAAACATTGAGGACGTTGAAACTATCATAACATTCATCAACCAAAAGTAATTAGTAAATAGATTCATCTATTTCTATATTATAAGGCTTGTGACATTATAATCTAATGTGACCAAGATTTCCACAATTGCAATTGGTAACATTCCTAAAAATGGACTTAGACATAATAAATCTATATTTATAGTGGTTTTGATTATATACATTTCCTTTACTATTATCTTCTTTATTACTCTTATGATCCAGTTTACCCATATTCTACAATCTCTCCGCCTCAAACATGACTTTATGTTTATTATAAAGTTCGTTATAAAGTAAAGTTGAATTAACCACTTTAATGTTTAAGGACTCACAAAAATTTATCATAATATCAAATAAAATGTGATGTGAGTTATCTAGAGAAGTAATGAGAATAATATATTGATATTTATCCACAATAGTAACATCATTATTAGAATAAATCAAGAATAATGTTTTGAAATTCATTATGACGTTATTTGATAGGAGTACCATGATGCATTTTGAATACAAACATTCTATATTTTCATTATATAAACGACCATATAAAAAACTATATCATATATAATTTTCTTAGTTTTAACCAATATCTGACAATAAAATATTCATACACAACTTCCCTTAATACATTATAACATAAGGATTATAATGGATAGCTACGTGAGTTAACAAGGCATATTTATAGGTAGTGGTGGCATGTACATTATTAGATCAACTAATAATAGTTTTCTAAGCTCAATGAAGGGCGTCGATGATGCCTTTTTGCACATAAAGGGTGTTCATCTTTATTTTTTAAATATTAAATTCATTCTTAAAATCAAACTTCGCTATTTTTTACTTATTATATGTCACCATTTATCTAGAGGCTATGATATGGTGAGAGGTTAGCCCCCAACAAGGAAATATAAAAACTAGATATCTGAAAGCTTTTAGATGATCCATTTAAATAGAAAATAAATGAATATGTAAAGGTGAAGGTTGTAAGAAAATAAAGTTTTGTTGAGTAGATATGGTAGTGACCAAAAACTCATAAATAAAATTAAATCCAAAAATGAATATTGCTGTTTTACATGATTTAGACCATTTTGGTCATTCTTTCATGACAAGAACACCATATTCCTCACACATTTTGTTAATCTTAAAATAAATAAAACACAAGAGACATATAAAAATATTCAGAGGAAATGGATTTCATTCAATATATTATTATTCCCACACATCTATGTTCATCATTGTATATAGACGCTAGATATCTAGTGGAACTTTTCACTAAGAGTGACTATGTTAGAAGATAAGGGAGCATAATTGAAATCCGTTAGTAGGTGAGGTGTAACTTGAATCTATAGAAACTCTAAGAACTTTCACCAACCATACTATATAGCTCTTCTCTCATTTAATGAGAAAGAAATACAAATTGGATGTTAAGGGATTTAGTCACCAGGAATGGTGGTATGCATGGGTAATCAATTCCACTAACAAGTATAACACCCAAGAAACTACAGAATGACCCAAGAAATATGAAGTGGTCATATGAACAACCAAGATAAAATAAGGCACAAATGCTAATTAACGATTAAAATGATCCCCAATAATTCTAGAAGGATAGATTTGGGATCAAATACAAGTTCAGTAAAAATTAATGGTCTACAATCATTATACCATAAGAAGTCAAGGGGATGATTACAAACCTAACTCAAGAGAGGACCCAACTATTATGAAAATTCACCCTTTATAGAAATCTAAGAAATAAATTGATCAAAAACTAATATAATTTTCATGATTATTTAAAAAAATAAATTTAATAACTAAGGTAGTCAATTTATACGTAAATCATATTATATAATTAGAAAATCCCATTCCAGTTTGGATAAAAGTGAATAATGATGTACAATCAAAGATTAATCAAATAAAATATGGATGTGGTGTGGTATTTGGAAATATCAAGGGAGAAAATGCCAAAAGTCCTTCGAAAAATATGGAAACACTTATGCACTATAATATGAAATGAAAGATATGATCACGGATTTGATGATAAAGATTCAAACAATTTAAAGACGTATTTAAATTATATGTGACATTACATGCATTGTTGAAGAAATAAAGAGAATATATAGTCTCCTCTCATAGGAATTTCTTAAACAAAGGGATAAATGTTTTTGGACATATATTTCTTAATTGAATTTATTTCTCACACCTTTAGGGTAGAAAATGTAACAAATGATCATAGTTGTTATAAAAGGGATAAATGTAATTCCTTTATCTTAATTAAATAATTAAATAATTATTAATAAAATTATTATATTTAAAAATATTAATAATAATGCTGTTAAATTATTAACTATATTAAAATAATTTTTAATTGAAAATCAATTTTTAGAAGTTTATAACTAATAATTTAATTTTATTAATAATATATCAATATTAAAAATCTAAAAAATTTGAAACCAAAATATTATATTGAAAATACTTATGAGATTCCAATACTCACGCCATTATAAAAGGGTGGTATGGGTGAATTTTCAGTTATATTTTGGTATTGTTTTCAAACATGTAATTTAAAATAAAATAAAATTACATTAAATGATTTTTAGTTTTTAGTCACATATATTTATATAACAAAACAAAACAAAATGAAAAATGAAAATTTTAATTTTTCACACTTCCTTGGACATTAATTTTGAAATACTTTAATACCAAACTCATTTTCTTAATTTTTTTAAAACTTATGTTTCACTTTTTTTTAAATGTTTCCATGAAATTTTTTTATAAAGTTAAATCAATTTTATTTTATTTTATGCATTTAATTTGTTAACTTATGAATTTTTATTTTTCCTAAGTTGTGTGGTTATCATTCGAATGGTGTAATTAATCAGTTAAATTAATGTTGTGCACATTCTACGTATATTCTTGCAATGCTGACATTTTAGCTACAAACGTTACTGCCCCTTTGGGCTCTTAGGTATCACCAGTTCACATTTTGCACTTGAATTTTATCGTTCCTATGATCTAGAGAATGCATTTTATTCATTTTTATGATATACTAATTTTTTTATAGTATATTCATGTTCTAGGATCCTACACTCCACAAAACGATGACATTCCATTTCCACTACTATTATTAATGAAGAAATTTTGTTGAGTGAAATGGATATCATATGACCATTGGAGCTTGAAGATCTTGTGTTATTGAATTTAAGGTTGTAGAGAAAAATTTTAGTGGTTATCAAGGTATCAATGAATATATCTAGAACTATAAATATTTTATCTTTATTTTTCTTTAGATTAAACTGATAAGAAATCTGTTGTATCCTTTTATGCGTGTTTGTAGGGTGCATCCATCCAAGAAGTTGAAATTTAAACTCCACATAACATGTTTATAAATACCAATAGGGTTAATAAGGATCATTCCATGTATAATTTTGTTTGGACCATTTTACTAGTTTCATTTCTAGTATATTTATTCTCTCTCATTTTTTAACAAACATCTTAAGGGTGTTATTCTCTCAATGAATGTAGGTCTACAGTGGACCGAAAAATGTTTTATCTTTATGTTAATTTCATTTCACGTTAATTCCTTATATATTCAGAATATTAAATCTCCCTTATTTCATATGTTTTTTATTTTATTAAAACAAAAAATTATCTAGTTTTGTTGTTTTAGTAATCCAACTAGTTTAGTGGATCATGGTTATTGTATAGAGACTTCCATCATAACAAACCACCTAATAATTGTGGAAACACATATGAACTTGAAGAAAAAAAAGAAATCCATGATATGGTTTGTAAATATAGAGATTAAAAAAGGGTGGAGGCATATTTGGATTGAATGTTACTCTACATGAATCATTCAATCAATTCATATAAGGAAAACTCTCCTCTAATGGGACCATCTTCCACAACGGTATACATGTCTCTATGACAAATACTATATAAAATTTGTTATTTCTCACACCTTCATTGAGTCATATATTATAGAAGATCATTTTGGTATTGAAGGAGTTTATTTTAATTACATTATTTTAATTAAGGGAGTTTCATAAAACATGAATGACCTATTACACTAAGAATTTTATAAAACTTTCACTTGACACCTATAATTTTTTATTTTATTTTACTAGTCAAGGTCATTCGATACTAGAATATCCTTTCTGATTATATTTTTAATTATTAATCCATATAGATTATATTGTAAAAAAATAAATATATTAATTTTATTATTATTTATTAATTACTTATAAAAATTTATGTAATTAATTATTTATATTTTAATCATGTTATTAATTATGAATTATATTATTAATTTAATTATAAATTATATTAATTGAACTATTATCTATTTTTTATATTTTTTATATTTTTTATTTTAAATTTCATTAATTATAACCCAAACCCTTTTTGCTACTTTTTGTTAAAACCCAAGTTTAAAAAAATTGGTGTTTCACTTTTTTCTTCAAACATCTACTTATTACATTTTTTTAAATGTAAAATTTTTTTATTTTATTTTATTCATTATATTTTTTATTTTTTTTTATTTTTTTAAAATTAATCAACCTCTTTTTTCAACCGATATCAAACATGAAAAAAAATTAACAGGTTTTATTATTTTTTTAAAAAAATTATAGATTTGATATGGCTTGGAGTATTTTTAAGAATGGGTCAAATTATGAGTGAATATCATTCACACCTCCACTACCACCATCAAATAGTTAATGGGGTCCACTATTCCATGGGGTCATATATGAGGAGTGCACCTCATTCTTACTTCCTTTGTAAATTTTTCAAATCAGGCGTGAATAGGGTTCACACCTTCTGTCGAGATATCTGATTAATGGAGGGCCTCCCCACCATTTCATTTACTCCCATCATGTATTTTTTAGTAAAGATCTATCGTATTTCTCCCCCAACTTATATCCCCATCTTGTGGGAATGTAAAATTTCAATTTATAATGTCTAATTGTTTAATTTATTTATTTAGTTTTCTTATATTATTTAATTATTAAATTATTATGGTTGTATGAATAGTTGAATTATTATTCTTTGTATGATTTGTTTTTTGAATGAATTAAGGGTCTCTATATGATTTAATTTATATTATATTCCTTATAGAATTTAAATATGGTGTTTGAATAATTTAAATTGTATAAAATAATATAATTTATATTTAGGGAAATTTTTTTTCTTACAATATATATATATATATATACGTAATTTAAATTGTGGGTAATTAGATTTGAATATATTCATGGGTATATATTATTATATATTTTATATAAATTAACATATGTTTAAATTATCATATTGGAAAAAAAATTGTAAATAACTTGAATCTACATTAATAATTTATAACAATTATATTATGAATAAATATTTATGACAAAAAAAGTACTTATATTATATATCAATTTTAAATTTATGTCAATATTTTAGTGGTAAAAAAATTATTATTATTATTATTATTAATTTTAAATAATATTATTTATAAATAATTATAATTTAAGTAATTATGTACAAAATATAATTATGTATGTTTTCTAAAGTTCAATTAATTCAAAAAATGTATATATACTTATCTAGTATTATTATATTAAATTTAATGTATGTTTACAATATTTTAATGGTTATTTATGTGTAAATTATATTAATTTTTTAGTTAAATTTAACAAAAACTACTATTAAAAATATTTTCTGTAGATATGTAAAAAGTTAAAATATTTCAATTTAGGAGATGATTGTTATTTACAAAAAATATATATAATCATATTTTGAAATAATAATAAATAAATTTCAATATATTTAAATGTGTATATATTGGTCGTATTCTTGGAATATAATTTCTGAAAATGAATATATTTTTAATTTAAATTGTGAATAATTATATTTGAATATATTTATAAGTATATATTATTACATATAATATCTAAAGTAAAATAAATTTAAACAATAGTACTTGATACGCATAGGTAAATAAATTTAATCTACCAAAATATATATATACACACATTAAAAAGTATAAATTTTATAAAGTTCAATAACTTCTAAAATTGTATACATACCCATCTAATTTTATTATATTGAAATTAATTTATGTTTATAATATTTTATTGGTTATTTAAGTATAAATTATATTACTTTTGTTAATTATGTTTAAAAAAATTACTATTAATAAAATGATCAGCAATTATAAATATATATATGTGTGTGTTATGTAATTTGAATATAATATTTTAAAATTTATATTATGAATATTTAAATTACATCATTAAATGAAAAAAAATCATACATACATACATATATATATTGATATTTAGAAGAAGGTAATATAAGTACACAGATATATATATATATATTAATTATTTGTTAGATATATTTATAGGTAAGTCATAATATGTATTCATAATATGTATCTCCAATAACATGTCAAGATTATTTTTTAATGACTAATATTGAGAAGATTGTCCAATATATGATTGAAATTGTTCATCAATTTTTCATATGTAGTTAAAAAATTAATTACAATTTCATTTTATTTTCCTTGTTGATGGCCTACATTTCATCTCTATTTATAAGTATGAAAAGACATGTTTTTCTCTGTAAAAATATTATGTATACTAAACCCCTATACTCCCTCACTTGCATGTTAGTAACATTGTAATAAAAGAGTGTTCAACAAGATGCATTATTGTTTAGAGATGGATTTCTAAATCATTACTGAAAGAAGAATGATGATTACTAATAATGAGACAATAGAGGCACCAGGAGTTCCCCCTATGTTTTGCTTGGTTTATCAAATAATGGTAAACCAATCCATAGAAAAAAAATCCAAAAGATTAAATCATAGTTATTTAATTACAACTAATTAAATCATGTTAAAAATTTGATGATGTAGTATAAATATATATAGAATTTTATTAAATTTTCTTTCTAGGTAATCATGTCAGTGTCAGTAGAGAGGTTATATATATTGATCAAGGTTTTAGATATAGTTTTCCACTGACAAGTGTATAAATTCTTCAGGAAATTATCAATTAAAATGTGTGTGTGTGTGTGTCTAAACATTAATTATTATATATAGTTACTGTTACTGTTGAAATATTTAGAATAGATTAATTATTCTGAAAAAATGTTATCATTATACTGTGAAGAGTGCTCCTGAGATGACAGACCAATGTTTGACATAAATTTCATGTTGTATTGTTTTATATTCAGTTATTTAATTCATAATAATTACTATTCCTAAGATTAATGACCAATGTATGAAATTTCATGTAATTGTTTATGGTTATATAATTTTAAATATTTTCTTTTTCTTTTTATCATTGATGACTTGCGTCTCATCACAATGTCAATGTATATAAGGACCTACATGTATATTAAAAATGTGATGTGTCCCAAACCACTATAACCCCTCACTTTAACATGAGTAACATTGTAATAAAATGGAGTTTGAAAAAAAATCACTATTTTAAGCTACATTTTTACCCAATGAATGAAAACAGACTGATTATTAATGAATTTTGAGGTAATAGAGGACCCAGGAGTCCCCCCACCCATACGGTTTTGGTCGGTTTAACAAATAATTATAGACTATTCCATAAAAAAGTCTCAATATTAGGTCACTATATTTAATTATAACAAATTAAAACATGTAAAGCATTTCATGATGTGGTATATAACAAATTTTAAAATAAATGTTTATAGGTAATCTTATCTGTCTCAATATACTACAATGGTGAGGTAATTATTAATAATAGGGGTTCAAGATATAGTTTTCCACCTCCAACATTGTAAATTCTACATGAATGTGTGACATTCGATGAAGTTCATAGAATTATTAGTAGTCATTTAAAAATGAGTGTTGATCAATCAGTTACATTAATTATATACAAAAATTGTAAAAAAAATTTGCATTTGTTAAACATTGAGTATCCTCTTCTTGATGATGAGGATTGGGTTAATGCATCATCACTGTCCAGAAAATTGTGTAATAAAGGTTTAAGGGAATTATAAGTTGTTTTGTATGATATTGATGAGGTGACACCTACTACTACAGAATAATGTTATGTGAGAAATATTTATGGAGTTCTTTCACAATAATATCATTTATTATATTCTCATAAGAATTATGAAATAGAAACAAATTATAGAAAAGATAATCATGATATGGAAACATCTATAGCGGACATCCCCATAGATAATCTAGATTTAATGAATGACACTTTATCTAATCATGAATTTATTGATATTGAAAGATAAGATAATATAGGTGAGGCTGGTAAGGGGAATTAACATTTTGAATTTCCTTTTATAGATAGGAAACTAAATTTTTGTGGTAATCATCCAACATTATGGACATTCTTAGTCGAAGTAATGTCCTGTGGATCACATTTTAATTGGGATTTCATTACACTAACAATTTAATTCCCTAGAAATATAGATAATAGATCTGTATCAACTGATAACACCATATATGTAAGGAAACCATTTGAAAGTAAAATTTCATTGAAAATTTTACTAATTAAATACCACATCGAGTAACATTTTTCATTTTTTGTTAATGAGTCCAAAAAGATAAAATATCTCATTCTGTGTGAAGAATAAAGTCCATAATGTAAATTTTGAAAGAAGGAAATATATGTAAATATTTTTCGTGTTCTAATATAACAAAATTGGTGGTCCCATAAAATATTTTACATCCAGTCTTATCATATTATCACTCTTCAATTTATATAGAATTTATATCAACTATTATTGTAGATATAATATGAATATGTTAGGATGTTCATGTGTACCTTGTCCAGGAATGAATACTGAAGTTTTCCAAATATAAGATATCCTATATCAAATCTTGTAATGCACAAAAAAAGATCATTATGGATGAATATGGTTTTTTGGATTAGTCATATGTAGATTTTATTCAATTAATGGTATTTTTTTTCTAAAACATTAGGTTATTTATAATTTAGAAACTATTGAGAATTTATCACTATATCACCAAGTTTTTTAAACAAAGTTGTAGTTCTATAGGCTATTTTGGGTATTCTAGTCATGTATCACTACTTTTACTTATTGGAAAAAATATATTCAATTTGAATGAACATTTATTTATGAAAAGTATACAATTGTTCATCTTATTACTGCCACAACGGATGGTAACCTTGCTCCTCTACCAATTTTATTTTCCATTATTGGAAAAGATAATTTTGAATCATGAATTTAGTTCTTTATTATATACAAATTCAAGTCACACAAAGCTAAAAATTGATTCTAATATATGATTTCCATCGATTAGTTATACAGGTTATTAAATGTGAGGAAATTTCATAGTGAGAAACAAATTCTGGTCATTACTATTTTAGAAGATAAATTGGCAGTAATGTTCATATGAATTTGATAGATGAGGCAATAAATGTGGTTATCATAAAATTGGGTATGTTTTCTTAAAATTTTATTTTTTGGGAAAAAATTAATATCCTTTTTAATACTTTATTATCTTCTGGTTTCAACTTACGATCCCTGAGAAGGAAATTTTGATCATTGATGAAATTTAAATATATAATACATATGTATATAAATATATAATTTATATCTCAAAGGATAAATGGTCATTAACATATAATGGTGGAAACATATTTGTCCATATGAACACTAATACCATGGAGTTCCTAAATGGGTTCTTCAAGGGTGTGCATAAACTGTCAATCACAGTGTTAGTAAAAAATAAATTTCATAGATGTTTGTAGTACATTGTTAAACTTTCCCAGGTGGAATATGAAAGGATGAAAATTCAATGTGTTTAGGTTATAATTTCCAAAAAAGTCATTGATCAAATATTGTAGTAAAAATCCTTATTTAATGTTTAAATATTTGAATGTGTAATGAACCTTTTTCAGGTAAGAGAGCGCAATGACCCTATCACAAGAAACATGGGTCAAGTACTAGTGGTCTTGTCAGAAAAAAGGTTCTATGATTTTAATTAAATATAGACATTGTAAATCCTTGTACATATTTCACTGTAGATTTTTCATTAGTGAATGTATCACGGGAATATTATTTTGATCTTGTGTATAGTGTGAGCACTCTGGTTGAATACTATAGTGAACCTTGGATTCCTCTTGGTTATTTTGGTACGATTAAATTTCTCACTGATCACCCAACTATGGTCTCAAATATTAAAAAGGTTTTGTATTCTAGATTTTCCATTTTTAGATTCTTTTATTTCCAGTATTCTTTCATTTATAGCTTCTTACATTTCTATTTTAAATCATCAATAATTTTTCGATATATCATAATTTTTCAATGGAAACTCATCAATAAACTATTTTGTAACATATTATCAGGTTTCACCCTCAAGAATGAGTAATTCCTATATGTATTATAAATTAGATAGGTTTTCCTCAACAATGAGGAGTGGAATTACGATATATCATTTGTCACAATGAAGAGAATACTCATAAAATATGTCCCCATATGGCAATAATGGGCTCCAAATTCACATTATCCTTGACTAAATTTGTTTATTTTATCATTAAAGTGTACATTTTTTTAATGTTCAAGTTTTTTCATTAATAGAACCTTTTATTTCTAGGTTGTTTAATTTTCATATTTTTTCATCACTAGCTTTTTGAATTGTTGATTTCAATTAGAAATAATTTTGTAATATTTCTATAATTAATAAATTAAACACACTATAGAAATGATTATTAATATATTCAGCATATAAATTAATTTTCATTAAATATATCCTTCAAATCATAAGTTTGGTTGTATATATCATGTAGTCCCTTGTATTATGTGATATTTTCATCATTTAATATATACACATAATTATTTAAAAATAAATTAAACATGAATAAAGATCATTAAAATAATAAATTTATGGACTAATACAAAAACTTCCATCATATCTTTTTTGTAACCTTATTTTAAATCATAATTCATAATTTTTAATACTAATTGTCAAGCTCATTTTTATTCTTTTTGTTTTTTATATTTTTTATTTAATTAACACTAAAAAGTAATGATGATATAAAACATAATTATAGTAGACTCTACATTGATAAAATTCTAGGATATACATGTTTAAAATCTAGTCCTAGAGGTGCATCATGTTCCTACTTATAGTTTACTGGGGTCTCGTCATTTCCACCATGTTGCACCACCTCCTAGAATTATCCCTTATACTAGTCATGTTGGGTTCTATGACATAGCAATGTAATGCATCACATTCATCGATAATCAACTCATTGCTTCCCTAGTCAAGATTTGTAAGTTAGAGACATATTCATTTAAATTTATAGAGGGTGAGATGACTATTTATCTAGAGGAAATGTCTATTAAATCGGTCCTCCCCATCAATGGTGCAACATTGATAGGAAAAATTAGTGCATATTGTTTTGATCTAGCTCATAAACTGCTAGGTATTGAGGTTTAGGATGATGATTGGTCCATCATCGGGATTTAATCATACCTGCTAGGGATAAATGATCACTTTTTCCATCTATCTAATGATGCTAAAAAGATCATTGGGCTGATATTTCTACATTCATACGTTCTAAGACATACTAGTGGCACAATATTTACTGATCCTTCAACTACATTTTTCCATTTGAAGCATTTATCATTAATGGAGGACTTATACTAAATAGGGATGCAAATATGGGGGCCTACATGTGTTGAATATACATACAAAGTGATATGAAATTCATCATTAATTTTATGACATGAAGTACATGATGACTTATTCTCCTCCAGATGTGGATATGAGAGTGCATCCCTCTCTTAGCTTCATATTCTCATGCACGACAGCCTGTTGATATTTTATGAGAGTCACCACATGGAAAATGGTATTTTTTTATTCATTATTATATAAAAATAAAATATATATCTATATATATATGTTTCTATTATGAAATATAAGTATAAAAATGTTATATACAGTCGGAGTCAGGAACATCGATATTCATATACCTCCAAACAAGATGTCAACGCTTATAGAAATTTGTTTTATAGTCTTTGACCTTATGTCATACATGATTTTTAATTATATAGTTAAACTATAATTTTGTACAAAAAATGGATTCATTTTTTAATTTATTGTTCATTTTTTTTATATTCCAGGTTTTATCGAGTCCATATATTGAGTATATAATCAAGAGTCTCCTCTCTATTGTACAACGATGATTCCTGTCAGATCATTCACCATTCCTATGATTCATTTTCATATTATTCAGTGGAATCATGATGATATAGATATGAAAAAATTGAGCTTCAATTAGGTTATTCCCATACTTCTTAGTTTGTTTCCTTCACTTCATTCTCGGAAGATGTCTGGGAAGTGAAACTATGATCGAAGGTGATATCATGTATGATATATTGTGATATGGGACAAATTACATGATATATGATTATAAGGGCCCAATATATTAAGTATGAATCTATTATATCATATGGATTATGGGCCCTTGTACCACATGTCCCAATTGATACTTACATGAAACAAATAAGGATATTATGAGTGGATATTAATTCTTCCGTCTATTATTCAATAGTTTTCTTAATATTAGTAAACAAGAATAATTTTTTTATAAGGTGATCATATCACCCAACTCTTTCACATATATGATCCCATGGATTGAGTCACATCTGAAAATTCCTATTTTCATACTGTAGTGACCGACTTTCTTCTTCCCAAGGATGGGATTTATCATGGTATTTTCTTTGATGTGTCTGAAGATGCTGAGGATGTTGATCCTGATATAGATGTTCCAAGTGGTGATGAGCCTATGGATGTATATGTGGTAAAATAGGATGATTCTCATCATTATTATAAATATTTTCATCCACTTCCTATTATATGTGAGTAAAAAATAGAGGAATTAGCACATGCACTGTCAGAACCATAGCCAAAGGCACAATTTGTTAGTGTCTCTAATTTTACTGTACTGATAGGGGAAAACTAGTCATTGTGGTAGAATTTATCTATCTTTGGTCTAAAAATATCCACTATACAACAACCATATTATACACATATTGGGGAGAGTTCCAGTCAGTAGACACTATGCTTGGATCTAGAACTAGGTACATCTAGGGAGACTATAGATCCACTGCCTATCACACGTGATGATGTAGAGTTAGGTTCCAAAGATGCTACACATGTGCTGCAAACACTAGAGCATGGACATCAGAAGACATGGTGTGGATGCATTATATATACACGTAACACTATCATTAAAGAGCACTGGGGACACTAATGTAGATTAGATAAATACATGTTATATGATTTTTAAGTCATTACTTCTATATTATTTAAAATCCAACTAATAAATTAAATTTTTTTGTATAAGAAAATTGATATAATTAGAATTTCATACAAATATTTATTAATGATTAAGAAACATTAATATTAACAACTAATTTGGTAATAATAATAATTATTATTATTTATTTATATTAATACTTCATAGTATTATCATCCATACTATGTATAATAAATAATTATATTAAAATTCATATTAAATATTAATAATATTATTATTTTTGAATTCTATTAATATTATTAATTTTAATAATAAATATAATTTTATTTATTATATAATAAATTAATTAATAAGGCACCAAAATATATTAAGAATAACATTATTATTACCTAGTAAATATTTTTTTGCCTTATCCCATACCCCTTAAAAAACTAGGAAATGTATTTTTCAAAACAAATTATTTTCTTTATATTAGTGAATAGTAGATATTAGTTATAATACTATTAATTATCTTTATAAAATAACAATAAATTATTAATAAATAATAAATAGTAAAATTTATATTAAATTAATATATTTCTTATTAATCAATTATAAGAAATTATATTAACAAAAATTTCAAAAATATTTATCAATAAAAATTTATAAATATTATTAATCATACTATTAGTTAATTAAAAAAATTAATATAATATTCATTAATAATAAATTATACAAGTGATAAATAATAAATATATTACTTATTATTAAATTACTAATATTTTATATCAATAAAAATTTTACAAATATTTTTAAGTAATAATTCTATAAATATTAATATTAGTAATAATAAATATATATTATAAATTTTATAAATAAATAATAAACAATAAACCATAATATATTAAAAATAATATAGTTATTAACTTGTAAATATATTTTTGAATACAAATTATTTTATTTATATTATTAAATAATAAATATTAGTTACAAGATTATTAATTGTATTTATAACATAATAATATATTATTATTTGATAATAAATAATACAGTTGGTAATTAATAAATATATTAAATATTAATAAATTTACAATAATTATATAAAAAAGGGTCAAAAATATTTATAAAAAATTATAAATATTACTTATTAACTAATATTTAAAAAATATATATACAAATCGGTTTCAATGGGGTTTAGGCCTCTTTAGCCATGTCTAGGAAGCACGAACCACTATTATGCTTTTTGTCCAAATGGATAAGCACTAACGCGTTTCACACCTCCCCAAGCACACTTTTAAAAATTAGTACAATCCCATAATTGTTTTAATAAAAATATATAAAAAAAATTCAAACATCTCCCCTTTTCTCGTGTACCTCCCTTCCCATTCCCTTACTTTATATTTCTTCTTTGTTTTTTAAAAATTTATTTTTCATCTGATTGAATGTCACAATCCTAGTTTATTTATCTATATTTAATTAGTCTAATATATATACATATATATATATATATATTATTTATTCATATATCCAAACTCTCCACTAAACAAGATATTTGATGATATCCCCATCCATTACCCATAAATGTTATCTCATAAATAACATATTCTTCAATAAAAATCTTACGAAATTATTTTCCTTAAATTTCCACACTTTTTACATAGATAAATTATATCTTCAAACTATTAATAATTTATAATATTAAATTATAATGAAAAATAAAATTCAACGCTCGTGTTCAACAAGCTAAAAAATGAATAAATATTTAAATATATTTGATACGTAATATAATTTCTTTTATAAAAATACTAGTGTTTAAGATAATTTATCTTATTGCTTTAAAATTATAATTTATAGATAAACAATTATTAACAAATAACATTTTTTCATTCGATGCATAATAAACCATTTATAATATGTAATTTTTTTGACATACATATGATTTCCCACAAAAAAAATCTCATATTTAATATAATTTCATACTATCTTTAATAAAAAAAATTAAATATTTTATAGACATTTGATACATAATAAAATACAATCATTTATTAAATTATATACATCCAAAAACCCTCAAAGTCAAGGAAATGAAAAAGTGCTCAAGAAAATTTTAGCCTTTATAATCTTATTATTATATTAATAAAAATAATTTATGATTGATAAGTACATACTAAAAAACATTTTGTTAAAATATTATACTATTCAATATAAAAGATAAATGACTCTATCATATTTAAAGGAACGAATTTTATATAAAATCTATTAAACAAATTGTTTATATGAGGTTCAATATTGGTTATCAAATTTAATATACCAATAATAATATGTTTATTTTCCTTTGGATGAGAAAGAATGAATTCCTATATACTGGAATTATTTGGCCCAATAACTGGTATTGGGATAGAAGATTGAATTAAAGACAAAAATTGACCTCTTAACCAATTTTATTATCATTTAATTATGTTGCAGAGTTAAAATTTGAATTTGAGATCTATATATTTGAGTTATTTTTTTTAATATTTATAATATAAGGAATAAAATATAATTTTGAAAATTTATTAAAATATTTAAATATAATGTATCTATAGTTTTATGGGTGGTTTTAACAATAATAATAGAAGATATCATTACATATTTGATTCTATAAACCATGAGAAATTTTTGAAAATATATCATGTTCTAGATTGTATAAAATGATCCATGTGAAAATAAAGAAAATCCATCATGTTTGTATTTTATTGCTACCTATGAGCTTTATGTCATTTTCATTACCAAAAAATTAAAATGTTGAGTTTTGAATTAGTCTAATAATAATTACCAGATCAAGAAGAAGCAATTAAACCCAATTTTTAAGGATATATATATATTTATATAAGAAATATAAAACTTATGAAAAATTATGAAATAAATAATTATTTTAAATGTGTGTACCATACACTGAAGATCCACTACAACCATTTGATCTGCATTTGTGGAGTCTGATAATGATCACAAAAGGGGTAAAATAATACTATATATGTAAATATCCATTAGTTGTGTAAAATCATATGATGTTGGAACAAGATCCATATTTACTTCCTGGCATGCTAATACCTCAATGTGAAAAGATGGGAGATGAAGATATTTTCATGTATTAAGGATTTTTTTATAAGTGTGAGGATATCAATCCAAACATATAAACCATTATATGGTTGCAGGATTTATATTGAACCCAAGGAAGATATTAGGTGGTGTATTCCTTAATTAAAAAATTTATAACACATGTATTAATTTCTCATCTAATTCATGCATCATATTCGTGAATAAACTAATATCTCATTCATTTTATCATATGAAATGTTTCTTTAGTGATATCCTTGTAGAGGAATAACTCGGGTGTACAACAAAAATAATATACCTAATGAATTTCTGTTCATTATGAAATATCGGATATATATATATATATATATATATATATTTGTGTGTGTGTATTTATGTTTATATATATCTTATATATATATAAATGTTTAGGAAAAATTGCGATCAATCCCTCACTTTTATTAAAGCCTAAAATCCTTTTTTCATTTCACCTTATATTGAATCATACATAATAACTCATGAAACAATTTCCAAAAGTATTTTAGATATATTTTAAAAACATTTTTTAAGGTATCATTAACTTCACCTTGTATTACATCATATGAAATACCTTGCGAATACTCATCCAAAACTATATTTGGATTAACTATAAAATACATTTAGATCATCTCTCAGAGTCAAACTCAATCCCCATCCAATCAACCACAAAGTGTGACCTCACGGGTTATATAACATTGAAAAATATACAAGTATTTTACCTATATAAGTTAGAATAGACTAGAATATCACAAAACATTAATGCACAATATGTGACCTAACAGGACTATGGGAAAGAGAGCATATGAATCTTATATAGCATACTCATATTTTCAAGATTCTCTAAGTATAGACTGACCTAACTCATGAATACATCAAATGTCGTTCATCCTTATAGATAAAAACATCACACGTAAATTATAAAATTTGATATACAATATCAAGGTCTGGCCTCACACTAACATAATATATCTCAATCTTGGAAATAGATTGCACAATTTTCATACAGGAGGCCAAACCCAATCATCATTAAGTTCTAACTAATGAATTGATCAACAATATACCCATACACCCATGTATTGTTGAATCCAATTTGTATACTTTCGTAAGTAGGGTTTAAAAGTAAAATGATTCTCATTTTAGTTATCTTACCAACCTCAAGTAAAGGGGAATAAAATATAAACCATGAACCCATAGTAAACCAAAGAAATCTTCATTAAACTCCATGTGGTATACTTATCGAAAAGAATCATATTCTTGGTTTTTTGCCTCGTCGGAATATTTTGTATCTCTATACAAGAATCCTAATAATGATAACCATAACATTTTTTCACAACCTATAATAATCAATGATAAACATCATTTAGGGATAAACTAAATGTCTTACTTGAGTGTTCAATTATCATTTCACTTCATGAAATGTATATCTATATATATATATTTATGTAACCAACCTGAAATAATGATAAAATATAGGTTTACATTAATATGATACTTTTTAATATTCTTAAACTCTTTAAAAATATTAAACAAAGACAATATAAGAACTATTTTATCAAATAATATATGAAAAACTACTATATAAGCCTTATGTTTGCTACACTTTTGGGGTTTTGTTAACACATTACATTATATGTAATCCATGTCACTACTCCAAGTGACCATCTGATAAACCCCTACCACTACATTATTTAGTGATAAACTTCTATGATGTAAGACAATTTGAATAATGGTGAGGCATAGGAATAATATTTTTAATTGTTAAAATTTGTGAACATATTAATACTTCTAAACTTCCAAACATCAAATGTTATGATGCCACTTTTTGTTTTCTACTTATGACACATTCTAATTCTTCATCATCATTCTCAAAATCTTATTCCATAAAAATTTTTCATTGAAATAATGTAAATAATAACATTATTATCTATTAGTCCTCCTAAAATCCTTTAGGATAAATATGAAACCACTTTACTAAATATTTTTATAATCATTTATTTATTAGCTTTGAGCATATTTAAGACAAAACATACTCCCATTATCCCCTGAAAAAATATGAATATTAGGTTAATGTTCTTTAAATTCAACCATATTTTCAAAGAATTTCTATATATGAAAATAGGATAGATTCCATAACTAGAATAATATTTTTTTTGTATCTCATTAAACTATGTTATAAAATTAAATAAATCATAAACCATATGTAGTAAAAACACCCATCTCATTTGATATAAAACATTATTGTTTACATGCCTTATCCATAGATAAATGAGATAATAATATAGATCAAATAATAATTTTTCCATGATTTAAGTAACCAAATTATCAATGAAAAATATATTTTGGTTCATTACTTGAAATTATCCATCAAGATTTAGCCTTCAATTATTTATTATTTTCAGAAATTTCTATATTTTTACAAAACTTTTCAAATCATAGAGTTGATATCAAATATATATCAGAATAATAGATTTGATTTATATAACCTATAAAGTTTTAAGGAAACCATTATTCTCAACAAGTCATTGATCATATTTAATCATATTCAATATAATTTGAGATTTGCCATCATAATGAGTATACGAGACTGAAATCATTATTATACCCAATCATATTGAGTATATGAGTGAAGGATGATATTTTTTTTTCATTTTTCATCTAATGAATTTAAAACATTAAATTAATCACTCTAAACTTTAATTATAATTGATATTAACCCATTGAACAACTTCAATACTTGGTAAGTAAGAATGGAAATTTTTTGAAACATTGAATTTTCTTAAATAACCAATACTTCTTAAGAAATTTCTTAACTTACTAGTATTATGATTCTATTAATTAACGATTAATTGCAAAATTTTTCTTTATTATGGTGATGATATTTATCTACAGCAAAATATTTTATCAAATGTGTATATTGTATTATAAACTATTTAATAATGCAGTTTATTATATAGACTCTCATTAAAATAGTGAATCTTTTTTAAAATTCATCATATCCATTAATGGGAAAGGATCCTTATTTCACGAATAAAATGACCTTAGTTTGGCATGATACTCACCAATTTGATATTTAGGAAAGAATTGATCCCAATAATATACTATATAACTATTATATTATTTAGCAGAAAACTCCTTGTCCAATCCACATATGGATAATCCCAACTCTATTGCACTTGTGTACCTGCCCTTAGGGTTTCCAAACAAGTGTAACCAAAAGATAACATCAAAAACAAGATAATCACATGATAATGCAATAGAAACCTACGTTGGTGTTAAAAACCCAAAATTTGATTTGGTATCACTCATTTATTTTTTCCCTTATAAAATTCAATCCATATGTACACTCCTTTAGTGTGAAACTAACTGGTTAGATTATCGAGGTCTTGATAACTATTTCTTTGGAAGAAATATCACACACAATATTTTAAAGTAATTTTATCTCAAAATTTATAACTTTTTATTCCTTTTATGTATGTATTCTGGTAGTAATTTCATTTCAATTTTTATTCCTTCCACCAGACCAATATGTTTAAGACATATTAATGTGTAACTCTTTACACAGAGTAGAATTTTTTCTCACCTAAAATTAGAATTCTAGTATATTTTTACATATCATAATGAACCACATTAATAGGTACAAAAATATTTCATATAAATGTATAAAATTATATGATATTGAAAATATCTACAAAAGTTATCCTAGAGCAACTGATAGCCAACCCCATTCCCCTTTCTAAACAAGTAATACACCTCTATGATGAGAAGTAGTTTGACCCCATGTCCCTCTACCCAAGGATACATTACTCAATAGATAATAAAATTCATCATAACACCAATAACTAATATGAAAAAACTATGTTCAATAAATAAATTAATGTTCATAACTTCGATTACAAACTGATTTCAAGGTAGATACAAAACTAAATTCACTATCATGGATTTATTTATAAGTATTTTACCATTTTAAACTAAACCATACTCCATTCATCATATATATAATTAATAACTTTGGATAAAATAGATAATGACCTTTAAATAAATAAAGAATTCAAATATTTGAACATTATATAAACATTTAAGAGCAATTCAAAAATAAAAGTTAATTATAAACCCTTTTATAATTTCAAATAAAACATTTTGGACATTCCATAAATATGAATATAAACATTTTATATTAATTCAAATATGAACCCTTTATATATATCATTATCTAGCATTTCTATTTATAATATATTATATTATATGAATTATAAGCTATTTATAATCCATCATCTATTATAAATTTTTTTATATAATATAATATTATATATTTAAATATAATTTAATACATGATCATACCAATCATAAAAACACTTTTTTATGTGTCTTAAATAATATTCGAATATGTCCCCCTTTTAATTTAGAACAATTAAAAATAAGTAATTATGAATATTTTAATAAATAAATATAAAAATATTATATTTTCACCTTATTTCATAATTTATAACACTTTATAAATTATTTATTATGATTTATAAATAAATTGATATATTTCTAGATCATAATTTATTCCATGTAATTTGGTTAAAATGTATTTTAAAATTTAACATTTAATATTTGAGAATAAAAGGATTCGTATACATTTAATTAATAAATTGTAAAAAAAAATATTTTTTATTTTATATATAAACCTTTTATAAATTAAAATATCCCAATGTACATTTTATAATGATTTGTAATCATTTTATAACCCATCTAAATGGTTTTAAATTAAAAAAAATAAAACAAATCAAAACAATTTTGATTAGAATTGCACATTGAGGGATTCATATGTAAGGGTAAATCCCTATACCCATAAGCGAGCCTTCTGAAGGCCCTTTCATAAAGGTATGTGACCACTTAACTTTTCAAAGCTTATTTATAACACACTTCATAAAGGTAATTCAAATATCATCTTCTTGCAACTTATTTTATGTAAGGGTGCAAATGATATTACCTTTATGTGAATACTTCACATAACTGTAGGTCTCATTTACCATTAAACGACCTTATGGAACCACTATATAAGTGTACTAACCTTATGATGACCATTTTTTTAAATGTAACAATATAGTTACCCATACTCAGGGGTTCTATATAGTGGTATCATGTAAGGGATTCGGGAAAGGGTGAGTGGTCAATTAAATTTATGTAACCCTTTTAAAAAACAAACTACCTTCACACATTCCTTATTTTAGGTTAGTATATGTTGTGATGAGCCTTACACAAACCACACTGCCTAATTTTAATGCCCCAGTTACCCTAACACAATTCATTAGTTTAAGGGTATGGTGTTGGTTACCCTTACATCACCCATCTATGTGTGTGTAAACCATTTTATGAAATAAAATTTCCAAAAATGAAAAACTGTATTTTCTTCTCTTTATTTCAATCATGATTTCATAAATATAAAACACTACCTCTATTGATATTAATGATGTATTTTTAATGAGTTTAAAACAATTATTAGATCAAGAAGAAGCAATTAAAACCCTTGTATGAGGATCTCCAGGCAAGATATATGAAACACGCATAAAATACTAAAATAATGAATTGTGGTTAATGTGTGTACCTTACATCAAATATCCACTATATCCTTTTCATCTTCATCAAATTATTTTCATAAAGATGAAAAAATCGGAAAACAAAATCATGCCACCTCCATAAGTATCTGATTTTTTCATAGAGTTATCCCACATTAAGTGGGATCTATATTCCCTTCATGGTTTTCTAGTATCTTAATATGTAAAGAAGGAATATGAATAAATTTATGGGCCTTGGGGAGTTTTATCCAATCATTAGGATCTCAATCCACAACCATATTCAATCTTATTAATATAGGGTTTATATTGTACTCAAGGATACTAGAGGGTGGTGAATATATTAATTCATGTGTTTATAAAGCTTGTATTAATGCCTCAGCTAATTCATGAATCATATTCATCAATTAATTTAAATAAAAAAAATTTATCTTAAGAAACATTTATTTTAATGATATCCTTGATGAAAAATAATTTGGGTGTCTAACACACAAATAATAAACCCAATTCATCTTTATCTAAGTCAGATATATATTATATATATATATAATATATATAAATATTTAGGTAATATTCCTATCGTATACAATATATTTCTTGAAAATAATATGATTCATCATGTGCAACATACATGTTTTAACATTACACTGTGTTTTAATATTTTATAATATGACAATTATGGAGATGACATAGTACACTTTGGCGATTCATACAAAAAACCAATGATTTTTGTATCATTTTTATAGATATCATATTATGAAATATACAACTCAATATATTTTCATCAATAACGCAATGATTGTTTACTCGATAATGTATAATATCTCCTATCACTATTGGTTAAATGTTACCCTTAAACCATAATGATAGATAACTAATTTTCATCATCAAGGATGTGAACTACAAAAAACACAAAAATATTAAACATATTCAAATCAAGTATTCTCAATGATTCCATGTATATTTATAAATGTTATTTTTTGAAAGATAACAAAATTTAGACTGATAATTGATTTTAAATTTTCTTTAATATATAATATCAAAACAAAATTTTGAAGGAATTTATTTTAAATATCTAGATGTAAACTTCATTGTTTCACTTTCCATCAAAATGAACACACTTCTAAAGGTCCTAAAACTATTTGGGTTTTATTTTCCACCATATGGACCTGGTTGTGGAAGAAAAACCAAAATATAAACGATCTATCATTAAAATAATCAATGTTTAATATATGAAAAAACAAATTTTATATCAGGATATCCTAAGAAATAATCTTCAACAATATTTCATGATGACAATCAATGGAGAACCATATAGAAACTTCCTACCTCTGTGGTAATACACTATCATGTGGATTCCAATTCCAATCAAAGGACTCTCTTATATTTGAGGAGGTTCTTGATTGTTCACTAAAGTTGACTAATAAGATACATGAAGTAAGGGAGTTTAGAGAGGCTTTATAACAATTGAGGTTGACAACATGAGGGACCACATCCTTTATATATAGTCATCCAAGACATGTTTTGTTTAAAAAAACACGTTGGTCATATATAATGTTTCTATATACATATATTCTCACTGTCATTAAATCATTTAATTATATTCAATGAAAATTCAATCCATCAAATCCATTCATAAGATATTATTGTTAATGAAACCTTATGTATGATAAGTGAACAAAAATTAAATATTTCAATTAATTATTTTATTTCATATTTTAAAATTTCTAACTTGCTCTAAAATTTATAATGACTCTATGAAAAGATTCACAATTCATCATAATAAGATGGAGTATATCTATTATAGATATTTAGAGGGGGTCATACACAACCATCACTAAATTTAATTTCTATATAAATTAGAGGTAACTATACACAAACCAATCTAATCATATAATTTACAGAGGGTTTTGTACCCCCTCTAAAGTATTTACCAATACGTTTTAATATTTGATTGGATTTTATAAGTGATTATGCTACAAATTCTTCTAATTTTATTTATATATATGGTTTTGGAATAACTTCCTCTTAAATAAAACTAAATTGAAAAAAATAATGTTAAATACTTTAGAGGGAGGTCAAAAACCCCCTCTAATATTTTAAATTAGAGGGGTGGTGAACCCTCACAGTTTTCTATTAAAAAATCTATATGATATATATATATATATAAACATTATATAAATGTATTTAAATATATAATGTTAACATATTATATAAATATATGTATATAAATAATTTATATTATTATATTTAATCATATTTATATGTGAACAAAAATATAATTGTATAATGCTTATAATAATATATATTTATCTATTTAAAATTGAATTTTATATAATATTAATTATAATATAAAAGAATAAATATATTATATAAATAAATACATAATTACAATTTATTTAAAAAATGTATCACATAAAACCCCTATAGTTTGTACACCAACAACAATAATAATAACAATAATATATTATACGCATACATGCACACACATTTATGTAAACAAACTTGTATGCATCATATAAATAATGTATTTTATTGTCTGTAAATTATATATTTCTATAAATAATATATATTATATATTATTTTAATTGTATACATATATTTATAATATATTGTATACATAAATACATATATATTTATAATATTAATTTATTGAACATATAAATATATATATATAATATATTTATGTATACGTATTGACATAAATTATATAAATTTATTTTTAAGGGAGTTATATAAATATATTAAATGAATACTTATATATAAATATATTATATATAAAGCAGCTGGGGGTTTACCTGAGTGATAAGGGATCCTCATAATCCAACATCAGACACGAGTTTAAATTTGGGTGGGAGTGAATAACCACATATACTATTGCAGTACTTTAGCTAATGACAATGCATGTAGGCGGTGATGCGGGCCTGGTGACACAGTCAGTATGATGCAGGCATGACATTGTATTGGCGCTTTAGGCTAGATAATGGACCTTTGTACTATATACTAAGCTTTATTCCCACTAGGCCTTTTGGCCATGTACTGATTAAATAAGGCTTGATTGGTGGTATATCACTTTGGGTTTTATGGCCTGCCTTACCTGCCTATTTGTGTGGTGAGTGTGTTTAATGTAATTATACACCTTAGGACCTAATATATATATATATATATATTATAGAAACATGTATATGATGTACACATATGTATTTAAGATTATAAATATATTTATAAATTTATGTGTATATACATAACATAATTATAATTATAATTATATGTAAAAAATATTTTTACTCAAAATACTTGTAAATACATGTATAAATATATTCAAGTATTTCAAGCCTCATTTGGTGAAAATATTGTTTTCTTTATACTTATCCTTTACCCCAGAAAAGTTTTAATATATATCTGTGTGTGTGTGTGTCTGCACGCATTAAAATAAATATAAATGTTTTCATAAAAAATTATAAATACAAATATTTAGTTGATATAAATATATATATATATATAATTTTATTTATATATATATATAAATATATAATTATATAGGTATGGACATCGGTCGAGGATCTTGTGACAAATGGTTTGGTGAGATAGATAGAAATGGTTAGAAGCTCGAGTGGTTTATGGAAAACAGGTTTTGGACATTTGAATTCTCTTGCTAATGGTCAAGATGTTACACTGTTTTTGGGGACGATGGTGGTCATCTGATCAGAAGTGGAATCTGGGTTGGGTTAATGGTCTTCTCAGCGAAAATTAAACTTCTTCGGTTTCTTCTGATTGGTTCATTTTTTGTGTTAACTTCAGTGGATAGAGAATCATTTCTTATTTTACAACTGACGTTTTTTTCATTTTTTGTCTTGGGATTGGATCTTTGGTGGGATGCAGGTGTCCTTGAGAATAGTAGTTTTTTATCTTGTTTCATTTTTTCATAGGATCTGTTTTTTTATAGGGATAGCCGGGTGGGTGACCTCAAAATGGTGATGGGAGTGATGACACAAATCATTCTGAAATCTATCATCATTATTTGGTCGATGTAAGGGCACCCAATCATTGATATTTTGATGGTGATTTTAGTCTACTTTTTTGGGGCATTAGGTTGAAAATGCATCAAGTTCCTCACAAGCACCATAGAGTGGGTGGCTCGAAGGATATATGGGTGTTCTAGAACTCATCATTTGTTCCTCCTATTATAATTCTGTGTGCGATAAAGGTGTGATATTCCATATTTTGGTGAGTATAATTGCACAATTTTTTGTAGGGGCAACAAATCATCTTAGGCAAGCATCGCAGCTGCATTATAAAATTGTGGGGATATAATTTCAAAGTTAATTTTCATGATGTTTGTTGTATATTGGGCATTTATAACCATGTGATGGAATTCAGTTCATGTTTCTTTTAATATTTTTTCATATGGGTCATGTAATGGGTTATCCCTTTTCCCAATTTCAAAAGGGGCTTTATATATATTTTATATTCAATAAAGGTGAATTGTCCCTAAGTATTAAAAAAATTGAATAAATTAATTTATATAAATGTATATATAGAATATTTATTTATATGTATTAATTATATTATTTAAATAATATTTATTTTAATAAAAATATATATATATATTAATTTGTATATAATAAATAAAAAACACATTTATAGTAGTGGTGCGGGATTTGGGGGTATTTCTCGGGGATCCTAGTTCAAACTCCCTTGGAACACCCCCCCCCCCCCCCACGTGCATGACCGCAACCCTCCCCCTAATAATGATAGAGTCTTAGACCCCTAGGTGGTGGGGGTACTACGGACATGGTATGTGGAGATCATAGTGCAAGAATATGTAGGGGGGGAATACACCCAGCGTGGTACATAGTTCTTGTTTTAAAAATTAAATTTAGGGGTGGTTTCTAAATGACCCTAAAATGTTGTTTAAAAATAATATTTTTGGGGTGAATGGAATCCACAACTAAAATGATTTCTAAAAAATATAGGGGTTCTAATATCTCTTAGAATTTCATATTCAAAAAACTTTTTTACAGATTTATAGGGAGTTTAAACACACTCTAAAATAAATGCGGCTAATTTACACCATACCTTACCAACACTTCACGAAACATCCACTAAAAATATAATGCTTCAAATTAATAGTTGGTTTCTCATATTTTTTTCTAACATATTTTGAGAGGGTTAGAACCCCCTCTAATCACAAAAATGACACCCATATTAACTAAATTTTTTAGGTCTTTGTGAATATATCAAAATCTCTTTTCGATATAGTTTAATAATACTCTCTTTATTTTGTAATAAACTATTTGTATAATACTTTATACTTATCCAGAGTCCAAACAGTGTGTCCCCATAGGCCTTAGCAACATTGTTAAAAAATATTAAATCAATATTTTTTATATGTAATCAAGGGTAGGTCTCTAGCAACGCATCAATTCTACTCAAGGTAATAATTAGTCTAGTGTGATCTTCACCAAACTTCAAATCTCTATATAAACATATCTACCATAAGATTTTCCATATACATCATATGTATACGTATATAATCCATTTTTTTGTGGAATCAAGTGACTACTTGATGTATAACATGACAATATAGTATATCCAACTAATTTTTTCTTGACTCTCAGAAATATACTGATTAAGTTAATGAATACATCACATTTCATTCATCTAATGGAAGATTACATCACATTTTCCTCATCCAAGCATTTAACCACACCTATTGTGTTTCAAAAAAACATGGTCATGAATTTTTTTAGTATAATTATATCATGGTCTGAATGTATTTTATTATCATACACGTGTACAAATTCCTTCTTGGTTTCACAATGACTGAGGAAAGGATCAGTAACATACCCAAACACCCAAGTATTAGATATTTTAATATTTAAACATGAATAATTAGGGTATAAAAGTATGAAGTTTCTCAATCTAGGTATATCACCAACCACAATTAAGAAGGATTGATAATAATTATACACCCCTAAGTATATCTATGACCATAATACATTCCATGATACATTCTTTAATAAACTAGTCTAAGTAATAAGTCTTCACTTATTACCTCAACAATATATTATTTATGTATCATATACAACTGTTTGTAATAGATTCGACAATATGTCCAAGCTAACCATTACATATCAGAAAAACCCATTATACTCCATGATGATCATTGCTTAAGAAAAACTCAATGTTTCTCTTTTAGGGGATACTTATCATATGGACACTCATGTAATGTAAATTTAATCACACATGAATGAAAAATAAATTGATATTTACTTTATTATAATTACACAATATGGTTATAACTATTAGAACCCACCTCTTAAGTTTTTAATATCCATAAATTGTACATAAATTTCTTTTTTTTCCAATAGTAATTGTTTTTTAACATTACATTCACATGTAATTTTTATCTCATCCCAATGTGACTACAAGATAATATAAATCCACTAAACTCTTAGGTAGTAACATATATGAATAAATTTTGACTGAATAATGGTGATACTTAGATATAATATTTCTTAAGTTCAACACTCTTAACTTATATTGGAACTCCTTAACTTCATAACATAAAATGTTATAATGTTATCTTCAACTACATACTTAGAACCATTTCTAAGCTTAACGTCACCATAAATTATGAAATTGTTCCATATAAATTTCTCTTAGGGGTTAATGTAAGTAGTTACTTTTTTATCAGGTTATAATATTAGACAAATAAATTATTGTTTTCATATCTCATATGAATTTCTATGTGTTTTGAATCTGTTATTGAAAAATGAGCTTTTGTTTCTTAAATACGCCACTATTAGGTGGGAAAAAAATTCCACCATATTTTAATAAGTATATGGATATACACTTTATCCTGGATAAAACATGTGTAACCATATATCTTATAAAAACATTTTATATAATCCAATGAATTATTAACATAGCGTATCTAATTAATAAACTCATAAATAGCCATTATACATAGATTATCGTTATACTATATATGATTGTTTTATCACATAACCATTATATATTATATGTAGTATATTGTATATAGTAATATAATATATGATGGTTCTGAAAAATATAATATAATATATATAATTTATCTATTCACATACTAGAAATATACAAAAAATCTTAATACACAATGCAGTGGTATTGACCAAATCATGGTTTGTGCTAAAGTAAACCTTGTCATAGTGAGGGTCACTACAAGGTATTTCTAGGAATGGAAGAGAAATTTTTATATGATAACTCATGACTCAAATTGTTTCTCACATATTAGCTATTATATATTTTAAACCATCATATTATGATGTTAAATGTATTTGAAATCCCCATAATTATTTTTTAAATGTTTAACAATAAATCAGAGAATGAATTTCACATTCAATATAGTCTCAATTTATTTTTAAAATATTTAAAGTTTTTCAATTATAGATTAATATCTTTGTTATATTTAAGAATACAATATGATTCCTTAGATTATATATAAATAAGTCCATTTGGATTTGGTCTTATGAGATTTATTAAATAATGTGTGAGTTTGTGAAACCCCACAGAAAAAGATCTTAATATTTCATTTCCTTAAATATGTGGTTATGGATGGCCTTGAGAAAGATTTAAATCATTCTATAATGTTTTTAGAATAAAAATATCTTATTACTACTATAATAGGCATATTTCATTTGTAAACTTCATAGATATTATCAAAAAAAACCAAAATTATGAATAAGGAGTCTAGTTTAATTGGAGAAATGGTTAATTTTTCAATAATATTTATTCATTTAAAATTAATGATTGGATCTAGTAAAATATATGTTTTTGTATTTCGTACCCCCTTTTTTGAATAATGGTTTTCTCCAATAAGACCCAATTGTGGTATTGGAGAAAAATTTTAATGAGTTACTACATTCCTTGGTGCTCTAATAAAAAAATGGGTGATGTAGTGCATCTCCCCTCCCGTGAGCATCGTTGTGAATATAAAGAGTTTCGTAAATCAAAGTTTCAAGTAAATGGTGTGCATTGGAAAGTTATGGTTTTTATATTGTATGAGTTAACATTAGGGATATTATCACACCCCTTTAGTGCTACTAGATTTACTTACATAACATTTGGTTTTAATTTTAAATAGATTTAGTATCTAGAAAATTTAGTTTTTATAGAACCATTATATGTGATATTAATAATATCATTATTCTTAAAAAATATTCATAACATATAGTGGTTTATAAACCATTTAATTTTTTATATTGAGTTTATAAAACTATATAATATTTCAAAAAATTGTTATATAAATTTTTCAAGATGAAAAATCAGAATACATTATTTTCTTATGTCATGTTTTTGGCTAAACATATTCATGGTTTACATAAGAATGAGATTTACATAATTAAATACACTAAATAGCTAAGACAAATGACATCATGGTATCAATAGTATGAAATTTTAATTCACTATCCATAATTTGTTCCCCAAATAATAACATCAGTATTTTTTGACACTTTTTTTCAATGGGATGTACAATGAAATAATTTATTTTAAACCAAGATTTAGTTTTAGGATTTATACATATTTTTTATAAGTAAACCAAAAATGTGTCTTGTGGATGTGATTTAGTTTTAAAGAGTATTTTCCTGGTTTATTTGTAATATGTTTTAAAATTATAAAATAAATCTAAATATAAAATAGTTTATATTGTTTTATGAAATGTTCATAAATAATATTGTGAAATATTCTTATTGAAATGATTTATTTGGAAATTTATTTAAACCATTCCCAAAAAATATTAAATGTGTTTCATTAAGATTTAAATTAATTCATATATATGATATTTTATTTACATACATTTTTTATATGAAATATAAAATGATCATATATAAAATACAGGGTTTATATTTTCATAGATATTAATATTTTTAAATATAATGTTGTTCGTGTTGAATACCAAGTGAATTTTTAATGTGAAATAGTTTATATTGATACAAATGTGACATGTTTATTTTTATTTGTTGAATTCCAATAAATTTTATTTATTATAATTATATATCTTATCTAAATTAATTATTTTTTCTATTAATTTATATTATTTTCTAATTTATTAATCAGGAATATAAATTTTTTATACTTGAATATTTATGTTCATTTAAATTGTTAATGAAAACCCTCAAGTATTATTTTATTTTATGAATGTCTTTTTTCCCTTATTCTTTCCATTTTTTTGTGGTTGAGCCATGTTTTGGTAAAGGATTGAGGTATATGAAATATCATGGAAGATTTACTAACACTATGGTAAATTTTCAGCCAAATTAAGGGGAAAACATATTCAAATAGGTGGATACATCATAAACCTAATATGGAGATGATTCTGCGCCATAGTGGAAAAGGTTTCACTATGGGGATGGTGTTTGATGGGTGTTACATCATACCCTACACCATGGAGTGATGTTCATGAAGGTTTAACTACTATTCATTGGATTGTGTCATTAATATCACTTCCATGTCAGTTTTGAATATTTAGTCCAACCATCAGTTTTTGAGAGTTAATCATGTTAATAGAATGTTATAAAATCATTCTAGGAATCTGTTTTGGAATTGAATAGGGGATTACATTTTAGATTTTAAAAGGTATTTATGAGGGGTTTTCAAAATAGATAAAACCCTATAAATAATATTTCCCCTCCCCAATTCAACATTTTTCTAGAGTACCAAAGGGCCACTGAGGAAAATCAATGCCATATTCCTCACCCAACAGTACAAATATTAGATTTTCAGTGTGATTATACACTATAGTCTTCCAAACTACATCATCGAAGTCATTCTCTATTGTTTTCCAAGCTACAGTACCATGTTGTTTACCACAATTCATCAATCCCATTCCACAATTATTCTCCTTAAACCATAGTGGTTTCTTATGGTTCATATTTATACTATGGTGGTACATCTGGAACACTAGTTGTTTTATATAGTATAGTTCCATGCTACAGTGCCTAGCATGCACAGTGGAGCCTCCCAGATATCCAACAGAACTTGAATTTTCTAGAGATTGATCTCAGGTAATAATTGATTCTACCCTTTGACTATTTCCATCATTCATTACTCTAAAATCCTTATCAGGTTGATTTCAAACTGATTCTAGGAGTCCTTGGAATATGTTCGTGTTTCTTGTAGGTAAAAACATGGGTTAGGAGATGAAACCTTTAATTAACCTTAACATTAACATCAACATAATTAATATATGAAGTTCCTTACATATTGGGAATTTGTTTAAAAATTTCTCTAGGTTTTAATTTATGTGTTGGAAAAATTGATAATTTTGCTTCATTTTGATCACATGTTAGTGTGTGTGTGTGTGTGTGTCCTATGAAACTTTTTTTATATTTTATTCCATTAGTGGTACATTTGTATCTTTTTTCCATATTTTATTATTATCAAATGTTCCATTGTGTTTCTACCTTATACTCATATTTATATGTGTTCCATGTATTATCTATATTGTACATATGTTACGATTCTTTGAGGTATTATTCTTGGTGCTTAGAATAGGTTGACCATCATGACTCACATGCGACTAACTACGATGATGGTGATGATGGACTCGGTCACATCGTAGAGATTCGAGGATAGTATAGTGACCATGTAGGGGATACACCTGAGGATTCATAGTAAATGTTAAATACCATGAACATGAGAAATCCTAGTGGATATCGAGTAACATTGTTACTCAATACTAAAGGTCATGGGGTATCATGACCCACTATATGACAAGAGGAAGTTGGGTAGAGTGTATGAATGATTACAAATATTTATGTAGGAAGTTATATTCCCTTAAAAGGTACTCATAAATATACTTTTATCAAGATACAAAAGGGATAAATCCTTTCACACATTACCCATTAATACAATATCACTTGTAACACACACAACATATCCTACCTCGTATGAGAATATGCCCCCATAGTTTAGGTTAATACATCAAGGTTCACGAGTCATTATATCCATTAATGATAATATTAGATTTTCAAGATCAATACATATTTCAATTAATAGGAACATCGAATGACACATGGAAATTCATTTTTTCTATGGATAGGTCTATTCTCATAACCTTTAATATTTGGGATTACTAGGGGAAAACACCATAAGAAGGTGTCTTAATGTCTTGTGAGCCTCCTATGATGGATAGAATGTATCATCTATGTCTCATCAGGCAATAGATTATGTCTATATAATAAGGTTCAAGAATAATGTTATAGAACCCAAATGATCTCATCATAGTGAGGAACCATTATAACCATTAAATATTACATATATCCTTCAGAAATTGTCACATAAAATGTAACAAACAAAAAATAATAATGATCTGTTAAGAAAACATCATTAATAATGAAAAACAAACAATCAAATACTAAGAACGTTTTTTCTAGGGAACCAACTATAACAAACTCCCACTTCCACTAGAGATAATTGATTGCGACTTTTAATTCACCAGCTCTCACATCATACTCATGCATGTACTGAGATAAAGACTTGGTCAAGGGGTCTACTATGTTTTCTTATATAGATAATTTACTCACCAAAACATCACCTAATTGAGAAAAGTACCTCATTAGATGAATCTTCTGAAGTATGTGGTTTTTCCTTGGGTGTGACCTCAACTCATTTGAGAGAGAAACTGATGTATTGTTATCACAATAAACAATGACAGAGTCTTTACAAATAGGAACCATATCATCCTATTAGAAAATTTTATGAATCTAAAATTCTTCCTTGGATGAATTGGAAGCCACAATATACTCAGAATCTACTATAGAATATATGCAAATTTTCTACATTGAACTCCTCCAGCTCATGGTACCTTCATTGTGACAAAATATGTATCTAAACTTTGACTTCCGGTCTATCAGATCTATCTGAAAGATGGGAAATGTAAAAATCATGAGGAATAGATCTTTATATCCTCCAAACACTGAGAATATATCTTTAGTTCACCACATATACTTAAGGATAGACTTAATGATAGTCCAATACTATTCATCATGATCTCCTTGACATTTTTCAACCATGGTTAGATAATAGGTAACATCAAGACCTATACATAACATGACACAGATGATAGATCATATCATATAAGAGTACGTTACCACTACAAAAAATGTAAATTAGTGACGTTTTTTCCCTTATATATGTTTTCAAATATCACTAATTCATTCACCAATGTTTCCAAAAATTATAATTAATTTTTTTTAAAATCTATAAATTTAAATTTTTTGAAATCTATAATTTTCTTTTTTTTTTGAAATATAGGTTTTTTTTAATTAATACAAAATATATTATTCCTTATAACACCACACAAAACCCCACCACACCAATGCACACTACACGTTGCAGCGCTCTATGCGGGCCCTACACGACACCCTCCTCCACTTTTAGCTACATGTTGGTTGCCTCCCCGCAACACACTCCTTACACCACTCTCAATTCTCAACCCCCCCTTTCACCACCACCACCCCACATGCCTAAGCCCCATGTTGATCGTCCCACACACATGCCTAGGGAGGAATAAAATCAGCGCCTATAAGGATTTGAACCCATAACCTGAAGCATTATACCCAAAGAATGTATCAAATCACCTATTTCAATTTTGAATATAAAATTGTATTATGGTATATATATATATATATATATATATTTCAATATTTAAAAAATTATTATTATATATATATGTATAATTTTATATATTAATATATATATATATATATTTTATATTTTATACTTTTTGTTTATATATATATATGTGTATGTGTGTTTATATTTTACATATATGTTTATGTTATATATTATATATATTTTTATGTGTATGTTATATGTGTGTGTGTGTTTATGTTATATATCTTTGTGTGTGTTTGTGTATTTATATATGTTATATATATATATGTTCTATGTTTGTAGATATGTGTGTTTATATTTTATATTATACATATGTGTTTATATTTTATGATTACTTATATTTAGATATAAGTTAATATTTTATATTATATATGTGTGTGTGTGTGTGTTTGTGAGTTTATATTTTATATTATATATATATATATGTTTATATTTAATATTATATAAGTATATGTTTTCATTTTATGATTATATTATATATATATGTGTGATTATATATTATGTTTATATATATGTAAATATTATATATGTGGTTATATATTGTTTATATTTTATATATGTTTATATTATATATGTGTTTATATTTTATATTTTATGTTTATATATTTAAGTCTATATTATATTATATATATACATATATGTTTATATTTTCAATTATATAATATATATATATATATATGTTATATATATGTGTTTATATTTTCTATATATGTGTGTTTTTATATCTATATGTTTAAATTTTATATTTTATATATATATATTTTAAAATATGTATATATTTTTATATCTTTATCAATATTATTTGTTTATATTATATATACATCATATGTTTATCTTAATAAATATATGTTTATATTTTATTTATATATCTTTGTTTATATGTGTGTGTGTGTAAATATATATGTGCATGTAAAAATATATATAATTAAAATTATATATATATATAATTAGTCATGATTTAAAAAATTGGTAACAATTTCACTAAAATAGCTGTGATTTCTTAAAAGTAAAATGAAATTTAAAATATATATCTGTATATATATGTGTGTGTGTGTGTTTGTTTGTTTGTTTATATATATATATATATATATATATTATATGTTTATATAGATGTGTCTATATTTAAATATATATATATATATATGTATATATTCACATCGATGTTGGAAAATGAGTTATTTAAATATATATATTATTAGTGATGTTTCCTTAAAAACATTGCTAAATTAGCAACATTTCCTTAAAAATGTTGCTAAAATAGAAAAGTTCCCTCAAAAGACATCGTTAAATTCTAAATTGGATTTTTTTAAAAATATTGTTAAGACATATTTCTAAATTCTAGTTAGTTTTTAGTGGAAGTTACTCATTACTCCCTTTCCTCTTATGTCTAAGGACACATTCTCTTGATAATATGTATATACTGTGACACTGGAACCAATCTTCTCTTCGATTATTCCATACAAAATCACTTTAGTATCTATTCAATGTACACCCTTTGACATATCCCAAGAATCCTCCTGGATAAATCATAAATGATATAGATCCCAAGAATGTATGTTTCTTCCCGAAAGTCCTTCATGGAGAATAAATTCCTCAACCATGCCTTACCCACTTATAAGGTAGGTATATCATTTCAAATTATTAGTATTTATTCAACATATATTACTATGAAAATGACTTTTCTCCCACAAAACATATTGTAATCAAACGGATCACATTCATTCCAAATGAAACCAAATTATTTTATGGATTCATCGAAATGAATATTCTATGACCTAGATGATTTAATTAATCCATAAATATTTCTCTTTAACTTGTACACCTTCTTGTAATTTTTATGAGTAACAAACACAAATAGTTTTGTCATATACACATCCTATTGAAGGTTCCCATTAGGTAAAATAGTTCATACCTCATTTTTGGAACTATTATCAGTATAGTATTCTATTATAAAATAACATTTATAAAGGGTTTAAACAATATAAAAAGTTAAAAAAATTCATCATTGTCTTGAAGTTGTCTAAACCCTTTTGAAACTAGTTTTCCTTTGTAGGTATTTACTTTAATTACCAAGTCCGTCTTTCTCTTGAATACCCATTTGCACCCAATGGGTTCCAAATTTCCTGACAATTCTATCAAAATTCAAACTTGGATTTGATACATAGAATCCATCTAAGATTTCATGGTTTCCTACCACTTTACAGCTTCTAATATCTCTGCAAACTGTTTCCAGAAAATAGGTAGCCTATTTTCAATCAATTATTAGCCCACATCATCGGTGACTAGAAAACAATATCTCTCAAGTTCTATTTACTATATAGAACTCATATAAAATACTAGTGTTTTATAAATAATATCTTCCATAGAGATCTATGGAATATTTTTCTCCACCAACTCTTTTGTGTCATGATCATCAACTTCATCAAAGTAAATCCGTATCCTAATATATTCCTTGAGGTTGTTCTCCTTCTCAAGAAATTTAGCCTATTTTATAATAGTAACTTTTTTAATGGTTGTATAGATATTATACCCTTATTTATTAAGGATACCCTATAAAGATACAAATCAGGACCTGTGGGGCTAGTTTGTTTCTTGATCTAGCCTTAACAAACACTTTGAAACCCTATTCAAACACATGTTAAAAAACGGGTTTATTTACACTCCATAACTCAAACAAAATAATGTTTTCACATTAGTTGTTACTTTATTTTGTAATTATTATGTTTTCCATAATTAAAATCTTCAAAATAATAATGTAAGTTTTGAGTGACTCGTCATCGACCATACAAAGTGCAACAAGGGGTGTTTTCTCCATTAACTAACACCATTCCTATTATGTATATAATTTAGAGTGATTTGATATAAAATAACATAATATTATATAAAATTAGTAAAGTTATGGTTATTATATTCACCACATCAATCTGATTGAAGTTTATTTATCTTCCAAGCAAGATGATTCTTAGCCTCATTATTAAACTCTTTGAATTTCTAAAAGGATTTAGAATTATACCTTCTTATGTAGTTATAACCATACCTTCACATGTCATCGTTAACATTAATAAATTAAGAGAACCAACATCTAGCCTCTATATGAGATAGTCACCACCCATCTGTGTGTAACAAATATAGAATATTTATGGCCCATTCACCTTGAATATTGAATGATGGTTTAGACACCTTTCCATATAAAAAATCCTGAAATCTTTCTAGTGGATTATTCTCAAAGTATTCAAAGTAACCATATCAATAGAGAATTTTCAGAAAATTCTCATTTACATGAAAAAGATGGTGGTTCTATAACTAGGTGTTATATGAGGTGCATGTATTTGTTTCATTATCAATTTCCAGTATTTGGATCTAATAATTTAATACATAAAGACTATTATTTAAATATTTCATATAAAACTATATTCCATATTTATCAAATTAGGAAGCCTTATTTCAAAAGTTGATAATAAATCCACAAAATATAAAAAAACCACAATAAGGTTCCTAGTAATACATGGAACATAATAACATTTATTTTAAATCTAAAATCAACTACATTAAAAATGTGAGGTTATTGTGTCTAATGGATAGATCATCCATCTTCTTTCCTTTTACATCTTGTATATCCACATTATATTTGGAAATATTTAAAAATTTATAGCGTTCCTATATTGGCATAAAAATATGAGAACCACAAGCAGTATCAAAAACCTTACTTGTATATATGGAAATATGACACTCAATTACAAATGATATGGATGTTTCTAATTTATTATTTAGTTGTGTGAAATTCCTTTTCTAGTTGACCTTATTTCCCCATTAAATAAATTTTGTATTTGGTTCCTTTCATTTCCTACAGATCATTTTTTCGTGGAAGTATAGGACTTCAGAGCCTTAAACTTATACTGAGTTTCTGGTCCCTATTTATTGTTCTTCCTCTTCTAATTCACCATATAGACAAAAGGTTTCTCATGATCCATGTCATTATAAACCTTAAAAATAATTGTAACAAGTTCTTATGGTTTTTTCTTACTATTTAGTATTTTATAATTCATAATAAAATGATAGAAGTTTTTGGGTAGTCGAAACATAATGAGATCTGTGCATAGCCAATCAGGGATCTTAAAAACCTAGAATTTTAGGAACTCAATATATCCAATCATATTTATTACATGTGGACCAGCAAGAACTGACTCTATAATATTCCATGTGAATATCGTTTTGGATATCTCACATGTCTATAATTTCATCTTCACATGATAGAGATCTAGAAGGTCAAAAATAATGTGATATAAATCCATGTCCTCATATAATTTTAGTAACACATTTGGCATGGAGTATAACATGAAACATTATACATCTGTAGCATCTTCCATATATTTCAAATAGATAGATACTTCTTTATGATTATCCTCTTTTGAAGTGAACTCAGTAAGTTGGGTTTCAAGCACATATAATATCTGTTTATAGTGTACCATAATGTGAAAACACCAATACCATTCCCATAAATTTATATTGGGGAGAAGGTTATTTTTCTTAAGTATATATCACATTTAAATTTTCAAATTCAATTGATTTTCAATTTCTAAATATTAACTGAATATAATTTGTACAATTTTTTATTAAAAAAATATATTAATAGTTTAAAATAAATTAAAATCCATTAATCTAAAACTATTTTTCAAAACCCAATATCCCCTACCATCCTTTTTGTAATATCTTTTCACTAAGATATTATAGTTTTAATGATATATATCCCCCTTCTCAAAACCCAAATATGGTCATGACTTGTTATTTTAATTGTTTTATATAGGCATAAATTTCCATCTTCATCAACTAACAGTTCCTTGATCCGTTGAGTGGACTACCCAATACTAAAATTTGATTTTAAAATATTTTCGTAACACTTGCCTCATTGTTGCACTATTTTTTTCTTGAGTAGTTAACCCATGATTTAAACCAAGTTAAGTCAACCCAAATCATAAATCTAAAATTTCAAGTAAAATTGTAATCACCCCATTAGGGGTTGGTCGATAACTTTAAACTATAATGTTTTTATAGAATAATTAGCTAAAGTCTATAACAAATTAATATTTTATTTGAGCTATTTTTATCCTTATACATAAATCCCAATTTATTAATTGACATTCCATGTGAATATTAATTATATTTTAATAAATTTACTAACCATGTATGATTCAATATTATCACATGATCTAGTTATATTTTATTCTATATTGTATTCATGTTAATTCAATTATTAACGGATCAAAAAACATTCAAAAACCAAAATAATTAACCATGAAAATAAAATAAACAAAATATAAGTGTCATGATGATGAAACAATATAATGGTTAGTTTATCTAGAGTATGATAAACTAGCCCTCAACCCTATTGGAAACATCTTGAATCGTAGTGTGGTTCATGTTGTAGAATTCCACCTTTGGATATTATGTATCATCTTGATTTGTTTTTCCTTATCTCTTTGACGTGGACCACCTCCTCTCTCGAAGGAGCTCCATCCTTAAATAATATTTTTCTCAAACAGAGGTTTTGAGATATAGTGTATTGGATAAATGGGGTTTACATGAAGGAAACCATAGGAACACATGCCCCTACATAATAGGGAGGAGTGGGTGAATCATCAGAAATAATTTTAGTTTAAGAACATAAATTAATATAAACCAATCACATTCAAAGAGAGGGTTTAAGATCATGATCATTCATAAATCATTCAGGGAGAATACATTTTCTATCTTATAATTGATTACTTTAATACTTTATTTAATTAATACAATGAACCCTGAATTAATCTAATAAATTAAATTTATCTTAATACCATCCAAACATCCTTAACTCCCCATAATCTATAATTTTAAACAAAACTAATTTAATATAAAATTAATGAAGTAAACAAGTTCACTTGGATGAACCATGGTGTTCATATCCAAAATTTTAATGTGAAAATATATTTAATATATAATTATCAATCCTCTGACATGGAATGTAATTTTTCAAAAAATTATGCATGGAACATAATTGATTTTGTTTGATTACATATTTAATTTTTCCCAATGAAAAAAAAACTTGCATGTTGTCTTTAGAAGGATAAATGAAGTGTCCTCTCTTATTCCCATATCTAAAACACATGCCTCTAGACATGGTGTGTTTATTACTACATTCAAGGTTAAGGTACATGGAATGCTTACCCAAAATACACAGCAAGTAAACATGACTTTTCACAACAAGTATGTATATGTGTCATGTATCCAATACTAAAAGCACTGGGAAATCCTATGTTCTTAGTCATGAGAAAACAAGGAATCCAAATTGTATGCAGTGGTTACATGTTGTCTACTTCTATAATCCATGATCTAAAATGGTGGATGTACATTTTGATATTATTTAGTCGAATATGACATAAAAAGTGAGATATGGTTAGAATACATGGAATGTATACAGGTGGTATATGCCATGTGCTACCGGTTTTTTCTAGGAATATTCATTGGAACCTTCAAGTGGTGTTCTTTGAATGTGTATTAATTTTAAATCCTTAACCAATTATTGGTTATGTTGTTGAGAATGAATAAAGGGAAGAGGCAGCAATGTCATATATTAAAATGAATCAAAATAGTTAAAGTAAAATGCAAATGCATGAAATAAATAGACGAATAATAAATATTTATATATAAAACATATGACCCCAAAACTACCACTTAAAGGTTTTAGGAACAAAAGAAGTGTCCTTTGATGGTATGAACAACATTGATTTGAATATTAAATTTTTTTGTAATCATTAACTCCCAGGATTAAAACATCATGTCTAATGAAAACCATACATTACATGACTATATTGAAATTTCATAGTCAATGAGGGAGATAATCACATAAAAATTATTATAAATTAATTTCAAAATATAGAATTACGTAAAATCATAATTCTCTATTCATTTTTGGTCTCATGGAATATATCTCATTCCACTATAATTTTGTTACGACAGCCAATTGTTTAATCTCTCTAGATTAGATCTCAATAGGAAACACAATCTTTTATCATGATCATAGAATCGTCGAGTGCTATCACATATGATCTTGAATGATTATGTTGTTTTTGGTTGATTATAGTAGTGTTCTCCTAAAGTGAGTAAGAACTCTTAACGGTCTCTCAAAAGATTTAGAGATAAGGAAGATTTAATCCAATCTATGGATTGAGGAATTATCACTTTAACCATTGTACACAATAAAATTTAATTAAGTAAAGTGATATAATTTGATATTTTTATGGTAGGTTTGAGGTTGTGAAATTTCACACAAACCACTAACCATATTTAATGTTATTAGTGGACCCATTATCCATTAATAATAATTTTATCATTATTAATCACTTAAAATGTTCAATGCATTAAGAATATAAATAAATAGCATTTATACCTTTTATAGTTAGACCGTTAATCTTGATCTGTTTTCCCTTATCATCATTTACTGATCCTAGAATGATGACTATTTAATAAATAAATTTCAATACATTATTATATGATATATATAATAAATATTATATTTTCCAAACATGAAAATAAATATTAATTATTATTATTTAACTCATTCGTTCTTTTAAATAACCCATGATTAAATTATTGTAGTAAACCAATACCTAAATAAATATTATTTATTCAAACTTAATAAACTCAATACTTAAATTTAACTAAGATTATGGATACATTTAGTGTGTGGACCATTAGGCCTTTTTGTCAATAGAATTAAGCATAACAAATTAAAGTCTAACATTAACGTCTATTAACATGCCCAGTCACTCTTATATAAAGAAGTTTATGTCACAAAAACATCCAAACCTTCATGAATCCTTATCATATAATATTATCCCTTTATCCAATATCTCAAATCAAACATGTCTTATATCGATTCCATCAACCTATATGAATGATGTCTCTTTATTTAACATTCTATATGTGCACTGCACTTCTATGGACAATGAATACTTTTTTATTATAAAATTATTTCTTATTAGATAATTAAGGGGAAAATATATTACCATATTTGTATGAAGAATACATGATCAATAAAATTTAAATATCTTTATTATTTCTGTTTCATAGGGGATCAATGATTCATTTCGGTGGATCATACTTACTAGAAAATCACCAGAGGTTTGATAATATTATTGACACTGAAATCCACCTCAAATTATGTTTGTAAGATATTTTCTTGATGTATTTAAGGATTTCATTTTTTATTAGGGAAATTTCATTTGAAATCGATAAATAGGTATAATTTTAACACTAAATCTACATATAATTGGAAAAATAAAGGTATATTATTTAAATTGATATATTGGACATCCAATTTTTTAAATAATTTTTTTGACATAAAACACATTGCGAAGATTATATGTGAAATAATGCATCAAATTATATTAAATTTAAAGTCAAATTCTAGAGATAACTTATGACCTCATAATAACTTGTTGGATAAGGGTTTTAGATCAGAATTGTATCTTGTGTGAATCAGTGAAAAAAATGGAACCTTCATTGTGGTTCTTATGTGATCACATCTTAATAGAGAAATAAATTTCTAGAAATATTGGATAATATCAAGTTTCCTGATGGATATTCAAGAAAAAAATATAAACTAATCTATATAATTGTATTGAAACTGAAATCCATAAAATTTCATGGTTATCACACCCTTCTTCAAGAATTGATTCCAAAATAAATACATCATTTATTATCTAATAATTTAAGTGGTGATAGGGACTTATTTGTTCCATTATTATATATTTATTTATTATAAATGCTTACCTTAGTATTTCATGATAAAGATTTTGTAAGAGGCACCATTGATTTTGTGGGAGTTAGAGAAAATAAATTCATTCATCAATTTTCAGATGCATGCTCATCTAACAGTCTATTATCTGATAGAAATAATTCTTTGGGGATACATTAATTTTCCATGGAAATATACTACAGAACTAAATATGTTCACAATGAAGTATTATGTCTATAACAACATTCATCTTGAAGGTTCTATTGTGATAGTTTATCTGGATCGATAATATATGGATTTTTATTCAATATATTTGTCTGAGGACAGAATAAGACATAACTGAACAATTAAAAATAAATATGAGAATCATTGAAAATTTAATCCCATGATTCTAACTCTTCCAAAAACTATGATAATTTAGGGATCACATTCATTGAAGACATTAAGCCTGGAAGAGAGAGAAATTGCACATTGTAAATCCTTGTTTAATGATGATTTGTTTGATGACTACATCAAGAAATATATTTTGAATTTGTAAATTTTATCTCATAATATTTAATTTCAAATATACTTTAATAATATATTATCATTTAATGTAGATAACATAAATAAATTATAAGTATAATTCATCATTCTTTTCCTTTGAGAAGGAGAGAGACATTTCATAACAAAGATTTTCCTTGTTGTTTGAAATCAAAGGTATGAAGATTAATTTAATCAAATTAAAAAATATATATTAATTTAATTATATTATTCATATATATTTCAGGTATTGAGTTTAACTTTTGACTATAACTATAAGGAATTAAGATTTTTGTATTTTAATAAAAATTATTTTGTTCATGAATGTAAATCATTAATAATAAATGGGTTAAAATTTGTTACAATTAATCGATCGATGAACATGAGAACACAACATGATGGTATTATGTTAATCATACAACATATTTATATGCTTGTGAATCAGATAATAGGCCTTTATATGAAAATGTTTCTTATTATAGAGTTTTTGAGAATATACTATTATGGGATTACTAATGAGATGGGTGAGTCACTATTATGAAATGAAAATGGTTTGATTTAATGATGTGACATAGTATATTTAATAATGATTATATGATTGAAGATATTGACATGACTCACTTACAAGATTCTAATGAACCATATATTTTTCCATCATTATAGAAATAATTATTTTAAGTGAAATATCATCTCAAGCCTAATTACAGTGTCATTATTGAAGTAACCCATAGGAATATATTTGATTATGGTAGGGATTAAATTATCCCAATTGATTTCCCAATTGATTTCTCCAAAATATTATATTTGATGAATAAATTTTTATAATTATTATAATTTATTTTAAACATGAAGTAGTGGTGGGTAATATTTAAAATCATCCAAATATGTTCACAATTTATTTAGTTTATCTTAATGTGGGTTTCTCAGGTAGGTAATATTCTAATTACTTTAACTTTGTCTCAAATTGTATAGGTATTTTTGTTTTATTTTTTTTGTTTTCATTGTAGTTGATTAGATATATTTCAATTAAAAATTGGGCTGAAATTTGTTTTAATAACATGTATAACTTGGTTTTAAAATAATATTTCTTAAAAAATATTCTTAAAATAAAATATTTAAAATAAAATTTTAAAACCGGTTTAAAATGATTTATCAAATAAAAAATTAAAACACTTTTTAAAATTGTTTTAAAATGGGTTTGGGGTTGATTAAAATGAGGTTTAAAACTAGTTTTGAAACTATTATGACACTATTTAATAATATTTAAAAAATTTAAATATTGGTTTTAAATAGTTTTTAAATTTATTTTTGAGCATATATGTTTTATTTATTTTTTATTCTTTTAATATTAAAAATTACTCTCTATATTTTTATTATTTCTTGAAATTATATTTTTTATTATATTTTATTCCTCTTAGTATTTTTATTATTTATAAATAATTTTTTAACAATAATTTATACATTTCAAAAAAAATTATTTTTTTATTTTTATTATGTTTATTTATCATTTATTTTATATAATGTTGAATTATTTTATTTTTTATATAAAATGGAATTCAAGTTTTTATATTATAATTAATAATTTTACTTAACGTTACTCGTGATTTAGAAGTTTAGTTTTACCTTTACATAAGTCTTACATGTTTTTTTATTCCCTTATGTGAGTTTTTTAATATCTTTCTTACCTTTATGTTGGTTATTTTTTACACTTACGTATTATGTGTTAATTTATTCTTTCCCTAAAGTATATTTTAAAATATTGTTTATACCCTTATGTAAGTTTTGCATGCTTTGTATTACCTTTACATAAGCCTTATAAATTCCCAATTACCATTAAAAAACTTTTAGTTTACCTTTAGAAAACATATGTAAATTGCATGTTACCCTTATAAAAATCTAAGAGTTAATCTATTTGAGTAAAGTTTTACCCTCAGAAATCATGTGTTAATTTATTTTTACCCTTAGATATGTTTCAAAACCATGTTTATACCCTTATGTCTATTTTTTATCCATTGGTATTGCTTTATGTAAGACTTAAAAATTACTATTTACCCTTAAATTAAATTTTGTTTACTATTATGGAACATATATAAATTACACATTAACCTTACACAACTCCAATATTTTTTTTATGTAGCATATTCAAAATGAATGTTACCCTTAGGAAGTGCATATATACCCATACACAATGTATATAAAACTCTATATACCCTTAGTAAAACTAAATAATTCATTTTTAACCTTTATGTATCCATTATAAATATTTGTTTACCCTTTTGTGTGGAATTGAAATATTTTGTTATGCTTACATATGGTGTATAATATTCTTGTTACCTTTGTATAGAAAGGTGTTTTACCATTATTCAAGTTATAAAAATTTCATTTTAACCATAATAAGCCTATATATAAAAAATTTACCTATACATAGCTATTATAAATATTGGTTTACCCTTAAATATTATATGAAAACATTCAGTTACCCTTATGCACAGGGTTTGATCTATTTGTTACCCTTACCTAGAAATGTATTTTACCTTTTCATAGGTTATAAAAAATTATTTTTACCCTTATATAGCCTATATAAAAAGTTTTTCCTTTTAAACTATACATTAAATAATCATTTTAACCTTACAAATTAATTTTAAATTACCCTTATCTAGGTATGGAAAGCAAATAATTTTTTCTAGATTACTTTATTTTTAGGTTTTTCATTTTTTTTTTGAGTTTTATATGTTTATTTCGTGTTTTAATTCATTATAATGTTTCAATAAATTCATATTAATTATATATAACCTATGTGAAGTTTTTTTAGTGTTTTGAACACATGTATATGCAGATACAACTTTTCTTGTTATTACACATGAACAATCAACATGAAACTCAAGAAAAATTGTTTTTATTATTTTGAGTTGTTGTTTTTTTGTTTTTAAAGTTTCTAAATTAATATTAGATTTTAAAAATCTGATTAAAACTTGTTTTATAGTTTTTTGCGTTGTGTTATTCATTTTTCAAAATCTTTATATCTATATTCATTTATGTTTTAAAAAATTCTCCAATTTTGAAGGAAGATGTTGTAAAATTTTCAAGGGATCTTCTTTGAACAATTAATTCTATTAATTAACCATCATAGTGAATTTAGATAAATAAAATTGGTCTATTCCCCCCCCTCGAACCCCACACCATCTAGACCATTTTCTAATACCCTAAACGACCTAACAAATTGTGTATTTAATTATTATGTAGAATATAAACGATATTGAAGAAGTTCAAGGAAGTGATTTTCTGAATAAAAAAACTATGATTGCACAACCAAGTGATTTTCACTCAGGTGTCCTTAGTGATTATAATAATTTTAATATTTTTATTATGTATTACATTTAATTCCATGTTCTTATTATTTATCAAATTTCTTATATAGACAATCATTTAAATCAGATTTAAACTCTACTCAAACTATTACAAATGGTGAGTATCATGAAAAAATGAGTGGGGGTATTGTTATATCTAGATAAAGCACTCATTGTACCTATTCACACCTAGAAATTCTATCATACATCCCATCTACCATAGGTTTTCCTCCTCCACATGATCCCTATGGGATGTTCTCACCTATCCCTCTATAATTATGTCATATAAGCTCTAATTCTAATATACCATTTCCAAATTTTATGATGTATATTTAACCTTATTTGTATCACCCCAAGCTTCTAAAAATGTTTCTCTTTGAATAATACAATAGCGTGCGATTTACGCAACACCGAGTTCAAGCCCACCTTAACCTCTCAAACTAGTCATTTAAAAAAGCAGTTATGAATATTATGAACTAAAATTTGAATTTAATATATTCCATATAATTTTAACATCCATATTATGTATTTATTAGACATAATATAAGAACAAATTCAATTTTTTAGAAAAAAATAAGTATTTATTAAAAAATGTAATTTTACCGCCTTTTAACAGAGAGCTTATTTAAAATCCAATATTTTACACCTTTATATATTCAATTTAGTGAAATTAAATTCTTTTATAATAGGGATAGAAAAATTCAGTTTGGATAAATTTTTGATACTTTTCAGATAACTTTCATATTTTGATGAATAATGAAAACAATAAATTTTAATTAAAAAAACTTTTTAATAGAAATATTTTTTAGTGTTAAATTATAAATTTGATTGGTTTTTAAGTATCTTTAGATTATATTTTTAACATTTAATATAATGTATTTCATTGTACATAATTTCATATTTAAATTCTATATAAACCCAAGCCAATTTATTGATAGTTTTTAATTTTTAAAAACCCGCATTTTAGTTTTAACCATGGGAACTAATTTTAAATTAATTAATTAAACTTCTATGTTTTTAATTTGGTAAAATAGGAATTTTTTTAATTAGTAATATCAAAATTATCTTAAGGTGAATTTTTGGAAATTTTATAAAAACATTCAATTTTTAATAAATTTTGAAAACACTACGATATTGTTTAAAACAAAATTTTATTTAAATAATAATTATTATTTATTTATATGGATTTAAACGTCAAAATATTTAAATAATACCTATATTATTCCAATTTAATTCATCGGAGTCATGTTTTTAATAAAATTATATATATATAATTTTATTGACCTTTTTAACTTTATTTTACCCACCTTCTAGGCACATTTAAATATTTTTTTTAAAAACATAATTTTACTACTTCTGTGAATTGAATTTCAAAAATCTGAGAGACACGGTTGATATCATTAAGTAAAATGTGGTTCAATAGGATGAAAATAATTTTTGGTGAATAGTAAATTTTCCATTTTATTTACGAGAGTTAAAAGTAAATAGGGTAATTAAATGAAAAAATGATATCATAATTAACCTAACACATGTACTAAATCCATTTGATAAATTTATTTTGATAAAATTCAACCTTAAAAATAAAATATTATCCACCTTATCCACTTGTATTAGATTATAAAATTTATTATTATTTTATTTGAAGAAGAGTTAAAATTGTTAAATTCAAATGTTAATAACTAAAACATTATTAATATAGGATTAGACATAAGATAATTTCAACTTTAGATATTCTTTAGAAACATAAAAATATTTCCTACAACATGGTATTTTATTTATAATTGTTATACCTTAAACATTTAAATTTATTCATGACGGAATGATGATGCAGTAATTACCATATTATTGAAAGATTAAGATAATTTATAATATAAGTATTAAAATAAATGTAAATTGAGACTTTTGATGTATTCCATGAATTTCATAGGTTAATATGACATGTTATGGTTGATTAAATAAATTTTAATCCAAGTGATAAAGTTGTTATTACTTTCACAAAAACCAAATACTAAATATTCTCAAAATTAACATAAATGAGTTTAAAAAAATACTATATTATTGAATGATATAATAATCCTAAAAATAAAATATTCAACCAAAGGACTTATATAATAATATATATGTCATTAAGTAACCACTTGAGGTTATCTTTGAATTTTATAGTATGTATATTAACCATATAATATAAAAATACAAGGAGACATGGTAAATGTTAAACTATTTAACCAAGAGTTGCATCTAAAAGATAAGGTTAATATGGTAGCCTCAACTTATCTAAAACCTATTGGTTTAGAGGATTTGTACCCATAACCACCTGAGTATAGAAATAAATTCATTTTTAGCCATTATAAAATAAAATTTCTTTTTGAATAAATTAATATTTTAATCTTTTCCTAAAGGGACCCTCACCTCTCTTATAAAAAGGTACATCTCGTTCTCTCAAAATCACACCTCCAAAGACATTTGGATCTGCCAAACCCAGATCAAATATTCTTCTAACTACCCTAAATTTTACCAAGAGGCCTTACTTTTATCAAAAATCCAACCAATGGATCCCTTTTGATCATATCAAAAGGAAGCACCCGAAAAAGAGGTAATTATTTCATCACCTCTTTCAAAGTCCTTTTTTTCTTCAACTTCCTCATTATTTGTTGATTCAATACCAAAATAAAAACACCAGTACCCTCTAAATATTATAATGTTATTATAAATTTGGTATAACCATATTAATTATTCTATCCATCCTATGAATGAAAAAGTCACCATACCTGTATACGTACGGCTTACCGTCTCCACGTCGTGGTGTAGTTGGTTATTCAACACTTCATTATTACGATAGGTATAATAATGAGTATAATTGAAATAAATAATAAATATAATATATTTATTATTATTTTTATATAATATACCATACAATTAAACATGATTTCACAATCAATATAATGGTATCATCGCTTGTGCGTACGTACGGCTTACCGTCTCCACAACGTGATGAGATTCATTTCAACATTCATCATTCAATGATGATTATAAAAATACATATTATTAATAAGTATTTAATATATGAAATAATAATGCTACTATAAATATATATATATATATATATATATATATCTGTGTGTTTACTTACTTATATCTTATTCACTTACGTCTGTTCAATATGATATGAAAATGGAAATAGCATTTATGCTTACGTACAGCCTACCGTCTCCATAAATGGTGTATTTCATTTAATATATCTATCTGTTATACATATTTATATTCTAAATATATGTAATATATAAATCATGTTTTATATTCTAGAAGTATTTAAATCCCGATCTAAGTGATACCATCATTAATAAAAAGTTAAAACATGTACGATAATGGAATCTATTATTACTCCCAATGTTAATTTAACATGAAAATAGTTATTAAATAGGTAGTATAAATTCATAAATGAATCAGGTGTGATATAATAAATATGAATATGGTTCTAGTATAATTACATAACATACAATTGTCATTATATAGGAGGTTAAACATACCCTTGACTAAAGGAAAGTACATGGTAAGTGTTAATTCCTTAATATCATTATTATCTGAGATTGTTTATGTGTAAGTATTTTTTGGGAGATATTTATTATCCATGTCCATGTTTCATAAAATATTTTTCACAATGATTATTTTAAAGTATAATTTAACTAAATCAACATTTTAAATGTTTTAAATATTTATTCTCCTAAATCATTCTCATTAATGTCCATGTTTTCATAATGGTTTTAAGGATTTATTTATATGGACATGATTTTTCTAAAATGATAATTCCTTAAAAAAGTTTCAAAGTGGTATGGGACACTTTTATTCAAACCACTCTTCTTGATTACTTTTATTATAGATGTGTGACATTTAAATGATTTCACAAAAAGGGATATTTCTTTTAAAAAAAATTTCAGATCATTTTCAACTATGTCAACATCCTTTCCTCAATATTATTCTTGATGGAGGTTGATTTATTATAATACAATATTCTATATTATATTGAATGAGTTAGGATATGTTTAACTGTGTATGTTCTATTTTTATACCATTTATGTTTTATGGTTGATGTATTAAAATTTATTATGCTAGTTTTAATACAAATGTTTATTTTATGTCACAACATTTCATGTGTGGAATGCAGTGGACTAAGTAAGTGATGGTTGGGGCCTGTTATAGCCCCACGATGCATCAGTGGGTCTCATGATAAAAATTAGTGTCTTGATACAAGGTCTTGAAAAAAAATTATTTGTATTCTTGGAACGAGGCCTTGACTATGTGGTAATGATGTTCGTCATTAGGAATTCCCTCATTTTGAAATTAATTATTACATGGGACTATTCGACTTGTATAATATACATGCGCATGTTTATATGGTAATATTTGATTTATTTTCTCCATATTATATTCATTTTTATGTTTAAAAAGATGTTTTTTTATCACAAATCTTTCCTTAAAAAATTTAGCTTCTACTAAATTATTTACCCTTATTGAGCATGAGTTCTCACCCCTTTCTTTTGTTTTGTTTTCCCATGATTCCAAGAAGTGTATTATGTTTCATGTGCATGGTTAATCTTGGGGAATAATGGTATTATCAATGTATTATTTATGTTTTGTTTTATGTTTGAATGTGTAATGTAATGCTCATGAATGTAATCTATTTTCCAAGACTACTGAACTGATCATTCCATTGGGAATTGATTTCTTGCAATCATGCCAATGCATTAAAATAATTCACTTGCTCTAGGCATTGGGGGTTGGGGAATTACAGTTGGTATTAGAGGAATTTTAGCAATAACATTAGAAACTAGATTTCAAAAAACTCTGATTATAGAACATTACTCTAAGATATTCTTTGAGGATTAGTATATAAGAGCATCCTAGAATTTTGTTAATTTAAAAATTTTGTAAATTTTTCAAGAAATACGTGCATGTATGGATATGAGTAGGTAGAGGTGACACTGGATCATATGTATCTAGGAGTGAAAACTTTGATAAGGAGTTTCAGTCTTGACCCGGGGTATCATGGTAGATGACAACGGTCCTTGTTGTACACTTTGTTACGACACTCCCAAGGGATATGTTTAGGATAATTCAAATTTTCATTATAAACCATTATAAACGATTTATGAATAAATATGATAGAAAATAAACCATTTAAATGATTATGACACTAAATGTGTGAAAAGTTACAATTAATTTTGATATTTTTTCTAGTTTTTGGATTCTACATTTAGCTATGATCTAACTTAGTGTATGTTATCATTTAGAAATGGCACCCAGTAGAAGGAATTAGAACTCCACCAATACGCTTGATCCAAGAGAAAGAATGATCATATCTTTCATGGTATTAAGCCAATGTTTAGAAGGAAAATAGTCTCCCACATACTCTAATCATGTAACGAAATATTATCATTTGTTAATAAGATATGTAAAGAATTCAATGAGTCATATGGCTTTGAAAGGATACAATAGAAGAAAAGTATGGTAGAGAGAAAGATGGATAAAAGGTAAGAGGGGAAAAATGATTTTACCATATGTGATAACTACAGAAAGAATCACATTGATAAATTCTTCAAGGGAATGAAATTTTTTTATAAGTGTGTAGAAAAAGGACACAAAGTATGTGATTGCAAGGGTATAAAAAAGGTTTCAAATGTACAGTGCTTCATCCGCAAGGAGTTGGGATACTATGCAAATCAATGCCTCAATCATAATAGTATACCCCAAATTCAACTATTGGATAGTAATCAAGTTATGATACTAATGTAGATGAGGGGGAATTAATAGTTTCTTTATGTTGTTATTAAAAAATTTGGTCATCTAAGTATTGTATTAATGAATTTAAAATTTATAAGAATTATAAAGTATTTATGTATTGCATTTTAGTACTATTTCATTATTTATTTGTTATTGTAAGGTATCGATTAAAGTGACACAATTTCCAGTTAAACATTCTGGAAAATACATGGTTAATGGAAAAGATAAACCATAATATGGTTCTAATGCTTAGATAATGATTTTGGAATAATATATTATTGTGTTGGATAAAGTATATTGGATATTATTGACTACTTAATAACTAATTAATGGTATTTTTATTCCATCATTGTTGTAGTTTACAACAGTTATGGATTTAAGGAGTATATCCAGTATTCTATGTTTTACAAAAGGAATAAAGAAGAATGAATGTATTCAATATGGTTTTCTATTAAATCATTTTATTTCTATGTCTTAGAAGAATACACGATGAAGGTATTAACATGTATGTTATGTGACCTTCTTTATAAATTTTGGACTGTGAGTTTGGACCGAAGTTTTTGGATAAGTCTGAAGGTTGGAATGGATTAATTTGGACATTGGATACTATTTTTTAAGGTTAAAAAATTTCTTAAGATTATTTTTTAGATTGTTATATAAAGGACATCCCTGAGGTCGGTAGACAACCTATCGTGTCTGGTATGGCGGTGAGACTTGAACCCGTAACATAAGGGCGACAAGGGTGCATCCCCTTCCATTGGACAATGTGATGTCATGGATTTTATAATGTAGTTTCATTAAATGGTACTATAGATGAATTATAAATTCATTTTTTAAACCCTATATGATTAGGTTTAATAGAATATTTTTGAGTTATATTATCTTTTAGAGAGAAAGATGAGTTTTGGTAGAAATTAGTTAAAGGATGGAACTTTACTTGTCCAGATTTCTTTTATTTATTATATAAAGAAATTAAATCTTAAACATTAGGGAAAGGATCTTAAAACCAAAATATTTCTATCCTAATAACTTTTGTTTTGTTGAACTGATGATATTTTAAATAATCGTAGATTTATGGATTTGATGCCCTCAATATTCATTTAAATTGTTTGGGATTATTGACCTCAATCACTACCAATAAATATTTATGTTTTATCTAAAATTATAATTTCCACTGATGTTATTCTATTCGAAAACCCAATTTAGAAATGAATTTTTCATTTTTCTTTCCCTCTTATTAAGACTAAATTTTATTAACCATATTTCTGATGTGGGTTTTCCACAAAGGTATTTTTTCATTTTTTTAAACCATTTATTTTCAAAGAACAATTTCAAATTTTGAGGACGCAATTTATTTTAGGAGGGAATAATGTAAGACCCCATGCTTCCATAGTATGTTTCTCTTGGATTAATACAATAGCATGGGATGTACGCAACATCGAGTTCAAGCACACAACTACCTATCAAACTAGTCATTTAAAAAGTAGTTATGAATAGTATTAACTAAATTTTGAAATTAATATACTCCATATAATTTTAACATCCATATTATGGGTTTCTTAAACATAATATAACAAATTCATTTTTGCAGATAAAAGATGTAATTTTCAAAAAATGCAATTTTACTACCTTTTAATGGAGAACCCTTTTTAAATCCAATATTTGACATCTTTATATACTGAATTTAATAAAATTAAATTAATTTTTATAACAGGAAGATAAAAATTCAGTTTGGATAAATTTTTGGTACTTTTCTGAAAACTTTTATATTTTGATGAATAGTAAAAACACTAAATTTCAATTAAAAACAACTTTTTAATCCAAATAATTTATATTTTCAAATTATAAATTTGAGTGTTTTTAAAGTATCATCAGATTATATTTTTATAATTTAATATTATTTAGGTAATTGGATGTAATTTTACAATTAAATTGTATATAAACACATGTCAATCAAATGATAGTTTTTACTTTTTAAAAACCCGCTCTCTGGTTTTGACAATGAGAATTAATTTTAAATTAGTTAATGAAACTACTATGTTTTGAATTTGGTAAAATAGACTTTATTTTTGAATTAATTATAACAAAATTGTCTTAGCATATATTTTTTATATTCTTCTGAAAACTTTCTATTTTTTATAAATATTTAAAAATATTGTGTATTGTTTAAAACCAACATTTATTTAAATAATAATTATTTTTATTTAAATTTTTTTTAAAGTCAAATTAGATACATAATACCAAAATTATTCCAATGTAATTCGTTGGTGTCATTTTATAATGAAACCAAATTTATTCCAATGTAACAACAAAAACATTTTTATTATAGGGTGAGACATAAGATAATTTTTACTATAAATATTCATTATAAAGATTAAAATATTTCCTAAAAACATATTATTTTATTTATAATTTTTAGAAATTAAATAATGAAATTTTTTTAGGACTCAATGATGATCCAGTAATTACCTTTTTAAGAAAGATTAAGATAATTGATAATATAAATATTGAAATAAATGTAAATTGAGATTATTGATGCATTACAGGAATTTTCTTTGTTAATATGACATGTTAGAGTTGATTAAATAAATTTTATTATAATTGACAAATTTTTCATGACTTTCACAAAAACCAAATACTAAATAGTGTGAAAATTGACATAAAAGAGTTTTTAAAACAAATACTATATTATTAAATTATATAATAATCCTAAAAATATAAGGATTGGACAAAAGAGTTATATAATAATATATATTTCATTAATTAACCACTTTAGTTTCTCTTTGAATTTCATAGTATGTTTATTAACCATATAATATAAAAATACTAGGACACATTGTAAATGTAAAACTATTTAACAAAGAGTTAAATCAAAAAGATAAGGTTAATATGGTAGACAAAACTTTTATAAATACAATTGGTTCAGAGTGTTTTGACCCATAACCACCTAAGGATCAAAATAAACTCATTTGTTTCCATTGGAAATAGAAAAAAAATTAATATAAATTAATATTTTGAGCTTTTCCTAAAGTGACCATCACTTCTCTTATAAAAGGGTACTTCCCCTTTTCTAAAAATCACACCTCCAAATACATTTGGCTCTGCCAACCACTGATAAAATATCCTCCCACCTACCCTCACTTTGACCTGGAGTATTTACTTTGATTATAAAGACAACCTATTAATCCCTTTTGATCAAATCAAAAGGAAGCACCCAAAGAAGAGGTAATTATTTCATCAACTATTTCAAAGTTTTTTCTTCTTCCACTTCCTATTTCTTTGTGGATTCAACACCAAAAATAATAACAACAGTACCTTATAAATATAATTATTTTATTATAAACATGGTACAACCATATTCATTATTCTATCCATCCTATGAATGACAAATTCACCATATGTGCGTACGTGTGGCTTACCGGCTCTACATTGTGGTTAGTTTGTTATTCAACACTTCATTATTTGATAGGTATAATAATGACTATAATTGATATAAATAACAAATATAACATATTATTTATAATTTATATATAATATACCATAAAATTAAACACAATTTCACCATAAATATAATTATATCGTCGCTCATGCGTACGTATGGCTTACCGTCACCACAATGCGATGAGATTCATTTCAACATTCACCATTCAACGATGATTATAAAAATATATATTATTAATAAGTATCTAATATATGAAATAATAATGGTACTATAAAAATATATATATATATGTTTGTTTTTATGTATGTATGTATGTATGTATGTATGTATGTATGTATGTATGTATGTATGTATGTATGTATGTATGTATGTATGTATGTATGTATGTATGTATGTATGTACTTACATATATCTTATTTT